>JARHVA010004502.1:997500-1085000 GCA_037957365.1 Torreya grandis
ATATCCAAGATGACAGTGACTATAAACCCAAAAACTCATTAACCCTTGAAATGTATGAAAGTGCCTTAAATCTTGACATCCATATTTATTCATAGAGCACCTAATATTACCACACTATCATTGACCCATGTTAAAGATATTACTATTAACATGTAGTTGAATCCTTAGTTAAAATATTTGGATCCATCAAATATTGTTCCTAATCTTCGATCCCTTAATCCTATTTGAAGTGCTAATCAAAATGTAGTGGCTCAAAATTAGAACCAAGTGTACACATAATTACGTCTAGCCCATGCTCTACCTAACTAGCACCTTATTTTTTTGAATAATTTTGTGTTTGCACTTAATCAACAAAATCAAATCCAATTTTAGGTACCAATCAATATTTATACTACACAAGGTGTTGCTTCTGATTCTACAAAAGTAGAATTAGATGTTATCTAGAGAATGGTACAAAAATAGAGTAATGTGGTTTTGAGCATGTAGAAGTTAATGGTAAACACCATGGAGAATAATACCAATCATAATTATTCATATCAAATGTATGATAGACATTTCAATAGATATGGAAACAATATAAAATAACAACCACATAACAATATGCCTAAATTAAACAACTTAGAAATAACACTACCTAATTGTTGCCAAGTCCATAATACAACACAACATGGTGAGTTAGACTATATAGAGATATAAACTACCTTTGAGAAATTTCAAAATTAAATGGAAAGAAAGGAAATATTTTAAAATCATATAGAGCCACCTTCTTGCACTATTCTAGGTCCTTTCATCATAGCCATGGTCTATGAGACATGACTTTCCATTTCTAATGGAAGATGAGAATGAGCCTAAAGATAATACATACGAAATACATAATTTTCAAAACTTCCATATGAAAAAATATAACTTGAGGAATAAACAGCCTACTACTACCTCAACATCTCCAAATAACAATTCTAATACTCCAAATCTTGTGATGAACAATAACTTACCTCCCCCAAAAGGGAATGATCAACAATAAAGTGCAAAGCCATAGAGTAAGAAGGGGTACAATATAGTTGAAGACATGAATAAGATCAAGGAAAATATTAGTATTCACAAGCTAACTCAAATTACTAAGAAAAGAGATTTTTTTCTCAAAGCCTTGACTAGGATGCCATCCATTGATAGATTAAAGACTCTTGACACCTACAAAGACAAGCTTAAGGTACCACCTTTTCTTCTATTAGTCAAATTTTTTGGTAAGAAAATGTGCATAATTTTTTATTTGACTTATGTGTCTCAGCCAATGTGATGCCTACATCTATATTTAAGAAATTGGGTTTCACCTTAGATAGATCTAAAATAGTGGTCCTAAAACTAGATAATTCATATGTGCCATACATTGGGGAGTTGATAAATATATACATTCATCTTGCCTCTGAATCATGTGTATAAAAACATATGGACATTATACTCATTGACATTTCTAAATTATATGGCCTAATGTTGAGTTGTGATTGGTTGAAAACATTAAATGGATATATTTCAATAAACTTCTCACATATGTGGATATCTTGGAAATGAGTAACCAATAAAATTTGAGTGGACAGAGAATCAATGGTGAAGTACCTAATTGTAGAATACAATGCCAAGAATGAGAAGGTTGACTTTTCATCATCACATGTAGGTGTTTAAATTTTCATCTTAAATTACAAACCTCATGAACAAGAATTTTAAGGTCCTTCACAATTATGGACTATCCATTTATATTATGTTAGATCTAAGCAAGTTTAGGGGGTTGACATATCTTTGGCTAACCCAGATGGGAAGTAATATTTAGTTTTATATAGATTTAAATTCCCTTTAAACAATAATTGAGATGGGTATGAAGCACTAACCTTGGGCATATACTTTGCATCTAAACATAATGTCAAATAGCTATAAATACTTTTAGTTTTAGAGCTAGTTGCCAACTAGATCATATAAAAATATCAATGAAAACTCACTTAAATAAGTATAAAAACATAGCCCAGGATATGATTAAATCATTCAAAGAATTAAACATCAGATTGCTTCCAATAGAAGAGAATCAAAAAATAGATCCATTAAAAAGTTTAGCTACCAACTTAACACCACTCTAGGAACCTAAAATGTAAATGTTTTTTTTTGGAGCTAGTTCCCTTCCCATTAGTCCTAGATAATGTGGAGAAATTTTAGGTGTTTGATGGTGATCAATAGATCACATGGTTTATGAATAGTTTTGGATCCTTTAAATATCAAATAATAAATGAAAGAGAATTTGCACACATGAACATGGAAGACTTTGGATATAATGTCATTTTATAGCTTAAAGAGAATATTATACTTATGTGAATGGTATCATTTAAAAAAAAAGGCATGGACCCATAAGCTGAAAATCAGAAACAACTAAATATAAATAAATTTAATTTTTTTAAAGAGAACTAGGTACTAATGAACATACTCAATATATAAGTATTGGCCTGAGCTTATCTAAACTTGAGAAATAGAGATTGAAATATCTATTAATAGGGTGTAAAAATGTAATTACTTGTAGTGATGAAGACTTGAAAATATTTGACCCAAGGGTAATCACACATATTATTCCTCTCAATTAATGAGTTAATCCCTTCATGTAGTGCCAAAGGTTGGTAAATCCAATTTAAAATCCCCTCATTCAAATAGAAGTTCAAAATACATTAGATGCTAAGATAATATTCTCGATTAGACATTCCACTTGGGTGGCCCACTTGGTACTTGTCAAGAAGAAGAATGGTGAAATTTGACTATGTGATGATTTTAGGAACCTAAATATAGAATTTGAGAAGGATAATTATCCTTTGGCTTATATAAATGAGTTAATTCAAATTATTAGTGAGTTTGAGATGATGTCCTTCCTAGATGGACTTTGATGTAATAATCAGGTACTAATGGAAGTAGAAGATAGAATGAAGACCATTATTTACCACCAAGTGAGGAATTTTTACATATAAAAGGATGCATTTTATCCTAATTAATATAGTAACAACCTTTCAATAGTCTTTAAACCTCACTTTTCATGGACTTGTTGGCAAGTCCATGATTATCTACATGGATGACTTCACAATTTTTTTAGGGATAGAGTCAATCATGTAGATCATATATATATAATTTTTGATAGATGTAAAAGATATGGAGTATCATTGAATGTAAAAAATAGAATATTTAGAGTTAATGAATGAAATTTTTTAGGCCATCTCATTACCAATATGGGATTTCCATTGACCTAAAATGAATCTAGGTAATTTACAAGTTGATGCCTCCTAATAGAAAGAAAGAATTGAATTATTTCTTTGTGAAGATAAAATTTGTGATAAAGTTAATTTATATATTTTTAGAGATTTTCAAGCCACTAAAAACCATGTTAAAGTAGAATTCCAAAATAGAATAAACAACTAAAGCTAAGAAAGGTTCTTAGGATATCAAAACTGACATTGCTCAATCCCCATTTATAATTATTCTTGATTTCATGAAATATTTATTTATTTATTCATTTTGTTTAGAACACACCATAGTATTAGTACTAATGAAAAGGTAGGTGATAGTGAAAATTCAATTTACCTAATGAGTACTAATCTAAAATATGCAAAGTTAAAGTATTCAATGATAGATAAATAGATATATGCCTTGATTAAGGTAGTGAAGAAATTAAGGCACTACATTCTTATGAATAATATTTCTTCCATCGTTATAAATCCAAATGTCAACATCACACTCAGACAAAATAAATGAGGGTAAAAAAGAGGTAAATGGATGACCAAATTACAAGAGTTTGATCTTGAAATTAGGCCTACCAAGAAGGTTTATAGCCAAGGAATCATCCAACTCATGATTGAGATAGATATGTGTATTCATATTAAACATATCAATGAAATTCAATTAGTTCTTGTTGATTGGTATACCCACATAATCTGCTACTTACTCACTAGTACGTGTGAATAGAGAAAAAAGGAGAGAGATTAGGGTGAAATCATCCCATTACATGATAAAAAATGGAGTTTTATAAAAAAACAAATTATGAATTCATGTATTCGAGGTGTGTCTAGAAAAAATAAGTTTTAAACATTTTGAATAACCTACATTAGATTATAGGTAGTGATTGTCACTTCGGCAATACAATAGCTTATAAAATATTGAGAATGTGATACTAATGGCCTACACTTTTCAAAGATGTGTATAATCATGTTAGGATATGCAATGAATGTTAAGAATTTGGAAATAGGGAAATATATTATACCATGCATTTAAAACCAATCATTCAAGGATGGCCCTTTGTTCAATGGTTTTTTGAATATCAGAGTGATCAATCCAAACTATTCAACATGACATAATTTTATATTAACACCCATTGATTATTACACTAGATGGATAAAAGTTGTGGCTACCAATAATTATATATTCCAATATATGATCATATTTTTATAATAAGACAAACTGAATTGGTTTGGGACTCTAACATCTTGGGTTTTTTGACAATTATCTAGTGTTTTATTTAGTTGAATTTATAGAATGATCCCATGACAACTAGATTACAATCAATTTTTCATTGAAATATTATCCATAAGGGAATGGAGTAGCCAAGACCATTAAAAATAATATAATGGATGCCATCAATAAATAAACATAATACAAACCCTAATAATGACATCTATTATTGATGTATGCACTATGGCAAGATAAAATAAGACACAAGTAAGCACTCAAAGATTCGCCTTTCCTACTACTATATGGGAAACAACCAATTTTCCCTATTTCTCTCAAGTTATCAAAATACAATTTCATGCAAGAGTGCATGGGATAATATGAAATAATCCACTCTAGACAACTTAACATAGTTTAAATGGAAGATGCATGGATTGAAGCATTGCATAAATTTAACAAGAACCAAGACATTGTCAAAAGATTATTTGACAAAAGATTTAAAATCAAGTATTTTAGATTTAATAATTAGTTTTTTAATGGGATAAGGAATATCAAAATAAAGGGTAACATGATAAGTTCACCACTTTATGGATTGGGACATACCAATTATTTGAAATCCTAGGTAGAAATAATTTTCATTTATAGGACCTCCAAGGTAATGACCTTATTTTTCTAGTAAATGCACAGTTATTAAAATATTATTTCATCACTATCCAAACTAGATATGCTTCTGAATTATTGTGATTTCACACATAGGATTAGGAGTGGGATAGTTTTGTTTATTTATAGAATAGATTTATATGCTTTCTGTTATTGGTTTCTTTAGATAGATTTCATGTTTTCTTATATTAGTTTCTTATTTTAGCATTTGATTTCATAGTTAGTTGTTATGCTTTCTCGATTAGTTTCCTTAAAATTATAGAATAGTTCAATCAATTTATTATACTATAATTATGAAATACATACAAAAATAAAGGGAATGAATCAATAAGTGTATAGCTTGCCTCCACCAGGATTTGTTCTTATAGTACTTGAGGTTTTGGAATTAAGGTATGTGTTATAACTAATATTAAGTTTTTTTGGTATTCAATAAGTTCACTGGGCCTCCATAATTTGCTTTGATATACTCATGTAAATTTGAGAAAGTCTTTTCATTTCCAAAGATCAATTGCACTATTACATGCTAAAACATTGATGAGAGCAAACATTGATATGGATACATGCTAATAGGGATTTAATAATGAAAAATAAGTTTTATTATACATACGACTAACCAATTGTGGTTCTAAACCCTTCTTATATTTGAATTCAAAAAAATCATAAAAAATTATGAATTAAGGGTGATTCACGTAATATCTACCAGGGCTATGGACACTTGGTTAGAAGTAGAGAAATGATTAAATAGGAATCAAAGATATCTCTAGCTAGTCTATGGATTCATAGATGGGAATAGATTAATGTATAGGTTTCCTTTATTTTTTATCTATAAAATTTGAAATCAAAAAAAAAATTGTAGTGTTCATCCATATATATGTTCAAACTCTTGTAATAAGAGGAAAATTAATTACACAAAATCACACACAGATCCTAGGAGTGAAAAGGGATAGTATGTTGGATGAGGAAGTTGAACCCTCTTTCACTAACTGGTATATTTATTATTTTCTTATTAAGTTTGAGGTTATGCTATGGTACATTAACTTATATTTTAAGTTCTTAAATACTTTATAATATTCCCCCATTGAGTTTTCATGTGTTGTGCCCCAACACACCCATTTTCAAAATTCAAATAAGGACCCGTTATTGATAATAAATATTTACTCATTGTCCATATCAACCTTTTGATTTCTAATATTGATCTAAAATACATAAATTTTGTTTTGAAAGTCTAATTTTATTACAGAATTCCAAAAGGGGGAAAATCATTATTTGGACATTGTTCATGAATTAGTTACCACCTTTGATTCTTTTATATATTTTCAAATGTGTATTCAATATCAAGTTTTTATTTAATTAATAATGTTACTGAAGAAAAATAAATTATCTTATATAATATTTGATGTGCAACATCTTGTTCCTAGGATTCAAATCTTCACCAAGTTCCCTAGATCATGACATCTATTAGCATTTCATTTACTCACAACTGACCACAGTTAAACTATAGAGGTAATTTAAGTCACTACAAGCATCCAAATTCCTAATATTTGTCCATGTGGAATCATCCCATTCAATCATGACTCATGAATTAAAACTATATTCTAAGTCTCCCAATATTCAAACTATATTCTAGGTCTCCCAATAAGCCGATTGATCATGAGCCATCCATATGTTGAGATATTATTCACTCACAACATAGCTAATTTTCATGAAATGTTATAAGCATTATGAATCCCAAGAACCTTGAGATTATTCCATGTGGAGACATAATGGTCACTTAAAATATGTGATAATAAAATACACATTAGACAATAAAAATCTTCCCAAACTCTTGATATCATGCCAAGTGGCAAAATCTTGTTGACCCAAAACCTAGAAGATCAAGGCATGTCCAATATATTCAAGGTTATTGAGTAGCTAAGCAACCAATATCATAATAAGTGGAATATTCCCATTCATTTATTCCTTATCAATTATAAATACAATGTTAGATTACTATGCCTTTGGGTTAATGAGAGCCATCCACATGGTTCAATCTAGGAAGCTATGAGCCCCACAAGACAAAGTACTTCACTAAAAGTTATAAGTTTTTGGGTCAAAAAGAGTCTCCCACATGGTGTTATCTCATCAACTCAGATCTTATCATTTGAAAGTATATATTAGCATTCTAATTTTTCTAGATTGATGATATCCATCTATGTGTCATCATCTCAAAATCTTAGGACTTGTCGAAATGAAAACACAAGATTAAAATATAGTAGTTTCCCTAAGACCTAGATATTGATCCATGTGGAATAATATCATTCACATGGATCCTTCCCCAAAGAAATACACATTTTAAACTTTATAGAGTTCTAAGTCCTTGAGATAATGACAATTGGAAAAATCTCATTAGTTCATACCCCATAGAACATACAAATTAGCATTACAAAAATATGAAGACCTCAATTAAGCAATATTGAAACAAATTTTATGATATCAGAGAAGCATATCAATAATACAAATGTAATATTTAAAAAGGGGGAAATTTTAGTGTATGTGAAATGGACATTTGGCTCTGGATGATGACCAAACATTCATGACAAGAATAAAGCTAATGCATGGAAAAATACACTCGCCAAAATTGAATTTTGCATTTAAAATCAAAACAAAAAGTAGAAATAAAATTCATTATTGAATTAAGTTTTCATGAACTAGGCATTCAAGTTTCAAACTCTAAATGATATAGGAAAAATACTTAGAATATCTAATCACTTTTCCATTAATCAATGAGTTGTGAATTATTAATTTGAGCCACCAAATTATCAAGGGACCTAATTTTACTACTAGATAGTTAAGGAATTATTCCAGCTAGCTTATGATAAACTATACAATATAATGATGTATTATTCATCATAAGTAGTTAACTAGCATCACTCACAATATTTTATCATAAGAGAAATTGAATACTTAGACACAATTTTTTAGAGAGGGGTATTACCATTTCCCCATTACTCTACTCTCTAAGATGAGATCGACAACATTGGTCCACATTAATCCTAGAACCATTTAGATGAGGATATAAAAATATACATCTATGATCTATGACCAATTAAAATAGTTGGTCTACACAACACAAAAATTTAATATGAGGTAATATCATGCATATACTTAATGATTTATTTTTTCCATGGAACCATTATAGGATATTGATTTCACTTTTGGATTCATAAGAATGTGGTGGATTATATCTCTAGGGATATTTTTAAGAATTATTCGTGCACACCAATTCCTAAGATGATTTATAACTAGGTCTTATCTAGTGCCTAGTTATACCATAACATAGTTTAAGGTAAGCCCAAGAAGTGGCTAGAGAAAGGTGAGAAATTGAATATTTAAGGAGTTATTTATTTGGTTCCTATAACTAAATAGGCCAGGTATTATAATATCCATTGACTTGTTAAACAAGTTGTATGGATTTTCTAGCATCGCTTACATACAATAAGTATGGTTACCCTTGATAGATACCATTTAGACATCTGATAAGATTGTGGCACTTGGTGAATTTATTAGTGTTTATCTCTGGGAAGAGATGTTCAAAGTTGATTAAAGGACACTTGATGTAAATTTTTACATTATTTCTTATGTACTATAATTAATCATTGGAATAATACACACAACCTATGGACAATCCTAGGAGCCATCTATAAAATGTGTGAACAACAGGATCTATGATGACTCTTTCGTAATCTATGTCAACAAGTTTAGAATGGAAATAAATATTTTTTTAGAAGAGATATACCAATTGGTTTACCAATCCATTTATGGGAACTCAATGGTTAGGATTTCTAAAAACATAAGTAGAATCATTGTGAACATGGGAAACTTTTGGTTCTATCTTGATTGAACTATAATCCTAATAGAGGAAACTAGGTCTCCTCCTCAGAATATACCTCATTCTATTCTTAATAAATTAGTATAAAAAGATATAATTTTTTATATATATAATAATATAAATGAGGATTTAAGTGCCAAACACCAAGGGTACTATCATAAGGCTCCTTTAAGCATTGAACAAATACAATATTCACTGAGGAGGCACACTAATTTAGTTAGGAAGATTAGAGTCCCATATGGTTTGAATCAAGTGTAATATCAAGATTAATATCCCAAAAATAAAGTGAGGCAATACCTTAGTGAAATTATAAATAAAGTATTCCATATTCCCTATGGACATAATATTTTTAAACATGACCAAATTTTCATTAATGTTTCTATGATTCTGAAGTTTATACTAGGATGAGAAGTCATAATATGCCAATGCTAGTATCCCATGAAATTTAATATGATTCTTAAATCACATGAGAAAAATAAAATAATATAATGGAGGAGATAAACAAATATACAATACATCAATATCCCCAACCTTAGGCTCAATTATCACCAGTGCATGGTCATCCTTCATCTCCAAAATAAATAGAAGATGGTGTATCATAGGAAGGTGCCTCTCAAGGTTATATGTATAACCATATTAGTAATTAAATTATTAATGGAATTTCAACCCCTCAACTATAACCTATAGTGAATACCCTAATAAAAAATACAAGGACACCTTCTGTAGGTGGACAATCGATAATAATTTATCTAGAATCCTTGGCCCCCTTAAACATGTTTCAATAGGCAGTTATTCCAACATTCTTAGATAAATATTTTTTTACTCTTCCACCTATAGTTTCAACTTTGGTACCTCCAACATATCCACCAATGACACATATAGTAAAAGTACCTTCACATCCACCTTCCACTCTTGTATATCTTCAAATTCCACTACACCTTTTATAGGACAGGGCCACATTTCTACCCAACAACTGATTATAACTTATAAAATAAAACCCAAAACTTCTCTTATATCTCCTCCAAATGTGAAATTAGATGAAATACCTAATGAATACAAAAAGGGTCCTCTATATGAGTAATGAATGGGGGAAAAGGAATAAACAAAATAAAAGGTAAAAGATATGGAAGTTATTATTGATGTATATTTATGTCAAGGATATAATGAAAACAACATAACAATATTTATTAGTTTATAATGTACATCCTAGAAGACCATAGGGCCTAATTCAATTTTCATGGAATGATTATGAATCTAACTCCTTTAGTCTACAAGCAGACCCTGCTATAAGGACAATAGGAGCTCAATAGTGACATAATATATCTTAACTTTCTTTGTATTTTTATGATATAAAATTGCTTTATATTTTTCCAATTATTTTCCAAACCTTAAACAAATAGGTGGATGTTTATAGTGAGCATTAATCTAAAGTGATTCATGTTAAAAAAAAGTTCAAAAAGGAATCAGTGTAGAGTAGAATACAAGTATTACATTGTAACAATAAAGACCAATACATTTCCTTTAGTTCTTTATGATAATGGTGTAGATAAAACTAACATTCATGAGATCCTAGTGTTGGACTCAAATTACCATGAATACAGTGGTGATTCTTGGTAAATAAAATGCATATATCTAAAAGGTGTGATTTAAAATAGTTATCTAAAATAAATTGACTTAATTACATTCATTTTCAAAATAGAAGGGAAATAAAACATACATAACAAATTTTGTTAGAGTATCTAAAAGCACAAACTATCCAGATGCATTTGAAACACTACTATCAGACTTAACCATTAGAAAAATGAAATCATTTGTCATTAACAAAGCTTGAGAAACAAGAAAATATGAAAATAATGAAATAGTGAACAAAGTTTAAAATTTATTTTCTCTATTTTCATTAATTTCACAAAAATTCTATTTTGAAGTATATTTGATGGGGAAGACTCCCATATATATGCATTTTCATGCCTAAGATAGTTACATTGGTTGCAAAATAGACAAATACATGACATCTATCAATGGACAAAGTCCTTCATGTCCTAACAAATAAATAGTGTTCCCTATTCAAATAGAAAAATATTTTACAATATATTGAGGGTAATTAAAACATTTCATTCATCAAAAGAAACCCTGACAAGTGGCTATCTCACTCCTAAGGTGATAGGATGAAATCTTGCTAGTGTGGATGATGATGAAGCTCCTAGTGTAGAATAATATGAAAGTGAACCCATAGCATTTGAAAAAGGAGTGCTTCATATTATGGATGAAGAGGAAGAGACTCTAAGAGGGGTTGAGGAGGAACAAGCTCTTATAGTGACCATCTATGGCCTACTATTTTCTTCTCAACTTCTACCTATCCCCTCTATGCCTTAGAACATCTCTCATAATAACTATCTATCAGATTCAAATATATAATAGGTATTTTAAAAAAATTAAGGGTAAGACCTGACATTGCATCATGTCTAGCTAAGAGGGAGATCATGAACTCATTGATTACTACTAATTTTTTTATTCTTCTATTGGTAGATGAATCCATGTATACCATCTCCTACTTAAAAGTCACTCCCTAAGATAGAGCTTGATTTTTAAAATTTACAATGAATTTTTATAGTTGGGCTCTGAAGGCAGCCTTGCTAATAGTTGAACCATCCTTGTTATCAAGGTGTGTGATCTTATCCTCTTTAAGTAGATTTATAACTCTATTACCTAATTAGGTGAGAGACTGGCCTAGGGATCTCATTTCATCAATCCACTAGTTCAAATATTTCCTTATTCTAATTATATAAGATTAAGCAATGCTCAAATCCTATAAGGATATCAAGTTTAGGTTTTCAAATTTCCTCATTCTAATTAGATTGACCAAGTTGATTACCTTTCTTTCATACATCCCATATACACCATATACCTTGAGAATCCTTTTATAGACATCATCCCCTTTTATTTTTTATTAGGCCAAAGTATTCAATGTATAAAACATTACCTCCATAACCCATTCTACTATGGTTATGGTCTCCTCTGATAATGTGGCTTTATGTTATTGTCCTAAGTTAGTCACTTTCTATCTCATTCCTTTTACTAATTCCATATTTACATCACCATATGCCTTTAGATACAAGATGGTATCCTCTTCATATTGTTACTATTAGCTAAGCCTAAATATTTTCTTCTTGGTCAACTCAAACAAGGTCTCTTCAGACTCATGCATAATAGTCTTATATGAGTGAATAACCTTCTTATTGGTCAACCTCTTCATTACCCCAAACTTCTTATAAAATTCTAGTGATATTTATGGAGGGTCCAATATAACCAAATCCTAGTTCTCTATTGTATCCAATTGCATTTATTTTATCTAGGATTTGTCTAAAATGTCCCCCTAAGGCCAGATGGATGGAGGCAATTATTGAGATGGTGTTAATCCCTTGAAGGTAGATGTATAGGAAGTAATTATGGAGGTGATTAGGACAAATGAATAACTATGGTATTAAGTGGTAAGTGTCATCCATGAAGATGAAGAAGAACTAGTGCTAGATAAAGCACTAGTTGGAAACAAAGGAACATGGGGAATGAAAACAATAGGCCTTTTCTTTGGAAATTGAGGACCTAGCCTAGGCATAGGCTTGAGTAGAATTAAAGGTATATTGGACATCACAAAAAAATTTAAAGTGGATGTCACCATAAAAGGATTTACATTGGGCAAGGGAACAACCAAGGGATTAATTACGGGTCTAATGAGGTGCATGTGGGGAAAGATATTCATATGATCTAGTGTTTAGGTCTAATAGAATATACTCAAGAGATAGTTATATAAAAATGATGGAGGAAAATAAACACACTCTTGGTTAGAAATACCTATTTATTCCTTGACAGGAAGTAGTGGAGGAAATCATGGTGCTAAAATTGTTGGTTTTGTAGTAGGTGGTGCTACTACCTCTACTGAAGATGAATGGGGTACTACAAAAGGTCTTCCCTGTATTGAGGTAACATTTTTTTCCTGGGATGGGTTGTTGGATTTTTCTCCTAAAATATATGTCTAATTAGTATGTCTCTCATTATCATCTCCTCCTTTTTCTAAAGTAGGATATAGTGCTTGTTGAATCCTCCAACTAAGTTGAGGGTTAGTTGGTATTTTCTCCTCAGCACTAGTAACATGAACTATGGGTGTATATGTTCCTACCTGAGCATATTTAGGTTCAAAAAATTCATATAAACTTACATATTTAAACCTCCCCTTAACTTTTGGAATATTGGTGGCCTTCAACCTCTACTTTACCTCTGTGTTATTGGTTGCATTGATGTAGAACCTATCATTATCTTTTGGTTCATGATGGTAGGTGATGCTTAGGGATGCCCTATGTTTGATGAAATATTTGAATTTTATATTCTTTGGGTCCCATTCCCTATTTCCATCCCTTTCCAAGTTGAATTTGGACCTTTGCTTGGTAGTAATGATGGTTGAGTTCTAGTTTTCAATTATAAACTAGCCATTGTTGGATAACTAAGGATGAACCAATCCTCTCTTCTTATTCTTGTGAATTCCATCCACCCTTGTGAGTAATTGAAAGGAAATATATTATTCAACTAGTTATTCTATAACTATGGTGGGAAATTTTAGGGGGTTATCTTAAATCTAACTACCCTTATCACTATATAGTCTATGTAATACCATTAGGCTTCCCTGGTGCTCAGTGTTTCTCTAATTTCCTCTGATACTCTAGGCATGGGTCTCTTATGGATGGAACTACACACTATTGGATATAATTTCTCATCAATTTCCCTCATCTCTTATGTGTATTTATACACTCTTGCCTTTGATAAGGTATGAGGCATAGTCCACTTTAGCTTGGGATCCAAATTGGTGAACTGGGGGAGCTTTTAGGTGACATAGATAACATCCACCAGGTAGAACATCATATAAAAATGCTCCCCTTGGTTATCCATGACCTTCATAATATGTGCTTCCAAGTTTTAGGATATGATTTTTTCTAAAGGGGGAGGCTTTGTATCATCTATTATCATCAACAGAAGTATAACCCAATTCTCATCTACATGGCATGTGTCTTCAGCCTGATGTAGATAGTTCATCATAGCCATTCTAATTCTTACCCATTTCCTAAATTGGGTAATGGGAATATGGTTGATTTCAATTTTGCATATGAATTTTCCCTTATTTTTAGACTAGTCGATCAAAACTTCTCTAATGTCATGGGTTTGGATCCATTGAATCATAGTATCCTAGTTTTAAATAATCTTTGGTTTGGGTAGATCATAATAAGCCTAAAAGTCTAGCCCAGTTATGAAATCAATGTCTTGACCCAAATTAAAATACTTAATCATATTGTTAACACACCTAGATTAAAGAAACATTTAGTAGAATAAGTCTATGCAAGGGAGTACCTCTAGGTTAAATGTAGCCTTGCGTAACCCTACATCTTTGAGTGTCAAAATGTCTAATATGTCTTATAAATCATTGGATCCTTCTTCATCATCATTATCTCTATCCATAGTCCTTTATACATGATATAACAAGTCATTATAATGCTTGTCTTTGATGGCTAATGCAACTGAGTTGAAATTGGTATCCTAGAAGATGATGTTCATTCTATAGGAGTAAAGGAATGGAACTTGTTTTTGTTTGTTGGCTCTAGAGGTTCTTGCTTCGCCCATAATTTAAATTTTTTGATTGATGAGATTGTGGATTTATTTAATGGTTAATTAGTGCACATAAGTGCTTAGCAACAATCATATAATATTTCAAAGTTCTTAGTAGATAACAACTAAAAGTGAATGTGTTGCTTAGAGATGAAAATCTTTAAACTCAAAATTCATAATTTGAATTGAATAATACTAGTCTTAAATGACATGTATCTTTAACTTGATTTGATTTAAAGTCTAGGTGGCTCTTCAATTTTATTATAATGGCTTCAAAATTCTATTTTAAAAGTCAACCAATCACTATGCTCGCTTTGTCCACATGGCCTTTCATCATAGGATTGACCTTTTTAGTGAAGTGACTCAGCTTTATAATCATTGAATAGCTATTATATTTAATTTTTCCACATGATTGGTGCTTTTTGAATAGTTATGTGCCACCTCAGTGGTATACTTGATAGGTGTTAAAAACTTGGCACTTTTTCATGTACTTCAATCTTTTATTTTGAATATTGGGCTATCCAAGTGGATTGCATGATATTCTACCAAGTATCATATTTTGATTGGATCACTCTTCTCTAACTATTACGTGGCTCAACTCCTTTCATATTTGGGTTGATGTGGCCTTGGGACATCTACTAGTTTTCCAAGTGGTAAGCTCTCATTGGCTCATTATATCATGTGATTTTGTTATATGAATCTTTTAATGGACCCAAACACCACAACACTTTTCCATGTGTCATATTTTAATTAGATCACTCTTCATTGGATTTTTTTATTTCCTTTGATTGAGTTATTACCAGAAATAGGGGTCCACATGTCTTCAGACCATAACTCCTAATTGATAGGTGGATTCCACATCATATCTTGCTATTCTAGATTGAATGACTAATTTCCAAGTGTCATCCTACCATGCAATCACATTATTATTGAAATTGATCATTGTACCCTAGCTATGGGGGGTGTGGAGAGTACAACTGAGTTTCAAGTGACATGATGTAATTGGATCACTTCATCATAGGGATTTAAAAAACAATCAAGGTCTCAAAAGGCTGTAAATAGGTTCCATGTGATGCATTTTGATTGGGTTATGTCCCCTCCTTGAACTTGAAATGCCAAGAATGAGTGCCAAGTCATAGCCTCCCATTGGATCATGAGGTCATGAGACTTTTAGAAAATAATAGGATCCTTAAAGGGCTGTGTTTGGATGCCATGTGGCATGTTTTGATTGATCTATAGCTTCTTTATGAATTAGAACATGTGATTTATTTATAAGTGGAAGACTCCCATTAGATTGATAGGTCTCAAGGCTTTGCAAATTTTTCCTTGAATTGGAAATGTCATGATTGAGTAACAAGTGGCACATTGTGATTGGGTTGTTGGGTCACAAGACTTTTTAAGAGCTAAAATATGCATGACAAAGCTTAAAACATTATGTGGCTAAGTGACCAATGCATGTGACATTGTTGCATTTTGATTGAGGTTGAGCTGGCATTGGGTTCCTGCATAAAGGAAAAAATGTGAAATTTATCAAACAGTGAGATGAAAGAGAAGGGGAAATTTTGAATTTGTAAACTTTGAGTATAGAATCTAACTCAGAACTTGATCTAAAACTTAAAATAAATGTATATCATAGTAGCAAATATGAATTTTAACATAGCTAAAGTAATACCATGACTCGAAAACATCAATTAAACCACTTTGATTGTGTTCTAAGGATCATACCTTGGGTATTTAAATGTAACCCCTTATGAGAGTAATTTTAAACAAATCAGATCATTATAAAACTCAATGAACTAGACATTAATGAAACTTTCTAAAAAGCACCTCATTAATATTTGTCATGGACTAACATGATTATTAAACCATTTAAGTCAAACAAGGGGGAGTTTAATCATGTGGATCCAATGATAGGGTATTTATTTTGGTGAGTAACCCAAATTTTTCATAGGGTCTCCATTTTTAGGGAAATGGGGTGTGTTGATCTCAACATCAAGAAATGGAAACCTCTATGGGAATTATAGTAATATGTTAGAATTTTGATATCTTGATTTAGAATATAATTATCATGCAGTCACTCCTTGGTAGATGTTAAAAATACTAGAATTGGTTCTCTAGAACTAACAAATCTCCACTTGAAGGATCAAAGCCTAAAATTATTTAAACCATCATACCATGTGTGTGTTTTGAATTAATTTATCAATATGCCTTTGTGTTTAGGAATCAACAAATTTAAGCTTTATGGATTTGAACATGGGTCATGTTAAAATTTTAATGGGATGGCTCATGCATTAATTTAGTACTAGACAGACATCCATATCCCTAACAAAGATAAATTTGGCTTCACTCTAGACCTTACTCCACTACCGTCCAGGTGTCCATAGGCCTGATGGAGGTTACTTAACATAACTTCAAAGGAATGTAGCTTATAGTATCAAATATATTTCAACTATATATATATATATACATATATATATATATATATATATATATATATATACATATATATATATATATATATACATATATATATATATATATACATATACATATATATATATGTATGTATGTATGTATGTATGTATGTATGTATGTATGTATGTATGTATATAAGGCCTAATGGAGGTTACTTAAATTAAATTCAAAGGAATGTAGCTTATAGTGTCAAATATATTTCATATATATATATATATATATATAGTTGGAGTTTGGAAACTAATTTATTGGTTAGGTTTTAAAGGATTTCAGAAATTTTGCCCAAGAACCATTCACTTTTAATGACTAAATTCTGCCCAAGTAGTCTTGTGATGTGAGATTAAGTGCCAATATATACAAACCTTTAAAATTTTAAGACCTTTATTCATTCAAATGCATGCTTATTATAAATGGATTATAATCAAAATAAAATCATAGACTCCATGAAATGATGACTTCAAAATTAGATTCTTCCAATTTTCCAAATCAACACATAGCATAGTTTCTCACTTTGGACAACCATCTATTTGGATGTACATGGGTTTTAACACTTCAACTATGAGATTTCATAACTTGGGACAAATCTAATAGAAACATGATATTTTACCCAGATAGATTATTGCTAAGCTATAACACACATCGACTAAACTAAGGAAAGAAAAGAACTAAAAATAAACACATAACAAGGAATCAAAGTAGAAAGGAAACTAAACTACCCTATCAATTGTTACATTAAACCAACTTATAGTCCTTTGGTGAGGGTGCAAGGAGCATCTAAGAATTATTGTTTCAAGTATTGTCCATTTACTTGAAAAGTTAAGTTATTTCATTGTAGGTCTTTTAGTTTGAATGCATTATCACCCAATATCCTTGAAATTTGATATGGCACAATCCAAAGGGGCATGAATTGGTCATGTTTGGAAATTTTTATTGCGGGCGTTGTCCAATAATAAGACCAAGTCTAAAATTTAGAACATCTTGATTTTAGACCTTTTTTCAAACCACCTTTTGATTACGTCCTGGTGTTTTCCAAAATTTATGAGGGCTTCATCTCTTACATCTTCCATGTAGATTATATTTAATATATTTGATTGAATTCTTTCATCATCATCCCTGAACTCATAATTAGGTAGCTATAATGTGATGGGAAATATTGGTTGTTTCTTATATACCAATAAAAATGGAGATGACTTCAACACTTGCTTATATTTGGTTTGATCTACCTAGAGAGCATATTTCAATAATGACTACCACTCTCTTGGATTTTTATATACTGATTTTTTATTTCATTCATCAAGTTATTATTTATTGATTATGCAACACCATTTCCTTATGGATCATAGTTTGAGGAAAACTTGATGATAATCTCTTTGTAATAGGTCCATTATGTGAATTCTATAGATTGGAAAGTTGGACCATTATTGAATACTATGGACAAGGGGATTCCAAATCTAGTTGTAATATTTTCCTCCAAGAATTTGATGGCATCAATTACCTAGCAATATTTAGTGTCAATTACTTTAGTCCATCTAGTGCAATAGTTAGTGGCTATCAACACAGATTTATGGCTCATTGAAGAGTTAGGATGGATGACTCCAACAAATTCAAATCCTCATTATGCAAATGGTCTAGTTTCAATCACTAGTTGTAAAGTCATGGTTCCCTTACTTATCTACTATCAAACACTTGAAATTGATGACATGCTTGAACATGAGCATGCACATCATTAATTTTTGTAGGCTAGTAATATCCTTCTCTAATTATTTTATGGGTAGTTGTCCTACCCAAATGATTTCTACTTCCCAATTTCTCATGGAAATTACTAAGTATTTTTGCATCTTCTTTTTTGTAGACACATCTTAAGTAGATTCCTTCATGGTATTTTTTATAGAGCATTCCTCTTTTGATCATGAAGTGAAATTTTTTGAGTCTGAGTGTTATCCTTTATTTTCTTTTTAAGTTTTGGGGGCAAGTACCATTCAATAGGTAGTAGATAATGTCCTTGTACTAATATTCACTTGAGACTTGGTCTAATTCTATAGGTAAAACATCAATCTGAAGATCAGTCATATTAATTAGCTAAATTTAGCCTTAGCCACACACCATCTTGGTTGACTTGATCTTTATGTTGTATTCCTAAAGTTTGGTCATCCACTTCCCTCATCTTTCTTTGAACTCATTCTAGCTAAGCATAAGCTTAACAGTGAGTTTGGGTATAATGGTTTGAGTCTTGTTTCGAAGGATGTAATGTCCAAACTTATTTATGGCCTTTACCAAGGCATATGCTTGTTTAACCAGGAGTGGGTATCTCAATTCAGCATCACTTAGGTTTATACACATGAAGGTGATTGAGTGATCTTTATCATCTAGTTTCTACATTAAGATGGTAGTAATCATGTGGTTAGAAACACAAGAATAAAGGTAGAAATATTTACTAAAATATGGGATAATTAACATGGGTTCCTTTACTATGGACTCCTTGATGTCTTCGAAAGATTTTGATCCTCATATGTCTAATCAATCTTTTCATTTTTTTAACATGTCATTTAGGGGTCTAACAGTTTTGGTAACACCTTCAGTCACATAGAATATACTTTTCTTGGGTTTGAGGGAGATACCAAGGACCTATATTTTTCCATAACTTGTTAAAGGTGCATCATATGATCTTTTTTATTCTTAGAGAAAATCATTAAGTCATCCATGTAAATAATAATGCACTTACTAATTATCCCTTGGAATGCATTTTCCATGGAAAATTTAAAGGTATCCCTAACATTGATGATTCCAAAAGGCATCCTTATGTATGTGAATGTTCCCCACTTAGTCGTGAAGGTAGTCTTCATCATGTCTTATCTATTGACTAGCACCTAGTTGTAACTAGAGAAGCCATCTTAAGAGGACATCATTTGAGAGCCGCTAACCATTTGAATTACCTCATCCAAAGAGGGAAATGGGTAATTATCCTTTTATAAGGATCTATTGAGATTTTGAAAGTCTACATAGAGTCTAATTTCATAGTTTTTCTTTTTGACTGGGACCAAGTTGGCTACCCATGTGGAATGTTTGATCGAGCAGACTATCCTTGCATCCAATAACTTATTTACTTACTTATAGATGAGAGGATATAAAATGGGATTCATGGGTCTATACCTTTACCTAAAGTTTTTACACACTTCCTTCATAGGAATCATGTGAGTGATGATCCAGGTGTTGTAGACTTTGAGATCTTTGTAAGACCATGCAAGGACATCCTTTAATCTGGATAATATCTTAGTGTATTTGACCAGTTCTTCCTTGGTATAGACAAGCTCAATGTTGATATTATTAGGATCTCAATGAACCAAAATTAATTTACTTTTAATCCTTACTACTTACTTTGGGAATCTTGGTATTGTTGGTTAGCTTGTCTTGGTCTAATATCCTTTCCAGAGAGACCATGCCTTTAAGATTTATATTCTTCTTAAGTTAAACTATTCCATATTTATTAGCATTGACCTCTTTTATAAACTCTTCTTCTTGTTTATCAATTATATTTGACTCAAAGACTCTAAAACTAGTCATGAAATTGTTGATTTGCTTATCATTATAAAACACCTCAAAGTTATTAACATTATTTGTCATGCCAAGGCACGATATCATTTTGAATATAAAATTATGTAATTAAAGATCTTTGGGTGGAACTAGATTTGATGTTATGGAATCCAACACATCTACCCACCGATTTTGATCCCTAGGTACATAGGTAATGTTAAATGCTTTAAAAATCTCAATCAAATCCCATGCTCTAAATTTATATTTCTTTAGATAAGAAATATTTCATTACTATTGACTCCATACCTATTTGATGACTAATTATAAATTAACATGTACTAAAAAATTTCTTACCTTATGTTTTATGATGAATTAAAGACCTAGGATCAAGACCTCATACTCTGCAAGATTATTAGTGCATGGAAATTAAAGTCTATAAGATGCTAAATATTGTTTACCAACTGGGTGTGTTAATATGATACCTACCCCTAAGCCTTGTTTGGCTCTCTCACCATAAAATTACATCCTCTAAAATACTTGATCCTTAGCCATCAAGTTTATTTCATTCAAATCAATAGTATCAAGAGAATATACACCTAAGTCTATGGACTATAAATTTACCTTTTCATTCTTGGCATTGTACTACATTATCATGAATTTCACTCTTAGATCTCGCTCAATTTGGATCTAATTTGGCATGACCCTCCAAGGTAGCCACATATGTAATCAATCTATTGACATGTATCCATGGAGGGATTTTGTCCAATCCCTACTCAAAAACATCCCATATGTTTCTAGGATTTATATGACTTGAATGTCGATGAACTATTGAATTTGGGGTTCATGGGATAATTGCATATAAATGTTCAATAATTTTCCTACCAACTTGACCTTGGACTTGTCCAATTAGATAAAAAATATGTTAGACTTGATTGGACTTAGTCCCAGCTTTTCACAAATACCTATGGGCAATATGTTAGTAGATGCTCTAGAATAAAGTAAACAATTATGCACAATCTTCCCAAAGATTATAACAGTTAATAGAAATAAAAGAACTAAAACCTAACCTTTATAAATTACCACATTTGTATTCATAGATTTGGATTTACCTTTGTTTGATTTCTGAATTAATGATTTTAGTAGCAAATCATGTTGCTCAATAATTTGAGAAAGCTCATGCAAAGTAATGTTGGATTTGATCTTCTTCATATCTTCTAAAATGTTGTATCCACATTTGGATCTAATTGTATCAAAATATATAGTTTTTTGAGAATCCTTTCCCTTAGGGGAGGAGGATCATTATTGGTTCTATGATCTAGGGGAGTATCAACTTTGTTGGGTAGTGTAGAAGTTATCGCAATCTCCTTTTGGTATCTATTCATCAAGGCATAATTGCTATTTTGGTATTATTGAAAAGTGTGGATCTCATCCATGTTTATTTTAGGCTCATTATATTCCTATTCAGGGAACTCTTAATTTTCAATCATGAGGGCCATTTTGATAGTGATAGACCCATTGTTTAATGTTCTTATTTTTTTTTAAACTACTAATATTGCCTCAATTATCCAGGACAACATCATAAATTTCCAACTCACCTCAAAATTTTTTGAAGGTTTTAAAAAATTATATGTAGTCCAACACTCCATGTCAAGCCATGTTATTGACCCTACACTAATTGGGCAAGGCTAATTCACATATATTTATTTTATACATCTTATTAATTGAGAGCTCATTATTATTATTATTATTATTATTATTATTATTATTATTATTATTATTATTATTATTATTATTATTATTATTATTGTTAGACTAGTTGAAAGGTTTGTTGTAATTTTGAAATGTGTAATATCTATTATAACCTTCCCCTATGTTTCCCATTTACCTTTGTAAACTAATAAAGTGACTACCTAAATTTTGGACCATCCTCTAAATTTCTTCTAGATATCCCTTTTAGGAGTTAAGCTTAGTGTTCTGAACTAGGCTTTGGACAAAATTTTGGGTATTAGAATTATTAATAGGGACCAGAGATTGAATATAATTTTGGGGATGAGACCCAACATTGGAATGATTAAATAATCCTAGTTTTTTATTAGGAGCAACATGAATTAATGTCTATTGATTGAGGCTAGGTATTTGATTTAATGTGAGCACATTCTAATTTGCTCTTGGAACTAGATTCAGAGTTGGAAAAGTTGGCTTGACATTTGGAATATCAACGGCAGGATTCTATTGTGGGTGAATTTTCTCATCAATGTGTATAGCTTTTTCATATGAAAGTGTGATTCATAGAAACAAGCCCCAATGACTCAACCTTGTAACTTGTTCACACTTGTCACAACCTCACAATCTTTCTAGTATCCTTTTTTTCACTTTTCTTGACTGTACAAACTAGTTATGATTGGTAACCAGGTTATATGGTACTTTTTGAATATACTCTATTTATTTATTTGTCTCCACCAAATTTTTTAGTCCTAAACCACTTAGAGACCACTCTATCCCCTATAAAATCCTAATTAGGTCTCCTAACGCCTAATTACATCACAATCCTATTTTTCCATACACTAATAGTTTGTATGGGTCTAAAACCTCCACACACCTTTATAACTAATTAATCCCTAACAAATCAAAAAAAATGTGATTTTTGATTGGATAGAACTCCTAAAAATCAAATTTCAAATTGTAAGCCCTTACTTAAGGTTAAGTCAGTATTTATAGACCCAAAAGTAGAGATCTTGAGGTTTTATTTTTCAAAATGGATTTCAAAGCACTGTGAAGGTTGTGTAAACTCTTTACTAACCCCTCACACCTTATGAAAACACTAATTACTTCATTTGACACCTCTGTTACACATTTTTTCAATGCTCTATATTTGAATTTGTATATATGCATTACTTCTAAATGGTTGTATTGTCTTTCTCACAAATTAGTATGAAAACAAGGAAATGAAACACACAAGAACATTCAATGATCAGGTAATAGACTTACCAATTTCACAAGATGTATTATAAACACATCTTTATTGAATTTTTCTTTAGTACTCTATCATATACAATCATCTCCAATGTATACAATTAGAAAATAGGGTCTTGTTTTTGTTGAATCTTAACCTCTTACAACATATAATGAATAACCATACACAAATCCCAAACATTTTTTATGTCCTACAACTGCACTAACTAGTTTTGGACTTCTCAACGGTCATTAGAATGTAATTTTGAACATTAGAACATACACCAAGTTTGATATTCTATACATGTATGAATTAATACCCATGGTATAGACACATGGTGTCTTCAATAAGTAATTTCAACCATTTGACACTTTGAGGATTCCTTGAAATCACTCCTACAATACCTAAACTAGACAAAACCATTCAAAAATTTAGTTTTGGTAGGAAAAGCCAATTTTGAGATTTTAACAAGATGTATCTAAAAATAACAAATAGGAATTAAATATAAGTATGGTATAGGAACCATAAGACCTATTATAACATAATATACCCAAAATTGGATATTAAAAACAAAATTTTCAAGAAAACTAAGCATAGGATTGATGTTCCTACATCATAATCCTAGGGGAAAGAGAAAATTTCTTGGGGACTATTGTCCATGAGTTATTATAGAGTAATCCCATGATTTTTTATGTCAATATTTGTCATCCATGTAGCATATTCAATTGTCTTTGTTTCCATTTGACTACATACTTGAAATATTTCTTGTCTCTAGTTTGTTTGAACACTTTTTTTTGTCTAGAATGCATTCCAATTCATCTAGTTTGACATATGATAACTATTTTTCCAAATATAAACCTATTTTAAATATTAATTATATTATTTATTCACCTCTTACTCCTTATTTTTATTATTACAAGTCTAAAATGTTGAATATTGGTGATATGTCTATACCACTAGGCAATTCCAACTCATATGCACCGTTAGAAAACTTCCTAAGCACCTTACAAGGATCATTATTTTTAATCTTAAGATTGTTTTAATCACATCTTGGAAATATATCTTTATAAAATTATCCAAAACTAAATATCCAATTTAAAAACTCACCTCTCTTATACTTACATATGTTGGTTTTTTGTACTTTTCCACACTAGCTTCTAGATGCTTCCTTACGTGTTGATGAACCTCCTTCATGGCCACTAAAAAATATTCTCCCTCAAAACTCATATTATCCATATGACCAATATTTATAAGTTTAAACACTCCTCTAGGTTTCATACCATAAATCACTTAGAAAGGACTCATGCCAATGCTCTTATTGGATGATTCATTGTAAGCAAATTCTACCTGAGTAAATACAAGATCTCACTACTTGGGATTATCCTTAGATAGACACATCAATAGGTTCTCTAGACTCCTATTAACCACCTCAATTTAACCTTATGTCTGAGGGTGGGAAGTTGATTGAAACTCATATTTATGCCTAGATTTCTCCATGGTGTTCTCCAAAAGTGGCCAAGGAACTTAATATCTATATCAGATACAATATTTAGTTATAGTCCATGAATTTTTACTACCTCTTTAAAGAGAAAATTTTCCACATGAATGGCATTATTGGTGGTCTTATAAATAATAATGTGCTATTTTGGAAAATCTTCCTATAACTACATTTATGGAGTCAAAACCTCTTTATGCTCTAGGTAGTCCCATAACAAAATCCATGCTTATGTATTCCAAAGGTCTATTTGGTACTGGTAAAGGTTTATATAAACTTAATTAGTGTTCTTTACCTTGTCCATTTGATAATTTTTACATCTCTCAACATATTTCCTCACTACTGCTTACATCTTAGGCCAAAAATAGTGTCTAGTGAGCTATTCCAAAGTCTTATCAGGCCCAAAGCAGTCTTCTATACTCCCACTATGATTATATATAATCAAATTATTTTTTATTGAGCTTCTTGGCACACATATCTACACCCCTTTGAATATAAATACATCTTGTATGACATAGTCCAACCATGGCTCTTTATTGAGTATAGTTAGTTGCTTGCAAGTATTGTATGAATATTTAAAGTCTTTGTCATCTTCATACATTTCCTTGAGTGACTCAATACCAAGACTTTCAATTTATATCTCATGTACCAACAAGACTCTTCTAATAAATTCATCTGTTACCTTGTTACTTTATCCTTGCTTATGTTTGATGGTGAAGGTAAAATTCTACATATACTCCACTCATTTCATGTGTCTCTAATTTAGATTTGGTTGATTGGTGATTAATTCAAGTTCATGATTGTATATATATATATATATATATATATATATATATATATGATAAAATTATTTAGAATTATGTAATTCCTTCACTTCTTTAAGTCTTGCACCATTGTATAGAATTCCAAGTCATATAATGAGTACTTCTTCTTAGCATCATTGAGATTTTCATTAAAATAGATTATGGCTCTACTCTCTTGGCTTAGTAAATCCCCTATTTCCACTCCACTTGCATCACACTCTATTTGAAATACTTTAATTAAGTCTGGTAGTGTTAGGATATGTTACTCCATTATCCTTTACTTTAAATATTAGAAACTCCTTTCATCTTTCTCAATCCAAACAAACTTTTTCTTATCTCCTTTAATGGTTTCTACTATTGGATCACATATTACACTAGTGTTTATAATAAACTTCCTATTTAAACCTGCAATTCCATGGAAACTCCTTACCTCTCCAGCTATTCTAGGTTTTGGCCACTCCATGATTGCCTTCACTTTATCCTTGTATAACTATTATACCAAGGATTTATACCAAGGATTGCCTTGAGAGATGATAAATCCTTGGTATAATAGTTATGATTTCATAAACTCACACTTCTTGAGGTTGACTACCAACCTTTCCTCTTAAAGCCTTCTCATGACATATGTAAATGGTGAAGATGTTCCTCCTTATTAGGGTTGTAGATAAGTATGTGATCCAAGTAAACCACTACAAACTTATGAATAAAAGGTTTGAGGACTTCATTCAAAGCATCATAAAATTTCTTGGTGCATTGGTCAAACCAAATGGAATAACCAACCATTCATAAAACCCCTCATTAGTTTTGAATGTGGTTTTCCACCCATCCCCTTGTATAATCCTAATGTGATAATACCTCCTCTTGAGATCAATTTTTGAAAATTATCTTACTCTACTCAATAAATACATCAAATCTTCCATCTTGGGGAGAGGGAACCTATATGTAAAGGTGATATTTTTGATATCCCTAGAGTCTATACACATTCCCTACTCACCTTCCTTCTTATGCACTAACACTATAGGTACTGTACAAGGATGAAGACTTTCGTTGATCAATATTTTTTCTAATATATCTTGTACTTGTCTATTTATTTATTCATTTTCCTTAGGGGTCATCTTCTAGGCTACCTTGTAAGGAAAAATTTATCCTAGAAAAAATTCTATGTGATGAGTAATGTTCCTCATAGGTGGAAATGTACTTGGTAGCTCATCAACTACGATTTTTGCATATTCTTCCAACATCTCTTGGATATCTTGAGGCAATTCATTTATTTTAGTGGTTGTAATAATATTACTAGGATTGACTACCAATACAAATCATAAATCCTCTTCATTCATGTAATTTATAAAATCTTTACCACTTATCAACATCACATTTGACCCAACTTGTTGGTCATTATTTTCATCCTTTATAAGAAGGAAGGTGTGACTAACTCCATTCTTAACTAGGGTTTATACATTCCTCCTACCATCATGATTGGTTTTCCTCTCATATTTTAAATTTTTCATAAGAAGCACATGACAAACATCCATTGGGATCACATCATAAAGGACATTGTCCTTGTACCTTCCAACTTGAAACTCTACCCAACTTTGTTCACTCACCAAGATTTGTTGACCTTTGTTTAACCATGAGAATTTTTGAGATGTGGGGTGAGGCAACTTCTTCTTGACCATTTAAATAAAGACTAAATTATTTGTACTTCTTGAATCTATGACCATTTTTCAATATTTACCTTGGCATGTTCAAGAGGTTTTCAAAATCATTTTCATTTGTGGTGGCTCCTTCTCCTTGGGTGTCTTAATTATCACTCTCCTCATTATTAATGATTATCTTACTTCAAGTTCCTCCATAAGTGATGGAGAATAAACACTCTCTTCCTCAACTACCTATGAAATCTGATTTCTTCATTTGATTCTTAGACTCCCTATTGGTTGATCCTCTAGGAATTCCCATGACCTATGTCCAACAAACTTGCTACATTTGAAACACCTGCTTGTAAAACCACCTAATCCTCTTCCTCTTGATGCATATCCACTCCTAAAATATGTTCTCTTGACTCCAAATGTTCCTCTTGAACTAGATAGATGTTCATGTGAAGTACTAGACTCCCTTTAGTTTATTTGTGAATAACCTCTACCTCCTTGCTCATATCTACCCCTAAAATTTCTACCTCTATCTTTGTTTTGTTGGTTTTATTTCCTATTAATATTGTCCTCTAATTTCAATGCCAAATAGTAAAATTATTCTAATGCCTTTGGAATAGTAAGGATCAACTCATCCTATAAGTTGTATCTCAAACCATTGAGATACCTATTCACCTTATCATTTTCATCCTCCATGTGACCTGATCTAATTCTCAACTTGTATAACTCTTTAGTATATTCTCTTATCCCCATCTCTTTTTATTTCAATTTTTGAAGATTCTTATAGAAGTTAGTAATGTAGTCACTAGGAAGAAACTTGATTTTTAAATTTGCAACCACTCTATCCCAAGAATTAATCTTGGCTTTTCCTTTGTTAGAAGATGAAGGAGAGAGAGAAAATAAAGAATATAATTTTGAAAGATTTCTAAAGGTGGTGAAAGGGTAGGGATCTAAGCCCAAACTAGATCTTCTAGTAAATATAAGAAGCCTTGATAGAAAATAACTCATTGATTAAATAGGAGAGTTGGACAAATAATATAATCCCACCATAGGGATGTATGACCCTTCAGATTTGTCCTAACATACTTTACTTTTTTCTCTTCCCTTCAGCTTGGTCCTAACATACTTTACTTGTTGCTCTTCTAGTACATCTTCAAAATCAAAGTATTTATCCAACTCTCCTATCCAATCAATGAGTTATTTTCTACTAAAGCTTCTTATATTTATTAGAATATTTAGTTTGGGCTTAGATACCTACCCTTTCACCACCTTTAACAATCTTTCAAACTTCTATTCTTCAGTTTCTCTCTCTCCTTCATTTTCCAACTCTAGTGTCTATGGCTCTTCTTCCTTTTGGTCACTCAAATCACTTGTGGCTACTCCTCTCCTTTGATTAACCTAAGCTAATATGATTTTTTCATCAAATTTTAATTTGAGGTTTCTAAACTCCTATAATATTTCATCTCCCATCTATATGGTTGATGCCCTCTCACCTGTTGCATTTCTCCTAGGTGGCATCTTATCTCTTCTTAGACAATTTGTCAAAAAAAATCCTAACTTATCTTCCTCTTTAGAGAATATAACCTTATATAATTAATTATAAGGGTCTCAGTTTGGATCTGATAATAAAATGATGCAAATAAATAACCCTCAAAATTCAACCCTATAACTTGTTCACACTTGTCACAACCATACAAGCTTCTTAGTAGCCTTTTTATTCACTTTTCTTGATTGTACGAACTAGTTAGGATTGGTAACTAGGTTATATGGTACCTTTTTTATACCCTATATTTATTTATTTGTCTTAACCAAATTTATTAGTCCTAAACAACTTAGAGACAACTGTTATAGCCCCAATCAACTCCTAATTAGGTCTCCAAAGGCCTAATTACACCAAAGTCCTATTTTTATATACACCAATGGTCCATACGGGTTTGAAAACCTATAAAAACCTTTATAAGACACTAACCCATAAAAAATCACAAATCTTTATGATTTTTGACCAAATAAAACTCTTGGAAATCAAGTCAGAATTTACAAACCCTAACTCAGGGTTACTTAGTCTATTCAGACCCAAGAGCAAAGATATTAAGGTTTTGTTTTCCAAAATAGATTTCAAAGATATGAAGGTCTAGTAAGATCTATACTAACCCCACACACCTTATGGAAACAATAATTTATCCCTTTTACACCTTTGATACACCTTTTTATAGTGCTATGTATTTGACTATGTATGTA
Organism: Torreya grandis; assembly: GCA_037957365.1. Taxonomy (NCBI): domain Eukaryota; kingdom Viridiplantae; phylum Streptophyta; class Pinopsida; order Cupressales; family Taxaceae; genus Torreya; species Torreya grandis. The sequence continues at coordinate 1,027,280 of JARHVA010004502.1, forward strand.
TGCACTGCTTTTATAGGACTGTATTATCTTTCTCACAAAGTAGTATGAAAAAAATCAAATGAAATACACAATAAAATTCAATGATCAAGAAATAGACTTAAAATTTTCACAATAAGTATTATAAACACATCTTTATTGAATCTTTCTTCAGTGCTCTATCACATATAATCATCTCTAATGTATACACTCAGAAAACAGGGTCTACAGTCACTTTTTAATTAAAATGAGGAATTCTTTTCTTATTTTTTATTAAATTTTTACCTCTTCAAACATTTAATTAATGAACATAAATTAATACCAAATGTTTTTTATGTCATAAAACTACTCTAACTGATTTTGGACCTCCCAATGATCACTAGAAAGCACTTTTGAACATTAGAACATATACCAAGTTTAATATTGTATACGTGTATAAATTAATACTCATGGTTTATACACATGGTGTATTCAAGAAGTCATATAAACCATTTGAAACTTTGAGTATTTCTTAAAATCACTCCTAAAACACCTAAACTAGACAAAACCATTCAAAAATTTAGTTTTGGAAGGAAAAGCCAAATTTGAATTTTTTACAAGGTAGATCTAAAACTAAAAACTAGGAATGAAATATAATGATGATATAATTACCTTAAGACCTATTAGACAATCAACAAACCAAAATTGGACAAGAAAAAAAATCAATAAAAATAAGCCTAAGACTGATGTTCCTACCTAAAAGTGGTAGCATATTGACATTCATAGCTCTACATAGAAAGACAACAATCATTAGTTCCAAGGCATTTTTAAAAATTTCTAGTGCTAGGTCATCTACTGTTTGATAGGGGGTTTTGGTGAGACTATACATATTTTGTAATTTAGTAATTAAAGTTCTTATAGGCTCACTCAATTATTGTTTTAGGATAATGAATTTTTGGTATATAACCCTAAGGCTAATGACCCTTATTAATTATGCAATGAAGGTATCATTGAACTTATTCCATCCTAAGATGGAATCCTCTAGCAAATTGAGGAACTAGTTATAGGTTGCTTCCCTGAAGTTAAATGAGAAGAGTCTACATAATACATACTCATAGATGATGTTAAAAAGCTTAAGAGTTTCCTTGAAAGACTTGATATGATATTTTGTATTTATACCCCAAGATGGATTGAAGATGGGGAAGTACTTTTTGGGGTTCCTAGGAAACTTGTGCACATGTTCAGGCACATTTACATAGGATCGATCCTCCTAAACATTCCATTAGTGGTTGGATGTATAATAGAGGATGCAGTTTCTATTTTATTAGAGATTTAGGGTGAGATTTTTATCTCTTATGTATCCCTTTATGGTTTCTATCTTTGTGATGGGTTTCTAAATATCCAAGGGGAACTCTATTTTCAAAGTGATATCTAGTCAAGATCCTAGGCAACTCCAAGATGCTACGTAAAGGATCTATGTTAGAAATTTACAATACTATAAAGGTTAATAACCATTACTAAATATCAGCCAAATTAGCATAAACAAACCCAAAAAAAAGGTCCATAATCATGTAGAGAGGTCTTATTTTACCTTCATCGACTTGGATACTTTTAAGCTTTGAAGCTTACATAAAGTTTGTCATAAACTTAGTCTAACCTATAAAGATCAACATTAGACAAGATATTTCAAGAAACTTTTAATGTATTAAGATTATCAAAGTGATGTAGAGTGAAATTTTTTAGATAATGTCTTAATTATATGTGAACATACTCAATTTAGACCTCTAAAGCCTTGGATTAGCAATCTTTCATTAGAAAATCAACTAGACACTGATCTTTATGCTTATTTTTTACAGATTTAAAGTGTTTAGTTCAAATCATGTAGACATTTACAAATATATATGAAATAGAGATTTATCTATTTATGATGCCTATCTTGGTATGTTTAGATGAATTTTAAATAGATCATAGGGTTAATGCCAAAATATCTTTAGACATGAGACAATATTTCAAGGATATTTTGGAATAAATACATTTTTATAGAGATATTTCAAAGGTTTCAAATATATTACATAATATGAAATGAATTGTAGTCTTTATCTTAATCTTTGTGTATTTAAAAATATTATGGTATCTTTCAACTAAAATACAATACAATTTTACTCAAAACAAACAAAGTGCCCTCCTTCTAGCCCCATATTCTTTTATTGATGTATATCTATGTCAAGGATACAATGTGAATAACATAAAAATATTTATCAATTTATATTGTAGGTCCTAGAATACCTCAGGGCTTAATTCAATTTTGTTGGAATGATTATATAACCACCATCTTTAGTCTACAAATAGACCCTATTGTAGGGACAACATGAACTCAGTAGTGACACAATCTATCTTAAATTTATTTATGTTGTTATGATGTAAAATTGATTTATATTTTTCCAATTATTTCCAAAACATTAAACAAATAGGTGGATATTTATAGTGAGCATTAATCTAAAGTGATTCAAGTTTAAAAAGTTCCAAATGGAATCAGGGTAAAGTAAAAAAGAAGGCTTGTATTGTAACAACAAAGACCAACAGATTTCCTTTAGTTCTTTTTTATAATAGTGAAGATAAAACTAACATTCATGAGATCCTAGTGCTAGACTTAAAATACCACAAATATAGTGGTGATTTTATGTAAATAAAATTCATATAGCTGAAATATATGCTTTAATATAGTTACTTACAACAAATTGCCTTAAGCACATTCATTTGTAGAATATAAGGGGATTAGAGCATACATAATAAGTTTTGTTAGAATAGTTGAAATCACAAAGTAGCAAGATGCATCTAAAAAACTACTACCAAACTTAACCATTAAAAAAAGGAAATCCTTTGTCATTAGAAAAGCTTGAAAAACAATAAATTATGAAAATAATGAAATAGTGAACAAATATCAAGAATTATTCTCTCTGTTTGCATTAATTTCACAAAAAATCTATTCTAATGTACAATTGAGGGGGAAGACCCCTATATACAAGAATTTTTCATGCCAAAGAAGGTTACATTGGTTGAAATAGAACCAAATACATGACATATTTTGGTGGACAAAGTACCTCATGTCCTATAAACTAAAGAATATTCCATATTCAAATAGGGGGATATTTTACAATATATTGAGGGGAATTAAAACATGACATTCATCAAAAGAAAGCTTGAAAATCATGACATTCTTGTCTTAATCTTCACATGTGACCATATGAATCCAAAAGGTGTTGAAATCACCTTTTGACCTTCTCTACACATGTGAATCATGGGTCCCATTATAAATTTGACCCATGTATGACCCTTTGTCTTTTGAACCATGTGAAAAACCACATGTGACTCACTAAGGATAAAACCCATGTCCTCTAGTGGAGTACTATGCCCCACAACTATCACATCATCATGATCACACATGGGACCCATCATGGGCCCCAATGCCACATCACCTTCCTATCACATCACCTTCATGCCATGTCACCTATATGACACATCATTTGTACACCCACATGCCACATCACCTATATGTCATGTCACCATGAATAGTGACTATGAATAGTGCTCATGAATAATGACCTATGAATAGTGGATTCACTCCCAACAATATACTAGTTAAATTCATATACATAGGACTTTACCACACATATGTCTTATAACAATTGGCTATGATCTAGCTATAATCTATGTTGTTGTTAATGCCCATTACAGCTCCACACAAGCTGAGTAGAAGTTTTCTACACTACAAAACTTCTCTTCCCTAACCATCTTTATCAACATCTATATGCCCATAGAAGATTTAAAACAACATGAAGTGACTCCCACTTCAACATAGAACCATCCTTATTCCAAGGATTTTACCATGAATAGATCACAATTCCCACTACTTAGAAGTATCTGGTTTAGTGCATACCATGGCTTTCTTGATGCTTCCTACTTTTGATAAATATAATACATAGAAAAATCATCTTCACCTCCTTTTATCTATGGAACTTTAGAAGTTGACTAATAAAAGTGTAAAAAGTGGGATACTTGAATTCATTACTTTTCCCATCTACTATGTATCTCCATCCTTGGTTTTCTCCTTCATCTCATCCTAGTAACCTAAGAAATCTCACATTTGATCTTGTTAAGGACTAAAATTGACATGACATCTATGCATAATGTCAACCTCTGCTAAACCTTGGCTCTCCATGAAGGTATTTTTATACCACATCATCATGCTTATTGGAACCCATATAGTCTTCAATTATACAAACCAATATCTTTTTGCATCATCCACATATCCTTTTGGCTACTCTATATCATCATGAGATCACCATGTAAGAATGATGCTTTCACATCCCCTTTCTCTAACAACAAGTGCACACCACACTCTTGAAAATAGTTATCAATCAATTAAAAAAACCATAAAAGTCAATCACATGACTCTTCCATATGTATCATACTGCTACTCACCATGATCAACATGGTACCCATCCATATTTCTTGGGAAGTCATCACACTACTCAGTGCATCACTACACCAACCATGTTTTTAATCCCAAAAGATATATTTAACCTACATCCTAATCTACCACATGTCACACATGGACTTATCTTTATAAAACCTTAGGTCTCTTTCTATTCTCCTTCCATCTTGTACTACTTCAAATAATAGAAGAGAAGAACCCACAGAAGTCAACACCTAACTTCTACATGTAGAAAACCACTACCCACCATGCTCAACATGGTACCCATCCTTATTTCTTGGGAAATCATCACACTACTTAGTACATCACTACACCTAAAAAAAATGCTTTAAAGATACAATCAAGCTATATCTTGATCTACCTCATGTCACACACAAATGGCCTTCTCCTTCCATAGAACCTTGGGTCATATTTGTTCTTCTCCATCCACTAGGTATAATATCAATTTTTGTACCTCCTCCTCTACATGTAATTTCTAAACATCTTAGCTCACACTGTGGTAGTAGGATCCCATAATATATATCCCCATCTCAATCCAAGAAACTCCATCTACACCAATAGATTCTAGCTTTCTCCTCAAGCTGTATGGTTGATTCTTCAATAGGAACATTGTTGGTGTTGATCCATCTAGTAAAGCTTATTTATCTTCTTCTCTATTTATCCATATGTATCTTCATCTTCCATAGAGATAACATGCCATGAAAAATATTTTTTCTTCCTTTTTTTTCATATCTTGGTCTCTCCACTTGTATCTCTCACTTGCATAAAACTAGCCAAACAACCATGGTTCCAATACTAGATGTTAGGATTAAAAGGTCTAATCCTAAGATGTGCAATAATTAAATGTGTAAATTAAATACAAGTTACAAAATAAAACATAAATAGGAGAGAGAAACCATAACATAAGATATACGTGGAAACCTTACTAAACTACCTAGGTAAAAACCATGGGGTAAAGGTAGTATCCAGACTTCATATTTCCATTAACAACTCTCTTCTATAATAGCTCCTCTCAATAAATCCTTTCTAGTGTTAACACCAAGCACTCAGATGAAGCAAGATTGCAACCAAGCCTTACAGGGTAAAACCTCCAACATCATGATGCTAACACCATAACATCAAAGGGAACTCCAAGCTTCTACCTCTTTCTCCATGAGCTGATCTATCAAGCCTCCAAGCTCCATCTCTAAGGATCCAATCCATTCACCTAATATAATAGGTGAGCCATTCTCTCTAATCATTATAGGTTCTAACCACCTAAGTATGATGATGCTTACAACCTAAGAATCTAGGTGAGTTAGGCTTACAAGCCTTCCAAACTCTAACCTTATATCATGATATTTCAAACTTGCAATGATCCAAGTGATCCTTTAAATGGATAATCAAATAATGAGTGAAACATAATGATTTATAACATTTTACAAAGAGAAAAAGAGGGGAAGAAAACTTCATGGCTACACCAATAAATTTACATTTGAGTGGATGTATAGTGATCCATAGTGTTGGTTGTCCTAATGTGCTAAAATTTATCAAAAATGACCCTCCACTTAGACAAGATCCAAGGCCACATTCATGTGGCTCCAAACATTGTCCTCCATTCCATAAGTGAGGATAAACACTGAATAGTGTTATTATTATCTTCATCTCCAAGGGTCAACAAAGTAAATGTTATACTTTAGATAATATCCAAGCCTTCCCATGTGATTCCAAGAATTGTTCCCCATTCACACATATGAGGTCAATCTGCAATAGCATATTCTTTTCTTCATCTTCACATGTGAACACATGAGTCCAAAATGTGTTACAATCACCTTTTGACTTTTTGTACACATGTGAGTCATGAGTCCCCTTAGAAATTTGACCCATGCATGACCCTTTGTATTTTGCACCATGTGACAACCCACATGTGACTCACTAAGGACAAAGCTCATGTCCTCTAGTGCCATATTACACCCCACACCTATCACATCATTATGATCACATTTGGGACCCAATATGGGCCCCACTACCACATCACCTTCTTGACACATCACATTCATGCCATGTCACCTATTTACTACATCATCTACACACCTGCATGCCAAATCACCTATATGCCATGTCATCATGAATAGTGAATATGAATAGTGCTTGTGAATAGTGACATGTGAATAGTGGATTCACACCAAACACTTTCTAATTTGTGATACCAAGTTGTAAGATATGATCAATCTCAAAGGGGAAGTCTTTGTCTTGTTTATTATCATCGATAGAAGTAAAACCCACTTCTCATCTACATGGCATGTGTTTTTATCCCCATGTAACTAGTTCATCATATCCATTCCCATTCTTACTCCTTTATTGAATTGGGTAATGGGAACCTAGTTGAATTTAGGTTTACATATTAATTTTCCCTTATTTTTAGACCAATCTGTCAAAACTTATTTGATGTCATGGGTTCAGAGTAATTGGGTCATAGTCTTTGGTTATAAATAATCTTTAGTTTGGGTAGATCATAATAATCTTAAAATGTTATCCTAACTATGAAATCAATGTCTTGACCCAAATTAAAAGAATTAATCATATTGTTAACACACCAAGATTGAATAAACATTTGGTAGACTAACTCTACACATAGGAGTACCTATGGGTTAGATGTAACCTTGTGTAACCCTATATTTTTGAGTGCCAAAATATCTAATCTATATTTTACATCATTTGAGCCTTATTCATCATCATTATCTCTATCCATAGTCATTTCTATATGGTATAACAAGTTTTTATCATGCTTGTCTTCAGTGGCCAATGTAACTGAGTTGAAATTGGTGTCCTAGAAGATGTTGTTCATTCCATATGAGTAAAGGAATGGAACTTATTCTTACTTTTTGGCTCCAAATGTTCCAACTTCGGCCATAGTTTCAGTTTTGTGATTGATGAGCTTTTGGATTGCCTTAATGGTGAATGAATGCATAGAATTCATTAGCAATAATCATATAATATTTTGGATTTCTTAATAGATAACAACTAAAAGTGAATGTGTTTCTTTGAGATGGAAACCTTTAAACTCAAAATTTAAAATTTGAATTAAATGATACAAGTCATAAATGGAAATTATATTTATATTTATTTGATTTAAATCCTAAGTGGATCTTCAATCTTATTCTATCAGATTCAAAATTATATTTTGAGAAGTTAGCCCATTACTATCCTTGCTTTGTTCATGTGGCCTTTCATCATATGCTAGACCTTTTCAATGAAGTGACTCAACTTTATAACCATTAAAATAACCCCCATAAACATTTAATTTACACCTACTACTGACAATTTATGGATAGATATGCACCACTTGGGTGCCATATTTGACACATGCACAATACTTGACACCCTTTTATGCACTTCAGTCTTTTATTTCAAATGTTAGGATATCTGGGTAGATTACATGATATTCTACCAAATGTCATATTTTCATTAGATCGCTCTTCTCTAACTAATGCATGGTTCAACCCATTTCATCTTTGGCCTAATGTATCCTTGGGACCTCAACTAGTTTTCCAAGTTAAAATCTCTTATTGACTCATTCTATTGCATAGATTTATTATATGAAACTTTCAATGGACCATAAAATCACAACACATTGTCACATGTCATATTTTTATTAGATCATTATTTGATGGGTTTATCTATTTCCTTTGATTGTATTATTACCATGAGATAAGGTTCCACATGTCTTCATCCCATAAATCCCAACTATTAGGTGGATTTCATGTTATATCTTGTTATTCTAGATTAAATGACTAAATTCTAAATTTTATCCTATCATGAAATCATAGTATTATTAAAATTGATCATTGCACCCTAGCTATGTGGGAGTAGAGGTAATGATTGAGTTCCAAGTGGCATGATTGAGGGAAGGATTTTGAAAGTAATTAGGTTTTAAAAAGTCATGACTAGGTGCCACATGGCATGTTGTGATTAGGTTGTGACCCCTCCTTGAACATGAAATACCATAAATGAGTGACAAGTGGTAGAATCCCATTTGGTCACAAGGTCACAATAATTATATAAAATAATAGAATCCTTTGAGGTTCATGAATGGATGCCATAGGGCATGTTTTGATTGAGCTATAACTTCTTTATGAATTGGAATACCATGATTGAGTGACAAGTGGTAGAATCCTATTAGATCATTGGGTTACAAGTCTTTATAACATTTTATTTAAACTCAAAATGTTATGATAAAGTGCCAAGTGGAATGTTGTGATTGGGTCACTATGTCATGATACTTTTGAAGATATAAAAGATGCATGATAAAGTTCAAAACTTTATGTGGATGAGTGACCATTTCATGTGACATTATCGCATATCAATTGAGGTTGAGTTGGCATCAATTTTTTGCATAAATTAAAAAATGTTAAAGTTAACAAACCCCAAGATGCAAGACAAGGGATGAGTCTGAATTCATAAACTTTGAGTATAAAATCCAACTTGGACCATAGTCTAAAACTTAAAATCAAGGTATGTCATAATATTAAATTATAAATTTTGACATAGCTAAAGTAATACCATGACTCAAAAACCTTAATTAAACTAGCTTGATTATGGTATGAGGATAATGAATTGGGTTATTGAATGTAACCCCTTATGAGAGCACTTTTAAAAAAATACGATCATTAGAAAAATTAATGAACTAGACATTAATGAAGCATTTTAAAAAGCACCTCATTAATATTTTTCATGGACTAACATGACTCTTAAACATTTTAAGTTAAAAAAAGTGGGGTTTAATCATGTGGATCCAATGGTAGGGTATTTATTTGGGTGAGTGACCCAAATATTTCATAGGGTCCCCATTTTTAAGGAAATGGGGATTGTTGATCCCAACATCAATAGTTATCTAAGTGGATGATAGTGGTGAATAAAAGGAATGGGAAAATAAATAAGAGTGGATATCTAAAGAGGGCATGAATCCTAAAGAAGATTTTTTTTTTGATGAAATAAATGAAGAGGAATATGAAGATACAAAAATATTAGGAGAGGAAAGAGAAGTGGAACAAGAAAAGGATGATTCAATATCCATTGAGTTATCGGTGCAAGATATGACACTAGAATCATATTTATAATCTATGTTAAAAGATACTCCTACTCAAGGACTTACTAATGTTTCTACAACCATAGTTCTAAATTCCTCCCCTAAATCTATAGTTATAGAATAATCGATTCCAATCGAGGCACTAGCTATTAGCCAAAGCACATATATTCTTACATAATAATAAAGGTAAGATTTTAATAAGGTCATGTCCTCCCTCCCTTCTTCCATTAAAATTTTGGATTTTCACATGGTTAACTTGTCATCTGCTACTATAATTATTTCACCTATTTATCCATTTTAATCCTTGTAGAAATATTTTAAATAAACCAAGTCATTATATGCCCATGCTCATATTTAGAAAATTAGGCCACAAACCTCCAATTATTTTGATTATTTAATTCTTTCCACCACATTTAGGTCCCAAGCTCTGATGATCAAGGTTAATTTTGAGGATTTGGTTTTTTTTTCAACCCTTGAGCACCACCTAGACCATTCTTGCAATAAGACTTGTTTATTCCCTAATCTACTCAAATTGAGTCATCTGTAATGACTATAATAATGACTCCATAGTAGATAAAATATGTGGTGGAGACTGCACCCCAGAGGAACATATCAGATTAGAGAAAACTCATTCATTAACTTCCTTAATTTACAATCCAAATAAGTGCCTTTATGCTACCACCAATATTCATTCCACCACTCTAAAGACCTCTCAACCTAAGGAGCAAGGATAACTCATTGTCCTTACCTAGGTCAAGTAATGTCAAGAGAGGAAAAAAGATAATATGTAACTGGTCCTTATATAATTTCCAATAATAAGAATACATTTTGACAATAAAAGTGGTACTATAAAAAGGGTCAAGAAGAGAAAAATGGTAGATAGGAAAAGGGAGGAAGTAATATTGGAGCAAAAGGAAATTTATTTCCTTTAGCAAATAATTATAAAAATAACCCTAATGACCCTAACAAATATGCAATATACTTTTGATATTTTGTGGAAACCATATGATAAGCAATCAAATAAATGTATAGATTCCAAGATCAAGTTAAGAACAGGATCCTACACAACCAATTTACTCAAGATATAAGGGAAATAATGGATAATGTCTAGACTACAACTAAGAAGCTATATGATATCATGAGCACAAGCAGATCTTCTAGGGCTGAATCCTGACCTCATCATGAAAGGGTAGTCACCTTCTAAAATAAACTAAAGGAATTAGAAATAAGGATAAACTTCTTATTCCATTTTTAAATTAATAGAACCTATAACCATTTGAGCCTAATTTCATCCCTAAAGTCTATTTGGGACCTAAATTATGTTATTCTTGAAAGCGATGGTGAATTTACCTCACACCAATAGATGAATGCCTTGGTGACATAGTTTTTATGACATGAAATGGAGGTAATATAAAATTTTAATGATATCAGGATCACAAGTGTAATAACCTCCATAGGACAATTGATAAATAATCTCAATTTGGAATGGTTACATAAATTCACTATCGATAGATTCAAAGCAAAAGTTGAAAGCATTGTTTATAAAAATAGTGAAGACATCCTACAATTAATAAATTTTTAAAAGGATAAAGTAAATAAAGTTAAGGAACTAAAATTAGAATTTAGAGCATTGGACACTAGGCATTAATGGTTGATCAACAAAATCATATGAGTATTCAAACCACCCATGCTCAATTTTTAAATAATTAAAACTGAGTTCAATGTTGCATATACACTATACCAAAAATTAAAGGCTATTGAGAGGGTTGCTACTATGACATAGGGGATAACACAAATATCACCCATAACCACTTAGCCATAGATTTCAACTCATAAAATAGTATATATTCCTATAAGGCCTACTAGTACAACTCATGTAATAACTATTTCCACATCATTATTAATTACCACCTTAGCTATGTCATCACATGTAGTGCCTTCAATTACTTCAATTATTACAACTATCATGTAGTCTCCTTCTTATTTGGGTAGTGATAATAAGGAAGCATAGTTAAATATAAGTACACATGTTTGATTTACTTGATTTTAATATAAATTTTGATCTTTATTCTATTTTGATAATATATGTATTTATATTGTAATTATGTAGTTTTGGCTAGTTGCATTATTTATATCTTGTACATGCATGATTTGCATAAATTATGTAATTGTAAATTTTAAAATTATACTTTGGTTGGATGATGAGATAAAAACTCCACAAGATTGTATACATATTTTTTCTCTCCCAATTCCAAAGGGAAGAGAATTATTTTTCTATCAAGATAAAAAAGAAATTCTACAGATTGTTCTACAAGTCTATTAGGATGTGCAATATCCTGTTATTGTCCAAATATATGATTCATTGAATAAGTTCCATAATTATAGTATTTTAGTCTTTGGGTTGTGTATAAGTGTTATTTATACATAGTTTTTCAGATTGTATAGTAGATAACTTAAATCATTTGGATTTAATAATTATAATCGCCCTTTGTAGATGTCCAATTACAATCTTACAACTACAACAACCTTTGATTATATACACTAAAATTTATTTTATTTTATTTGTTTAGACTCTTAACTATGTTTTTTTAATTTTTAGTACTAAAGGTAACTTGTAGTAAGCATTAGTTCCTTTACTATTTATCTAACCCATAGTTAAAAATCCATTTTAGAAAGGTTTAATCTTACTTGGATTCACAAACCTTCTTTTCTTCTCTATGCTTCTTACCATTTTTTGTGTTTCTTTTGCTCCTTCCCACCTTAGGTTCGATTTACCCATTCACCCATATCAAGTAGGTCTAGAATCATGTCATATTCAAACCATTTAAGGTAAACAAATTCTCCACTCACCTCTATTCCACCAACAAATTATTTATAAAACCCAATACACCAAAACTCATGTTTTGGAGTGAATATTCCATCACCAACCATAATAAATTAGAGGCTAAATTGAAAGGTTGCATAGTGTGCATAAAACCCACATTACTAGACTCTATAGTACCCATCACTTTGGGAGCACTACCCCCACCCCTTGGTCTTCCTATACCACCCCTCACCTATAGGATCTTTATAAATTATCCAAATATCTAAGAGATGAAATAAAATTTGTAAAATTTGTTTGATATGTTTTATAAATAACAATACATGCATGCAGAAGATGGAAATTAAAAAAAAGGCACTTGTATCACATCATAATGGTAATAGGACCATGAATCACTAAAAAATATTACCAATCAAAGTTGTCATCAAAACCAATAAGGGAAGAAAATTTGTTCCTATAATTCTTGTATAATATGTTGAAAAACAAGCCATTAACTAAATAATTTCTAGTGAAATACATTTACATAAGGCTCAATAATTAATAATAAGACTGCCCACAACAATCTCTGCAAGGACAAAATAAAAAAACCTCAATTCACATCTAGCTATAAGAAGATATTTTCCCCACAATAAAAACATAGGAGTATTATTGAATATAATGACATTTTAGATGAGAAATATTTGTTACATAGATAAGTCAGGATATGACTACTCAAAGGTAATTGAGTATATGGATTATGGTGCCATAAGGCACATGACTAGATGGAATGACTAGTTCACAACTTTGAACCATACATATTATTTTGGTAATATATCTTTTGTAAATGATTCATTGTAACATGTTCAGGTTGTGATGACATTTATTTATCTCTTGGAATTCATTCTTGTAAAATCATAGAAGTCCTATATATTCCAATACTAATAAAAATCTATTATTTTTAATTCAATTTCTCAATCACAACCTTAAGTTTGAATTTGATCAACAAAATGAATTTTTATTTTTATTATATGAAATAAGTATATAAGACAAAAAACTGTTGCAAGATATTCTAATGTAGGAAATATGTTAGATCTTGATGGTGTCCACAAATATAGTCAATCTCTAGTTGTAAGAGACACATAATCAATTAATGTCTAGCATAAGAGATATAAATATTTGAGTTTTGGGTACCTAAACGCAATAAGATGACAAAACACAATGAAATTCCTTCCCTCATTAAATAGGAATGGATGTAATTTTGTTTTCTACCTAGAAAATAAAATAGAGCTACATTTACCATAAGTTTATTTCAGGTGGATGGTCCATTAAACCTAGTTCACACCGATCTATGCAGGTATATGTGACCTAGTGTTTTTGTCTTCTAATATATTTTGAGTTCTTTTATATGACTACTCATGAAATATGTGGGTATATTTCCTAAATACTAAGGATCAAGATTTACAAGTATTAAAAATAAACAAATGTCATTATTGAATAATAATATGTCCATCATATTCATGTCCTCCACTTATATCAAGGGGAAAATACATCATAAATAGTTATCCAATTTTATAAAGGCACATGGTGTATTCACTAAGCTAGGATTGACCTAAAAATTATCCTCTTTAAGAGATCCCAACTGGGAGAAGGTAAATCAAATAGAACCCATTGATACTTAACATATCAAGATATGAATAAATGGATCTAATAAAATTAGTAAGAAGAAAACTTATCACACAATATCAATAGAGGGAGATCCAAGGCCTTTAGGCAATCAATATAATGAAATAACCATAAATAAGTCTTCTAATATTGAAATTATTCTAATCTAGTATTGCCAAGCTAGAAACACAAATAAGGGGGGTGGTTAAAAACAAACTAAATAGGGTAAGGAACCATGATATGCAAATGAAAGCCTAGGTCACCTAAGGTGGGAAATGTTTAGCTTTAAAAACCCATTATAAGTATAAGTGTAGATAATATTAAAATAAGGAGTTATGCATTCACTTAAGATAGTAATTATGCAACTTTGATCTATCAAAATGAAATATCTAGGGTTATAATATACTTACCCTTAAAAAACTTGTTGATACTCAATCTCCCTTTGTCTAATGGTGTTTTTTAAGATATTTTTGTGCTTGTAAAGATCACAAAGGTTGAACCAATCTCTAGCCTAAAAGGGGTTCTCCTATTGTATCCAAGATGCCATAAGACAAGTTTTTCCCTCCCAGATAAAATCTAAGCAATGACTTGTCTAAATGTAGACTTAAGAATAATTTTGAGCAAAGACAATGAGAAAAATAATGTTCTTATCTTTTGATTGAAATAGATACTTGTATTTGTAGATATGGATGATCCTAACCCTTCTTAATGTTTTATTCAACACCGCCCTCTAGCCTCAATTTATTTGAAATTACGATGGTTTAACCTTGATTCAAGTCATCTAAAGGCAATTTAGACTCAAAACACCTATCATAAAATTTGATCTACATAGACCTAATCTCACTTATTTTGAAGGTTCATGGGAATCAATAAATAATATATCAATCCAAGATGATGTAGTCAAAAAATATGGTCTTGGTATAGTTAGGTATTATAAGGAGTAATATTTTCTATGTGATAAATTATGAGGGAACTATAATGGGTATAGGAATGATATATTCAAGAAAATGTCTCTCACAAAGCACCATCATTCTATCACCCCTTTCATGGTGCACCATTTAAGGCATGAACTTAGATAGACTGGAACTCAATAGTTTGCTATAAGAGGGAAAGTTTCAATAAATGATAATGTTTTATAAAATATTATGTCTATACATATGCCCCATTTGAATCTCATCATGTGTCATTAGAGAGTAACATGAGATGGTGCTTCAAGAAATAAAATATCAACACACTAATTGAGCTAACACAATGAAATACTGAAAGAAATGTTAGAATTGAGATAACTACAAGTACCATATACATACCTTGACTTACCTTTTTTTTTTAATGTTCACATGTTTTATTTATAGTCTTGATCATGGAGGGTGTATATAAGTGAAAGTGAAGCTGATCTATAAATCATTCCAAGCTCAGAGAACATAAATCAATTAACTATATTGCTAGAAATACATGTATAATTTAGTTCATGACCAATATGGATTTTATAAACTTACCTAAGGGATATCTTATCATATAGCATGTATAGAAAGGGTTATAGAGCCTCTAGTTATGGAAAACCACATAATAACCCTAGATAGGCCTTGGTATTTTAAATCAATAACAAAGTAAATAAGATATAATTTAGTGCTCACTAAAGTTTGTTTCACAAATTGGGGATAAACATAAACATTAAACATGGAAAGAATAACTCTACTCAAGTCAATGTAGAGGTAATCCTAATCATGGAGGGATAATACATTAATAATATATTATAAATGCAAATCTATCCAAAAAAAAGTAAGAGTTAGGAATACTTACCTTGAATACAAACCCATCGAGCCTTGACCTCTTTCTTAGCCAATGGTCTTTTACAAGAGCTTGTTTTGGTTTGTAAAGATCACAAAGATATGTTATATCTATGGTATAAGACTTATTCTATACATCCAAGACATTTCCACAAGACAAGATTATTCTCTAAGTAGTATGAAACCCTAAGTAATGAATCCTCAAGTAGAATTGTGGATAAGTAGATAAAGAAGTGCAAATGAATGATTGTCTCTATTATAAATGTGGTGAAAGATGTGTATATGTAACTTGATTTGATCCTAAACCCTTCCATAATTTTATCTAATGCAATCAACCTAGTTGACTTAGTTAAGAAATAGAGAAGTTAGGTTCCAAACTAAGTCAGCTGGCCCAACTTAGTCCTATAACATGATCAATTCCTAGAACTAAGCCAACCAAATTGACTACATTTCATACATGGTAAAAATTGGTTTTGTCTCAAGCAGGGGATACTTGATGCGGTGAATTATTTGGAGAGAAGTGTAATAGAGGTGTCAAAGATTAGGGAAATGTATAGTAGGGTTTTATATTAGTTTTAGGTGGAGGTATAGGGAAAAATAATCTTGAAAAGCACCAAATGCCTACCCATCCCTTTCTCGGTGTACCCTCTAAGGCATACATTAAAAGATGTTGAGACTTGATGGGTTCCTACAAGAGAAAGCACATCCATAATTAATAAAGTTTAAAAGTATTGTGTGTGTACATATTCCCCACTCTAAGCTTATTATGTGTCATGTAGTTATAGCATGGGATGGTGTTTCAAGAAAAGAACATACAAATAAATAATGCTGAGTGAAATAAATTGTAGTAAAGAGCAAATAAGATAATTGAAAGTAAAGAATTGAAAAATGCATACCTTTACATTCCTAAGTGTTGTAGAATAGAAATTATGTGAGATAAATGGGGTGGCATCCAATGTAAGGAACATTAGGAAGACCTATAAAATAAGGTAAAAATTGAATTTCTTAACAAAATACATATAGTATGTATAAAAATTATCTATGAGATTAGGATTTTAGAACATCTTATAGTTTGAAAAAAAAACTAGTCGAAACAAGGTTAGAAGTAAAATTTGAAATATGTTGGTAAATAATTGATAAGTAAATAATTTTGAATAGTAAATATAAATAGGATGAAAATTAATTCATTTATAATTTTCTTATTTTGAGAAAACATAGCTCTAAGAGACTTACATAAGCCTAGAGGGTGACAATGGTAAGGAGATAACAAGTGCAAACTAGAGGATGCCTAACGACAATGTCAAGGGGAACTTAGGTAAGTGTTGCATTAAATTAAAAAATTGGTATTTTTTTATTGAAAATTAAGCAAATTGTGAAAAAATATATATTATGGTAAACTATGTAGTGAAATTGGCCCTAGGAAATTTTCATGTAGAGTATAAGTTAAGTGGGTTAATGATTAGGTAGTGGTAGGAGAAATAAATGTCTAAGGTATTTATGGTAAATAGTAGAAAATTCACCACTTGTGTTGAATGGAGTTGGCTCAACCTACTCAGTTGAAAAGGTGAAGGGTGGTCAAAGGGGCTGATTTCATAGTAGAGGGCCAAATTAGTATTGTGATATATGGCCAACTACAGAGTAGAGGGTCAATCTAGTTGGAAGTGTGAAGTGGCTGACTTAGTATATCTTAGTCAACTTACTACTATAAGAGGGTAGCTGACATAGTTTGTAAAGATGGGAGAACTACATAGGAGAGGGCCCATGTAGTTTGTAGGAATATGTAAGAGGGTCAACTTAGTATTATAGTATTTGACTATGTAAATTAACTTGGCCTGCTTAGTACAAAGTGTCTGACTGCATAGGTTGATAGGGTTGACTTAGTAGAAAAGGGGAAAAATTAAAAAGAATAGATTGATAAAGTAGTAAACTTTTGGAATTAAATAATTTTAGAATGTATTTTTATGATTATTCTATCAAGATCTAGTACATTCTATATTGTTTGGCCTTTTATAGAGGCAACAAATATTTTGGTGCCTAGTGGATGTAGCATGGTTTCTATACTTCTTAGAGAATTATCTAAGGATGGTCATATTTAGTTAGGTTCTCTAGGGTTTGGAGGCATCATGGGATGTGCCAAATCCCCTTGACTATTGACTTAGTCATCATATTCTTCAGAGTAGGGGAGTGACTAACCAACACTTTCTGATGGATGGTGAATAGGGATATTATAGAGGTGGGGATCACATTGGAGGATGTTTTTTCTCTATTGGGACTACCCATTGTAAGTACTCATGTTATATGCAGTGCCCCAAAGTCTAAGGCTGAGAAGTGGGCCTTAGTCTTATGGGTCAGAGAGGTATTTTATTCATTTGTAAGTGTGCTTGTTTGATGTATATATATAAACCATTCCAAACATCTGTAAGGCCATGATAAGGTTTTTGACATCACATGTGATCTTTTATAAGTTATATGGGAAGTTCCCATTATATGTGGTGTCCTTGTGTCAGTTAATTCTTGAGCAGGGCACTTTGTATGACCTAGGCTCAGTTATTTGGGTATATCTAGTGAATGATATATATGGGATACTATTCAAAGGGAATAAACCATGGTCCCTATGATTTTTTTCATCTAAATATATTAAACATTATTGATGTATCAACTAGTTGGGTTTCCCCATGTTGTGTATGATGGGTTAAATCGTGTGACTAGGTGGAAGAAAGACCATGTAGTACGTGTTATTTTGAATTTATGGGTCACTAAACTATTCATGCATTCCTATATTATTAGTATTCCTCAAGTCTAATAAAGTTTTATAAATGCCTATGTCATGCTTATTCCATTCCCTTATTTCATTAAAATAATCCTAATATTACTCCTTGATGAATATTCTTTGTTAATTGATCATACTCTTAGAGTTATTCCATTTGTGAGTAGTAGTATAAGACCTTGGATAGGACCAGACATTCCTCACAAATTTATCCTTATTCTTTAAATAACCATATTCCTTATTCCACATCAGTGGTGTTACCTTTATTAATTGTAATGTAAGACCATGGATAGGACCAAACATTCCTCAAAAAATATTCCTAAACACTTATATACCATTAGTCACATTAATAACTATATTTTGTTTGTTAAGTTTGTCTTCTATTTTATTAAAAACATTAATGATTCCCATCTTGATTTAGTATGATTTATCTTGTTTTGATTTGGCACATTTCTTTATCTCATGTTTTCCATTTTATTAAAACATTTTCCTACTTCCTATCTTGACTTAATATGATCTATCTTGTCTTAATTTTGTATGTTTTGATTTCTATGTTACAAACATATATCATTTACCAAATTTTCATCTTTTGTTTTACATATTTCCCATCATGATTTAGTGTGTATTACATTATTTGGTTATTTACTTACTTTTTAAAATCTTATGTTTTCTTTTTAACCATGCATATGTCTCACATAATGATAGATAAGAAATCAAACATCATATATTTTCCCATAGTATATACATCAAAACTAAAAAACACATATGCTAGAATGAAAATAACTACAAACATATATACATCCATGATAAATACAACTCATACGCCAAGAAATTCCCATTTCCATATATATCTAGATATGATACAACATTATACAAAGTAAAAATATAATATCCAAAAGATCTAAAGTTATGCTCTATCACTATCTGGTGGTCGAGCCACACTACCCATAGATGCATATGAATATCCCATATGAATAGTCTAATGTAATGAGGTAGTCTAAGATCTCAAACTAATAACCTATGCCTATAGATTATCCACCTAGGCTTGCACACATCCAATTTATATCATAGTATCCATATGGGTAGCTTTCTCTTGGGATAATGCCTTCTAGGATTGTGCCTCTCCATCTCCAAATCTTGGGGGTAGTTGTATCCAACCATGTGATGCTTGTAGTTATCAAACTACCTCTCTAACCAAGTGAAACCAACTATCATACATTGGGAAAGATGGTACAAAATGATCATCCATGGTAGCAGTATCATGATGCAATAACACTACATCCAAAAACTCATGGTTTGTGCCCCAAACTATTGTACCCCATCTAAACTCCTCATCAGTAGTATATGTAAATAAAAAAATGTGTACATTACATGTCTCTCTCTCTCTCACACACACATACACACACACACACACACACACACACACACACACACACACACACACACACACACACACACACACACACACACACACACACACACACACACACACACACACACACACACACACACACACACACACACAACACACACACACACACACACACACACACACACACACACACACACACACAAATATCTAAATTATCTATATATATCAAGAAAATATACAACTAAATATATAGTGAACTATAAAATACTCAAAAAACAAATCATTACTTACCAACATTGGAGTCATCAACCATGGTCTCTCCATTGGCATGACTACCTAGCATCTCTATTTTAGTCTACCTTTAAGAAGCTATAAAAATTTTAGATATCACCAATGCATGTCAAATCCTTGTCCAAATACATCTCTTTATATCCCAACCCTTTGTAGACTATATCATAGGCTCTCCCTATCCAACTACTACCTCTTGTGTTCTCTACACTACGTAATGACATCTATATATCCTTCATGCTATTGTGAAAACTTGTAATTCCTATTATGGCTTAGTAGTGACCACATCCTCACTCTCATAACCCACCATCTAAAAATCTGCTCCAACTCCCTCCTCAACCTCTAATCTAGCTACCCTCTATTGATGCACCTAACCTATCAATGGTCTCACTCATCATGGTTGAATCATGGGTATCTCCATTTATACTCTTACACCACCTCTACCCCTTATCTCCATATCATGTCATGCCCAAAATTATTACACTACTATATGATCCACTATAAGTGGTAGGCCAAACTATCCAAGAGCATGAGAAATAAGGTGTAGCTCTACCCATTGAGTATAGTGCCCAATAATGTGGATATGACCCAAGCCAATAGTAATGTAGATATACTGTGAAGATTAGGTATTTATGTGAGAAAGTAGGTGGTACTATGAATATATATAATACTAATACATCATATCTTGATTTATTTTTGTACCACACCCTAATGGATATCATCTCTATTATGAGGCCAAGTATGGAATTTTAACTTTTAATAGGGTAAGAGGTGTGCAAAATAAATATAAAATCTTTTTGTGTAATCAGATGTTTATGATTATATTTTCCTTTTGATCATTTTTAATTTATTATATGATGTGGATTTTAAATTTTGTGTCTTTTTCTATTTCTCATCCATATAGATTCAAAAACCACGCATGAGTGTTAAAAATAAGTATCACTAGGAAACTTACACTTGGTGACTAGAGAATATAACCTAGAGATAATGGTGTCAAAGACAAATAAACTTGTAGGTTAGAAGGAGTCCAATCTTGAAATTGACCTTGGTGTGTCCAAAGTGATATAGATTAGGGGAGATGATGTAAATGAACATAGAATGATTGGGTTTCCCCAAATTTAAAAACAATGTTTTAATGAATATGGTAAAATGATAGGTAGGCATAAATAATCATCATGAAAAATGGTATATGTGAATGTAGACATGAGATCAGATTGTTGGTTGTTTACTACAAAATAATATGATTAGATCTAAGTGTAGGATAACATGGCTTTTTACCATTGACTTATCATTTAGGAAAGACACATAGTTAAGGTAGGTATAAAAAGTAATATAGAAAGAGAATTAATGATAGGTGTTTATAAGGAGGGTCATAACTAAGGTATTATCATGCAACTGACAAAGTGAAGAGTTAGGACACATAAGTAATAGAGATAAACCAAAGGGAAGCGAAGGTGTGAAATAAGGAAATAGAGACTTGAAAAAGACTCTAAGGTTGATTAAATAATAAAATGGGTGCTTGTGAAGAACAAATTGGTCATATCAATGGTCTTATGATGTAAAATCATAAACTAAAACTAAGTGGTGTTAAAAATACAAAAGGGCCAAAGGACTAAAACTAGGAACTAAGGCTAATCTATAGTAATATAATTTGAAAGGTGTTTAAAGAAGTGAATCTAATGCTATGATGCACAATAGAAAGTCTAAGTAAGACCTACAATAAATTTTATATTTAGAGTATATATAAGACTAAGTACAAATATGCAATTAAAGCATACTAAGATAAAAATACAAAAATAACATCTAATTAAGCAAAGTATTTATTTAAAAACTCAGCATTAGTCAATTATTTGAATATATATCCTTTATTAATATGTAGTATGTAGGTACTAGGTCCAAAAATGTCCTTAACTAGATATGGACCCCACCACTTTTGGGTTTACTTTCCTTATTTATCATGGGTGTAATCTAACTTAAAAAATTAATATCCAACATTGAAATTACTAATTTTGACTTTCTTTATATGTTATTTAGTGTTGTGACCTTTGTATTGGTGAGTATGTTGTAATACACCCATACCTTGTTTATCAAGGAAATTTAAATCATGAAGATGGGATTCACAAATATTTTCATTAGGAATGATGTCATGAAGATAAATTTACAAGGAAGATAACTTAAATACTAGTTGAAATATAACTTCGGAACCATATACTATTGAGAAAGGAATAAAATGGCAATAAACTCATCTTGATTAATGCAAAAAATAAAGGTACCTTCAGCATTGCAAGAATAAAATATATCACATCAAAATATGTATTCATGTGACTACTTATGAATTTGATTCTTTTAAAATGAATCAACCTTTTGAGGATAAGTATTATTCTCAATG
Source organism: Torreya grandis (assembly GCA_037957365.1). Lineage (NCBI taxonomy): Eukaryota > Viridiplantae > Streptophyta > Pinopsida > Cupressales > Taxaceae > Torreya > Torreya grandis. The sequence goes on from JARHVA010004502.1 coordinate 1,049,863, forward strand.
AATCGTATGATGTGTTTTTTCCACAAGATTTTTTAGTAGCGAAAACCTCAATGTGGCAAATAAGAGAATCATTAAGATTTTGAGTTTCTCATGTGAATGATAAATTATGAATCATGAAGTGGTTGATGAGGGTTAAAAATAATCCAATGAATCAAGATAATCAATGATATCATTTTGTTCTCATGGGATTGCTTCAATAGTAAATGATGTGAATTATTTAGAAAGATTGATAGAGAGTTGATGATATATGATGATATTTTCAACTTTTTCAATTATAATTTCAGTTGACTTGATGACATATGATTTTTGAATATTCTAGGGCATTTAAATATGGGATGTATAAATTTATGGTCTCATGCATCCCTAAGATGAGAGTTTCATATTCAACCATGTTATTAGTGACTTTAAAGTTTAATAAAAAATTCTAGATGTAATATTTTACCATGGGGGTCAACTAACACACAACCTAACTCAATTCCTTGAAGGCATTTGGCACCATAAAAATGAAGTGTCCAAGTTTATTCATGCAAGTGAATTGTAATGTTGGGTAATTATTCAATGGTGAATTTAGATTTGGGTTTATAGATGGAAATTTTTAGATTTTCAAGGGATTGTGCCTCATGATAAGTGGTAAAATTATGAAAATAGTCTTTAACTAGATAAATTGATTGAGATCTTCAATATAAAATATCTCTTCATCGGAAAGAGTATCCTAAAGGTGATTAGTATCTAGTGTAGGTACAATAACAAGTTAACTGACAATCATTTGGCCATTAACAATTTTGAAGATGACAAAGGATTAGTTGGCCATAAAGTTGTTCCTTATTATAAGGCTTCTTAGATTTCATAATAGGATCTTCATGAGAAGGATACAAAGATAATCTATTTTAGTTTTGATCACATATTGAGACTAATTATAACATCGATCATAGTTATAATCAATATCAAAAACATTTTTTTTTTGATGTTATGTATTAGGATCAAAATAAAAATTCTATTTGTAGATTTGGGGAATTTTTTTTTTTGAGAAGCTATAAAATACTATGGTGAGTATTTATCATAGCATCATGATAAAAAACCTCTCCTATAATGAAAGAAACTATTATTTTTTTTAATTTCATGACATGTTTCATGAGAGTGACTAACATCAACATGGAACTAACGAAATTTGTTAGGATCATACCATGAGTTAGAAGCAATGGTAGTATGAATAGAATATTTGTATGGAAGTAATAACTTCCTCATTTATATCATATTTGGTTGTTTAATTTTATATTAATGAGGTGTAAATTTAGATTTGGTAATGTTTCTTAAATTAGTTAAATTTTGGAAAGAGTACTAGGTGAGACTATGAGAAGGCTATAATTGAGTCATGATAAACTCTTATCTTTTAGCTTGATCAAAAGCATCTTCTAGTATAACAAGAGAGAAAATGTGAACCTTGTATTGAACATAAGTTTTAATGTCAGTGATGAAAAGTTAGAAAATATTATCATTAATCATGTTATGATCTACTTTGTGAGCTAATTATTTCCATCATTTGATGTAGGTATGATCTGATTCATTAAGTAATTATGTAGCATTGATGAAATGGCTAAGGGTATTTTCATGAAGTTCTATGTGTTAAAATTTCTTAAATAGAGCATTGATTGAATCTTCTATTTGTGAAATGGAATGTTGAAGGAGTTGATTATACCATACTAAAGTATATCCCATAAATATTTTGACAAGGATTATAATAGTGAGAAAGGTATTTTTTGGGATCCATTCCTTGTTAAGATTGCCAAAATATTTAATTAAAATAGTTGGATCATTAGTTCCATCATATGTAATAGTTGGAGAAATGTTTCCAATATCTATATATACAATAAAGGGAGTTAAAGGTTCATTTTGATGATGTTGAATCATTTTGTTATGCATAAGATGTTAATGAATGATATTCTTATTATTAGGTATGAAATCACTATTCACAGTCATTATTCACAAATTATTATTTGCATGCACTATTCATGGCCACTATTCATGATGATTTGGCCTATTAGTGATGTGGATGGTTAGTGATATGGATTATGGGTGATGTGGTTTATTGGTGACATGACAAGGGCCCATAGAGGGTATCCCAAGTTTGATCAAATTGATGTGATGGGAGTGGGGCATAGAACTCCACCAAGGCACATGGGTTTGTTCTTGGTAGTCACATGTGAATTGTCACATGGTGCAAAAGAAAAAATGGTTGGTATGGGGCACATTCCTAGATGTGTCCAATATTTTCATGTGTGGATAAATTCCAAATGTGATCATAAGCACCTTTTGGAATCATGTGGTCACATGGAGAATAAAGACAAGAAGGCTACTATAGCAAATTGGCCTCACATATGTGAGTGGGAGACAAGGGTTTTAGAGCCACATGGAGGTGGAACATGTTATTTTATAAATTGAATATTCATTGAATAGTTTTGCACATGAAGACAATACCACAACTATGGAGATCACATGATGCCCAAATGTGGCACATTTTTTGGTGTCACTATTGCATTCTCTATCCCATCTCTATTTATTTTTGTAAATGCATAAACATGCATGAGATATATATTTTAACTCATATAGTTAGTATATCCATGTAATCTTGTGATTTAATGATTGGAGGTTGGATCTTGTAGGCTAGGTTATGCTTGATTCACAACTTGAATGTTTCAAGTGTAAGCATTGAGTGCTTGGTTGTAAGCACTAAAGGAGTTGATGGAGGAGCTATTGTAGAAGAGAGTTGATCTTTATTAGTATTAAGTCTATAAACTACCATTTTGGTCATGGTTTTTACCTTTCTTTTTTTAAATGGTTTTCCACATAATCTCTTGAGTAATGTGTTCCCTTTTGTCTCTTATTTTTGTAGCTTATTTTTTCACTTTAATTTCTTGCACTATAGGATATTTTATTTATAACATATGGTATCATATATTTGATTCCTAAAAATTGGTATTAGAGTCATCGTAAAAAACTCCATGTGTGAGTGTTTTCTATTGTTGCGTAGTTTGTGCAAGTTGAAGCTACATTGACAAGAGGGAGAGACCAAGTTGAAGACGAAATAAAAAGGGTTTTATGGAAGGTTATTATCTATATGGAGCTATGGATGATATATTGGTGAATATCATGTTCTCTTCATGTTTTTGAGGAGAAGCATGTAGATGAGTGGAGGAAAAAGCTATAAAAATCTTTGCTAGACAAGTCAATAGCCTACATAGTGGTCCTGTTGTAAGTGATGAAATTATATAGCTTGAAGAACAAGTTTGTATCCTTTAGAAGAGGTTGAGGACAAGGTGATGAAATTGTTGTGGTTATTATTAATAAAAATAAAGGCTGTATGATGTGGTAATATACTAACCACATGTTAATTAAGATGCAGAAGAAGAAAAATCCATGCAGAGGAAGGAGGTAAAATAAACCTAAAGTTATATCTATTGTGAAGTAGTTGAGGATATGGAAGATGAATATGTAAATGAAAAAGTTAAACCTAATGTTGTAAGAAAGATAAGGCTATGTTTTTGGTCATACAATAGATAAGTAATGCATTTTGGTTACATTTTTTAGGCTTGAAAATTTAGTAGGTGCATTAGTGCATTTATTAGTATGACAAATTCTCTAAAGCTATGATTAGTCCACTTGTGTCATGTTTGGCATGTTTGGTAGATGAAGGATACATGCATAAGATAAAATAATACCTAGTGTTATCAAAAAGAGAAGGCTTGTGTTGACCATATAACTCAAGGTGCTAGAGTGTTTATATACAATTATGGTATTAGCTAAGTAAACTAATGCATGGAGTAACATTAGAGGCACATGATTTGGTGTTTTGGAAACATTCAGTATAATAAGATACATTATAGATTTTGGCTCAAAAACTTAGTGTGTGTATTGATGCATTTAGTAGTAAAACTTCCCAAGAGCTATGATTGGTCCAATGAACTTGTGTCATGTTGATATCCTTGGGTATATGTGCACAAGTCTAGTTTTAACTTATTTGAGATCTTCTATCCTCACTACTCTCAAGAGTGCTATGTGAACTTATTGTTGTTCAAAGAGTTGAAATATCATGAATATTACATGGTGATATCTCTTAAGGAGAGAAAGATAAAATATGAGGCAAAGATTTGTAATTTTTTAGAATTAAATAAATCACTACATGGGTTTCCAATAGACATGCTGAAGGAGTACAAGATATTTAGTACTTTCATAGAGAGCCAAAGTGTTTAGCATATTTTTTTATTGTGTTGTTGACATGTTGGATGTAATCTTGTTACAAACCTATGTCCTACCCTTCTCTTTACATTATTAGTGTATTAGTCACTATGGATGCATATGCTTTGTAAGTCATCCCTTTAGCATATTTGAATTATCCCACATGTATGGGAAGTATTAGTTGATAGAATAGAATTAGTATTTAATTATTGAGGCCCAATGAAGGCATTGATTAATATTATTGTATTGAGATTTATCAAAGGAGGTTTCCCCCTCAAAGTGGCCTATAATCAATATAACATATTTGAATTATTATGAGTTAATTTTTAAAGCTAATTTTATTATTCCATTACTTTTTGTAGTTCGTAAATCTATATAGGGTTATTCACATATAGTATCAAAGAAATTTTATTTTTAGTAGTGGATTTACAGGAGATATGCCATTTAAGAAACTATTTTTCATTGTATCTATTTTTACATCTTCATTTGCAAGTTTAGATAAGGTTAAAATACCGCTCTACATAACTATGGGAAGTAATTGGGTATATAGCCCTAAAACTCATTGAAAAAAGTAAGCAATAAAAAACCATTTGAGATTATTATTAGAAGTAACTACATTTGAGTACAGTGGTAACTATAAACATTTTGACAAACTTTTCATAGGAATAACCAAGAAAAACCAGTTTCAAAAATAGACTAATTTTTTTTGTTTTTTCACCATATCTATCTTTGTTGATCCTCAAAATTTAATAAGGTACCTAAATTTTTATTTTTCACCTTTTCTTCCTTGAGTTATTATCTCCCAATTCCACTTCCATTAGCCACAAATCTCAGTACTTGATTTTTTCAAGTTTTGCCATAACTTCTTCATTTTTTATCCTCTTGCTTTGAATTTTTTTCATAATTTTCCTTTCAATTTTCTTCTCCTTCATCCCTCTTGGAAAAATTGTCCAATTTTTACATTTTAACTCCAAATTTTCCCCTAGCCTCATCAATCATACCCAGATAAATCAAAAAAAATTCATAAAAGTACCTTTACCCCTTCTGCTTTAGTCCACATTTAAAAAGTGCCTTACTAATTGTCTTAGAAATTATTTTTCTATTCCTTATAAAAAACACATTAGTTATAGTCACCTGTATAGGCACAAAAATCATGGAGGAATAACTTACCACATTGAAATCCTATGTCACTAAGTTAACTGATAGATTGCATGGACTAAATCAATAGAATAGCCTTCTCCTCAACAAGTTATAGAAAGAGTCTTCTTTAGAGAATGGTTTCTCTTCTCACCACACATCGTATGGGCCTAAGATAAAATTTGCAAGGTCCAATGGTATAGATCCTACTAGATGGATATATCAAGTTGAACAATTATTTAACTTTCATAATTCTTATTCTATCAACAGAGTCCCAATTGCTTCCTTTCACTTGAAACAAGAAGCACTTCAATGGTACCATTGGTATCTCAAGTCGATTGGTAAACCCAATTGGAAAACCTTTACATCCTTACTTCTGGGTAAGTTTGGTCCTTTAGAATTTGATTAATTTATAGGATCACTCACCAAACTCCACTAGATAAGCATCATTCATGATTATCAAATTGAATTTGAGAAACTAGCTAATCACAATAAAAAGTTATTAGATGACTTCTTTAAGAGTTGTTTTTTAGTGGTCTCAAATATATAATATAATTAGAGGTGACAATGTTTCATCCCACTAAGTTTATGTCTATCTTGGGTCTAGATAATTTAGTATAAGATAAACTCTCTATGGAACATTAAATTCCACTAATTGTTTCCCAATGATTACAAATGTTCCCTTTATAGGTGAAAATGTTTCATCCCACTAATTGTTCATGCTACTAGAGTCAATGAGAATTGTGAGAGGAATATTTTTAAATAACCCCTTAACCTTGATGTTTTGAGGGGTGGTCACACCTATAAGTTCACAGAGAGAGAGATCTCAAGTTGGGTTTCTTGAGCCATGGAGTCATTAGAGGGGCTTTGTTACACTTGAGCATCCTGGAATTCTTATATATCAGGGTCACTATCTTGATCTAGTAATGATTCCACATATAACAAGTAAAGATTTTTTATGGTGTACTAGTGACCATTAGCCCATTTTTCATCACAATTATAACATAATATGTTCTCCTTATAATTTCACACTGTACCTCAGTAAGGTTCTTAACTAGTGTGGTTGTGGCTGGTCATTAGTTTGTTTTGTTATTTATGGGTGGAAAAGTTGGAATTTAATGTTCCATAGAGAGTTTATGAAGTCTCATAAAATTATGTCTACACATTGGGACCTATTATATGGGACTTCTCTAATATTTGGATGCAATTCAATAATAGTGGTTAGAACCACACCTTAATAAGGTTATTGATAATATTTTCTAACATCATCAGTTTTTACTACATGGAAAATCTTCTGAAGAAAGGCTCACATGGGGTCATTGCCTAGCTGCACTCCATCCAACTCCAACTCCCCACTTCTAATAACTACCTTGCTAATTTATAATCCATCCTTGATAATAATGCAACCGTTTTGATAGATCTAGTGGGTTTTTTCACTTCATATCCTGAAGATCATCACATCTAGATCCTTCTAGGAAGCATCCCACCTAACATTAGGCCATACAACTATCCCCATCTCCAAAAAATTAATATTGAATAGCTATTACATGAAATCCTCAAGTTTGAAGTTATTTACCCAAGAACTAGCCCATACACCTCCCCAATGCTTCTTGTCCACAAAAAAATGGGTCATGATACATTTGCATTGACTTTTATGCCCTTAACCACCTCACTATCAAATACAAGTTTCCAATTTTGTTCATCGATGAGCTTCTTGATGAGCTTAATAGGGAAAAATATTTATCCAAATTGGATATTTGTTATGGATTTCATTAGATTTATGTGCATGCTGGTGACATTCCAAAGATAGATTTTCATACTCAAGAGCATCACTATGAATTCTTGGCCATGCCATTTGGACTTACAAATTCTCTTTCAACATTTCAAGTCCTAATGAATAAAATCTTTTGGCCTTTCCTCCATCAATTTGATTTTGTTTTCTTTGATGATATTTTTATCTACAAATGCACATGGGTTGAGCATATATAACATCTTGATAGGGTATTGCAACTTCTAGTAGATAATAAATTATGTGCCAAGCAGTCCAAGTGTTCATTTGGTCAAGAAAAATTTGAATATCTAGGGCATATTGTTTTATCATGTGGGGTCCATGTGGATCTAGATAAAATTAGTTCCATGAAATATTAGCCTTAGCTAATGACCCTCAAGATCCTTCATGGATTCCTTAAACTTACAAGATACTACCATAATTTCATCAATTATTATGGAAATATTGTGAATCCTTTGTCTTAGTTATTGAATAACTATGCATTCAAATGGGATGTCATAGCTTATCAAGCATTCGTGGCACTCAAAAAATCTATGTATATCACACTAGTTGTGGCCATGCCAAACTTCACCAAAACCTTCACCATCAAAATTAATGCATGTGGCAATGGCCTTAGTATTTTTCTTCTTCAAGAAGGTCATCCCATTACTTTCACTAGAAATTCCCTTTTTGGATGATATTTGGCTTTGTATACATATGAAAAAGAAATGAAGGAAATTCTACATGTAGTAAAAAAATGACATCCATACTTACTTGGGAATCATTTTTACATTAAACCTAATTACTAGATTTTGAAATGCTTACTAGAATAACATGTCTCATCCCCAACATCATATAAATGGGTTAGCTAAGTCATGGGCTATGCTTATGAGACAATTTACAATAAGGGTAAATATAATGTAGTGGTGGATGCTCTCTCCCACACATTCAAGTACTATACTTCCCTTTTTTCCATCTCTATGCCCATTTTGAACTAGTTAGAATCTATACACCAAGGGTATGCACATGATCCCTCTTAACACTAACTCATTTGATAATTGACCATTAACCCCTCTAAAATATCACATTATTAATGGGATGGTGATTCTCTATGTTAAAAGTGTCATTTTGTGCTTCCCAATAACACAAACCTTCATTAGGATGTATTTTATGAAATCCATGCTTTTTCATCAACAAGGCACTAAAAATTTATCAAAACATATGAGTGGGCATGTCAAAATTTCTTCTATAATGGCATAAAATGGGAAATTAAGTAGATGGTGGCTGAATGTGATACCTCCCAATGTAACAAAGGTGAAACCATAATGATTCTTGTTTTGCTCAAACCCTTTCCCATCCCTACTAGGATCTAGACTAATATTTATATGGATTTCATTAAGGGGTTCCCTAAATCTGGCAGCAAAATAATGATCTTGGTCATGGTCCCCCACCTCTCCAAATATAGTCATTTTTGTGACCTCAGACACCCTTATACAACCTCCATAATCACACAAGTTTTCTTCGATCAGATTTTTCATCTTTATGACATCCCTTATTCAATTATCTCTGATCATGATGCAAATTTCACTAGATATTTTTAGACAAAGCTATTCTAATTCATATGAACATTACTTAATTGAGCTCTAGGCATCATCCCCAAACTAATGTCTAGATAGATACTATCAATAAATTCTTAGAAACATTCTTTCATTACTTTTGAATTAGAACAAAATCACTAGTGGTAAAAGTGACTCCCCCTCATAGAATGGTGGTACAATACCTCATACCATACTTCTACTAAAATGACTCCATATGAAGGAGTATATGGTCAAGCACCCCAAATACTTCTTCCATATACACTAAGTAGTTCCCCAATTCATGTAGTTAAAACTACTCTATGCTATCAAGATCAAATTCTTAGCATCTTATGGGATAATCTCCATTTGACATAGAATTGAATAAATCAACAAGCATATCAAGACCACTTTGATTGCACCTTTCAACTTGGTGATATGGTTTTTATTCATCTACAATCATATAATCAATCATCCTTGAACTAAGAGGTCATCATAAGTTTACCCCAAAGTTTTATGGGCCATATGAGGTTCTCCAATAGATTGGGTTTATTTATTACAAGTTGGAGTTTTCACCTAACTCACAAATTCACCTAGTCTTTCATGTCTCCTATTTGAAGAATGCTCTTTTACCCACCATCAAAGTGTAGTCAATTTTACCCAAACTTGATAATGAAGGATCCATCCTTCTCAAAATAGAAGCTATCCTAGACAGATGCACCTACCAGCTTCTCTCCTACTCCATCATGGAAGTCTTAATCTAGTGGCATGACATGCAACTTGAAGATGCCACATGAGAACCATTATTCCAAATTCAACAATGATTCCCACATATGAATCTTTTAGGACAAAGCTTTTTCTAAGGAGGAGGTGATGTTAGGAACCCCTGTCTTACCCTTCTCTTTACATTATTAGTGTATTAGTCACTATGGATGCATATGCTTTGTATGTCATCCCTTTAGCATATTTGAATTATCTCACATGCATGGGAAGTATTATTTGCTAGAGTAGAATTATTATTTAAGTAGGTATTGAGGCACAATGAAGGCATTAATGAATATTATTATATTAAGATTTCTCAAAGGAGGTTGCCCCTTATAAGTGGCCTACGATCAATATAACATATTTGAGTTATTATGAGTTAATTTATAAAGTTTATTTTATTATTCCATTATTTTTTGTAGTTTTTAAATCTATGCAGAAGGTTCTTCACAAGGCCCCAACATGATAACTATTTTGATGTCTCAATGATAAGGATGTGATGAAGGTGGTATGAAGAGAAAACCAAGGATGGAGATGCACAAAGATGAGATAGCAAGGAAGCACCCCACTTCTTACATTATTAATTTATTTTTCTAAGAGAATCTTATAAAAGAGGATAAGACATGGTGTTGTCCTATGTATTGGAATCATCAGGAGTAGGAAGACTTGTTATGCCATAGTGAGTACTAAACTAGATATTTCCAAGTTGTGGGAGTTATGATTGATTCATGGAAGAATAATAAATGGAGGATTGGTCTATGTATAAGTGAAGAGTCACTTCAAGTGAAATAATCTGCTATGAATGAGTAGATGTTGATAAAGTTAGTTAGGGCAGAGAAGTTTTAGTATTGCAAGAAAACTTATACTAGGTTTCTGTCAAGGTGGTAGAGGTCATAGATGGATAACTACTTGTAGAATACTTAGGTGTGGTAAAAGAATTTGTATATTAACTTTAAGTGGGAGCATGTTAGGTGTGAAGTCACTATTCACATTCACTATTCATGAATCACTATTCATAAGCACTATTCATGGCCACTATTCATGATGATGTGGTTTGTGGGTGATGTGGCTAATTAGTGATGTGGTAGGGGCCCATAGAGGGTATCCCAAATATGATCAAGTTGATGTGCATAATAGTCCACCAAGGCACATGGGTTTATCCTTGGTAATCACATGTGGGTTGTCACATGGTGCAAAAGATAAAAGGGTTGGTGTGGGGTGAATTCTTATATGTGTCAAATATTCCCATGTTTGGAGAAAGTCAAAATGTGATTGCAAGCACCTTTTGTACTCATGTGGTCACATGGATAATGAGGACAAGAAGGCTACTATATTTGATTGTCCTCACATGTGTGAGTGGGAGATAATGGTTTTGGAGCCACATGGAGGTGGCACATGTTCTTGTCTAAAGTGAATATTCTTTGAATACTTTTGCACATGAATAAACACCACCACTATGGAGTTCAAATGACACCCAAATGTGGAAATTTTTTTGGTGTCACTATTTTATTATCTCTCCCCTCTCTCTTTCTTATTTTACATGCATAAATATTCATGAGATATATATGATAAATTATTTATCTAGTGGATCCATACAACATTTAATTTTAAACATGACAAAATATAATCAGGGATTATCAAGCCCCATAACCATAATCATGACAATATAGTGTCACTTATGAATTGATATGTCATAATCGATTACCTATATAACCAAACACTTGATTGGTTGCATTGGGGATACAATTAGGGCATATCAAGCCCATTAAGCCTAATTATGATAACCTAAGTGAATTGGGGCTTTATATGTCCAAATGAAGAGCCCCATATTGCATCCCTCATCAAAAAACATGACTAATTGATTTATTCAATTACCCAATTGGGATAAAATTAGTCATAAATCACCTTATATGGTCTTGATTATGTTCATGATTGAAAAAACTAAGTAATTAGTTCAATTGGTACTCGATCAGGATAAATTAAGCCCCAAATCAAATGTTTACATGGCTCAATTTCAAATAATTACATCCCTAATTGAACAAAATTACTAGATTATCTAATTAGGGACTCAATTTGGGAAAATTAATCCCTAAATCATATTATATGGTCAACATTATTTTAATGGGGATTTATTGGAAAAACTTATATCCATCATTGAAGAAATAAATTAATTGACTAAATAACATACACAAATGGGGAAAATTGAGCCCCAAATCACATAATGTGGTTAGAATTAGGTGTATAGAATTGATTTGGCCAAATTTCATCCCTCATTGATTGAATCAAGTAATTAGTTCAATCAATGACTAAATTGCAGAAAATTTAGCCCCAAATATCATTACCTAGTTATAATTTGTTCATGGAGCATGATTGGCTTGATTTACATCCTTCATTGAATCAATTACATAATTAATTCAATCAATAACTAAAATTATGTGGTTGAAATTAAGTTCACGGGGCTTGATTTCTCCTAGTTGCATCTTTCATTTAGCCAAATGGGTAATTAGATCAATTATAGACTAAATAGGGGAAATGGATCACTCTATGTGGTCATAATTATGTTCATGATACTTGATTGGCCAAAAAAATTCTTCCCATTGATTTAATCAAGTAATTGGTTCAATAAAGGACTCAATTGTGTAAAATTTATCCCTAAATCAAATTACCTAAATGTAATTAAGTACAAGAGTGAAATTTCTCCAAGTTGCATCCCTTAATTAAACAAATTAGTAATGGGTTAAATTAGGGAATAAATTTTAGAAAATTTAACCACAAATCACATTATATGATCATAAATAGTTTAATAGGGCTTGATTTCCCTTATTGGAACCCAATTATGTATTTGATTGACCTTATTTAGTCATAATTTATCACAACTAGCAACTAGGCCTTCACAATACAAGATTTTTTTATTTGGGTACAATTACATACATTTAAATGACCTTAATTGGTTGAATTAACCCATTTTATTATTAGATTGGTCTATTTTTATATAAAATGCATCTAACCATAAATGGTTATAATTAGAAGATCAAGAACCAATATAAAACACCCCAAAACCTAAAATATTACCTATCCCATTGGGATTAGCTAAAAATTAGTCTAAAACTACACATTCATGATCATGAATTCCACACCTTTCAATATTATCAATTTTATCAAACTCATTCTTCCCACCATGAAAAACATAATGGTTAAAATCGATAGTCTAAGACTTTTCATTTTATTCCATTCATATTATGCCATGATACCAACTTATGTGCTTGTGTCAATAATTATGTTTCACAAATCCTAATCATTCATAGATATATCAATGGTGAAATATATGTCATATTATGCATTCTTCATTGGATAAACCTATTTCATCCCTTTGGTGACTTATGCATGTGCATCCCCCATGACTTTCCTTAGACATTTATACATAAATGGTAGAATACATTTCCTTTTCAACATGGATAAAATATCGATTATGTTGGCCATCTCCTTGTCATTTCTCTTCCTTTATGATAGCTCACCTTGATCTTGGCATTAACTTCATTTTCCATGCATAACTTCTCTTGACGACTCTACATAATATCCTTCACATCAACATGAAACCTCTTATCAACTAGAACATAAGAGTAGTAAAAAACTATGCTCATTATTGTTGCACCACCTCATTTTGAACTACCAACAAAGTCTTATCCTATGTGTCCACTCCTATTGTAGTGGTTATGTTTACTTTTGGGCCTATGCTTACATTCTATGCAACATATTTCATTTTCCATTGCCTTCTATGGTTCATACATGAATCTTCCCCGCTCCTTTTATATCCATGTCCTTCACTAAGAGATTTTGTTGTATATCCAAAAAATCTTCCTCCTTTCTATATTGGTACAATGTCGTTGCTTGTTTGTTATTTTTGGTAATTTTACTTACTATTTTTGGCACTAGATTAGATATGAATGATTTTATTGACCATGTTACCTTAGATTTTCATTGTGCCTTAATTTTAAAATGTTTCACAAGTGTAAGTCTCTTTCCCATGATTTTTACAAAATAATGGAAAATGAATAGTATTTAAATTTTAAGGTTTTTCCCCAACATAGATAGAGTGAAAGTGAAAATAGAAAATTTCATCTCATTATTTACATTTGCTTTTCCAAACAAACCTTGATAGAGAGAGTTCATACATTGGGAATAAATGAGCGTTATTTAAAAAATTATTAAATCACGTGAAGGAGTTACCATACCAAATGAGGATCTAAAGATGGTAAGTCATTATGAGCTTGATGTTTTTGAGTTTTAAAAATTTATTGGAATTTTCAAATATGTGAATCTTGTACAGGGAAAGTTTTTCCTAATTTGGCACACATATATTAATAGAAGACATTGTAAATTCTAAGAAGTATTTCTTTTATTCAAGTCAATATATTTATGTTCCTTTCCAAATTCATATAATTATCATCAATTGTATGGTCATAATGATTTTTTTTGAATTTATCATGCCTATAAATGCATAATTTGATGTTATAAAATTTTTATGTTAAAAAATACTATTTTTATATGGATTTACTATATTGCATGATACCATACATGTGAAAAATATATGGCATGGAAAAATCTTAAATATAATATAGGCACAAGGACTAGAGGAGTTTGCGGATGTGCATCTTGAAGTGATTGGCCTAATTCATATGGTGAATCTATGCATGATGTGATTTGTCCACACTATGCTCACCACTTTGAGTGAGCAATATAATAGCTACACTTTCACCATTTCATGCCAATCATAGAGATGAATCTGACCATAGATGATGTATTTAGGATTTTTTGGCTTCATATTAGGTTGAAATAAGTTACATTAGATGAACCTGCAAAGGATGGGAAATGATTAGCTCACGAGTATTATATGCAAGGTGGTTTAGATCTTTAAGATGAAGGAGGGATTCTATTGAGGACCATTTTTTAGGGAGACATACTAGATATATGGTTTTTATTGACATAAAATATGATAATATGTATCTATTTTATGTGTTTTTGAGACTTTGGCTAGAGCTAGTGTTATACAAGGGTGAGAATTGGTGGGGAACTAGTTGTATTACTAAATCAAAGCATTCCAAAAATAAAAATTAATTTGATATCTATTTTATGCATATAATTCATACACTATACATAAATATTTCTTAAAAAATCTTTGTATTCATTTATTAATTACTCTATTACAATGTCACATATGTTATTTATCTTTTAGACCACCAAGTCATAGTTAAGGGATCTAACTAAAGACATCCTTAGCCCACAAAACCCACAAATGTAACTCAAAAAAATGATTAAAATATAACCTTATGCAAGGGAAAAAATGAAATAACAAGGATAATATTTATTTATTAATTTCAAATGACATAATTGCATTAGTATACACTATGATCTTATTATAGACTCAAAAAGGAGGAGTAATGACTCGATCATGAGTATCATATACAAGGAAGTGGCTTAGATATTGAGGATGAAGGAGGGATTATATTGAAGACCATTATTAAGGGAGACTCACTAGATGTTATTAAATTTCATGGTCATATTTGACATAAAATCTAATAATATGTATATATTTATATGTGTTTGTGATACATTGGTTAGAGATAGTGTTACAAAAGAATTGACATGAACTAGTTAAATTAGTAAATTAAATAATTATGAAAATAAAAATGAAGTGGGTCTATAATTATGCATAATAAATTACACAAAAAAAATTTCATAGACAATCTTTATATTAATATTTTAATTAATCTTTTACAATGTCACATATGATATTTATCTTTCAGACCATGGAGTTATAGTTAGGGGATCCAATTAAGGATGAAATAAGACCACACAACTCATATAATCAACACAAATAATTAACTTGTAGCCTTACACATAGAAACATAATGGAATATTAATAACAATAGTTATTTTAATGTTTTAAAATGAAATTATTACATCAACACATGCTACAATCATGTTATGAACTTAAAAAGGAGGAATGATTAGCTCATGAGTTTTATGTGCATGGAGGTGGCTCAGATATTGATGATAAAATAAATATTATATTGAAGACAATTGTTTATGGAGATGTAGTGGAGGTTATTAAAGTATATGACTATTATTTACATAAAATCTAATTATAGTTATAAATTTCTATGGGTTCATAAGACTTTAATTAGAGTTGGTGTTGTGCAAGGGTGAGAAAGGGTGGGAATTATTTTTACTACCAAATTAAAACATTAAAATAATAAAAATTAATTATCTAATTTATTCTTATGACTTATACATAAAACATAAATATTTGCTAAATTATCTCTTTATTCATATATTAATTACTTATTTGTAGTGCCACATATGTTTATTATATATTAGACATGTAGTTGCATTTAGGGGATAAGGTTAAGTATGGAATTGGAACACACAAAACATAGGTTTAACATAAACAAATGACTATATTTTAGCCTTACACATAGAAAAAATAAAACAATAATAATAATAGTTCTTGTATTGATTTCAAATGATGGAATTACATCATCACAACTATAGTCATGTTATGGACATTAAAAATAAAATATTCATAAAACAATCTAAATGAAACATTTTACATGTATTTAATTTTAGATATAACTATTCTAGCTTACCGACTAACCTATCAACCTATAGATACATTTTGTAGACACATAAATTAAATCATTAATTGATTGACATTGTATAATCTTGACATCCTTAGTCTGGTTAGTCTATTCACCATTCCATTAACTTGAAATCTATATGAAATCATTTTCTATTATAAAAACTATATTACAAATACTCAGAACACCATTCATTTTTTTATTTTTTTTATAGAATTGTATCTAACTAGTTTCAGTAATCTATATCCTTCTAGGATAGGACTGTATTAGGTTAGACAATGCTACATTCTGGCCTTATCCCCTATGCTCTAATATTGACTTTCTAGATTTGATACATTTAAATTTACCCCTCCTATGATTTTATAAAGGTCAATTAATGGAAACATTCAAAATATTACTCTATATTATCACATCAAGGTCATTAAAAATACATTTAGAAATCCCTTGGTAATTCTACTACACATTGAGAAAAAGAGAACTATTTCTTCCAATTATAATTATGAATAAATCGAATAGTCATAGGCAAAATTTGAATTTATTTTATTTTAATTTAAGGGTAATCATTACCAATAATTTAAAGCAATATATCTAGTTTCATTCTTATATAAATATCAAGATTCACATACTCACTCTATGAGGGAGAACTACATTGGTATGAGGCCCTTTTGGATGATGTAAGAAACACTTAGATTATGCATGGTTTTTTGAGGATATATTGGTTATTCTACTTACCTAATTACCCCATTTTCATTTGATCCATATTTAACTTATTATTCCAGAGCTAGGGTTTGTATTTTGAAGGAATTTTGTGATATGTTTTAGCCCATAATGTATGAAAGAGCCAAAGGCTCGAAGTGCACATACCACAAATTATTATTCAATCATTCTTAAATAATTATGAATTGTGAAAATTATAATAAATAATGAATGGCCATAAAACCATTCATACTAACAATAGTTTAGTTGTTCTAATAACTAACAACTAACTTCCCTATCACTGATTAAGGATTAGTTTTTATAGAAACCAATATTATTTGACTCTAATATAATATATGTGATTTGTATATCAAATCACATACAATAGTATATTTTATTATTTCATTCTTATTAATGCTCACACTAAAGATACATTCACACTATAATTTTTTAACATTCCCTCCCATAGTGTGAACTTATGGATGTCAGTTTCAATCGATAATGCATCCATTACAAATATGAGATTAATTACATTAAAAATCCCATTTTATTATAAAATTCCTTTCAAAGTTTATTTGATAGCTTATGACTAGAAAAGGACTTGACCTAACAAACACAATCAAAATGAATGAAATTTGAAAATATAAAGGACATATAAGTGACTACTAAAAGCCACTTAATATTAAAAAAAAATGATAGTGGATGATTTTCAACAAATAATACAAAATAAAAAAGGACTTTATATGAAGCTTTAACAAAAAAATGTGTAATAAAAAATTTAAATAAAAATCTTTAATACACCTAATAGGAATCTAAACTAAATTAAAAAAACCTATTATCATGAAACACTTATAAAAAAATTAAAAAATAATAATAAAACTAAAAATCAAGACCTAAAAAT
This sequence comes from Torreya grandis, assembly GCA_037957365.1. Classification (NCBI taxonomy): domain Eukaryota; kingdom Viridiplantae; phylum Streptophyta; class Pinopsida; order Cupressales; family Taxaceae; genus Torreya; species Torreya grandis. Next base: position 1,067,572 of record JARHVA010004502.1, read on the forward strand.
ACCTACAAATTGATAGACATAATCAAAAATAAAATAACTGAACAAAATATAAAAACTAACTACATAAAACTCAAAAAATTAATACCAAAAAATATAATCTAAAAATATCACTATATAAAAAATAAAATCAAACAAACACACCAAAACCTAAAATAGAAAACAATATCTAAAAAGAAGACTCAAAGATATACATGCCATTAATGATGTTGCCATCACGTAGAGAGAACCTCTGTGTGTGTGGAGGAGGAAATGCTTTATGGAATAGATCTTGGATGATGTAATTATGTGTTTGGTATGGACAGGTGGAGTACCAGTTCTAAATATGGAATGACCATCGAGGATTTTAATGCATAGGGTTTCATTCCATGTTGAATTGATGGTTAAGGATTTTGAACATAGTCTTCATGCCATACCAAAAATGTTGAGATAAAAAATGCTGGAATTGTTGGGGATGCCAAGGAGAAGATCAAATGGAATGAGCTTCACTATTTTAGATCTATCATATGAAACAATATCATTCTATGCATGTATATGTTAGCATCAATGGTACAAACATTAGAATATAATTGGCCACTACAAAAATAAACATAATTTGGATGGAGGAATAGGCTTTAAGATCAAATGCATAGATCTTCTGAGAGATGCCATTTTAGATAATATTTATCTCCACAAATTATCATTATTTACAAAGCAAGTGAAAAATAATTCTTCAAACCAAATGGATTTAAAAACTATAAAATCGAATCTTTAATTGGATTTTGAAACCCACAAATCTTGATTCAAGGAATTACATCTAGTAGAGACTGTGACTGTGCATCTAAAATTTGATTTTTATTTTATATTCTTCTTTTCCAATTATTTTGATTTTTTTAAAACCTAAAATTTAAAAAAAATACACACACATGTCATTTTTCATTTTTCATTTTTTTTAGAATACACATAGAGGACAAGATGGGTGAGTAGATTTTAGAAAGGGATGAATAATATGGAAAGGATAGGAATGTAAATGGATGGTGAATGACATCAAATTCTCACATGGTTAGCACTGAGAATTGGTTGTCAATTTACAAGTAAGATGAAAAATACATGAACATGATTTACATGTGGTTATCACAACAATGCTATTCAATAATTCATTTTGCCAAAAACCACAAACAAATGTAATGTACAGAGAGGTTTGGGAGTCCATGCTCTGATACCAATTATAGGTTTTAGCCCATATGTATAAAAGAGCTAAAGTCTTATAGTGAAAATAGCATGAATTATTTACCAATAATTCTTTAATAATTATAAACTGTGAACATTAAAATATATAAGGAATGGTCGTATAACCATTCATACTACCAATAATTTAGTTGTTATAATAAATAATAAAAACTAAATTAGCTATCACTAATTTAGGATTGGTTTTTATAATAACCAATATTATTTGACTCTAATACAATATACATGATTTTCATATCAAATCACATATAATAATATATTGTATTATTTCATGCTTATTGATGATCACACTAAAGATATGTTCACACCCTATAATTTATCAACATTTCATGCATCTAATCATCCCATATAGATTAACAACAATAAATTTTTGAAAACAACACACACCCAAACTAAAAAATCATTTTTATAGTCAACCTAAACACTATCGCAATTAAAGGACAAAGTCACTAGCCAGCCTTATCCTCTTAATGTGCCCTTGTCCCAATAAATTATTAAATTATAATTTTAGGTGTGACATAATTCACATATCATTCTCATCATTTTCCCTCTATAAATCATCATACATAGTCAACATAAATTAGATCCAAGCAAGGTTTACATATGTAATGTTAATTTAATATTTTTAGCTCACTTTTAGTTCTATAAATTTTGTATTTTACATTTAGATATGTACATTTTTTATATATAAATCAGTTTTTATAGTTTTTTTATTAGAATTTCATTTTAAAATCAAATAGAACATTAAAAATTATAGTGAACCCATTATTTTTTGAACATTGCTTGTTGTTTGCTTGTTTTTTGTCTTAAGATTTCATACATTTTTTTTGTAAATTCCTAACCCTAAAACAAAATAGCCTTTAACCCTGGATATAAATATAAAACCTCCAATCAATATTATTTGACTTAGGATTAATCCAGTGTGAAATAAATTATCTTTTCACCTCAAATAGACATTTGACACAAAAAATCTTTCTTTCGACCTCAGGTTGAAAGTTGTTGATATCTATGGATAAAAAAATCAATTTTATTTTCTATATGCTTGTTTATTATTAATATAAACTATGTTTTGATATATTTGAAACTACTTATCAATTACAATTATAAGCTAAGTGGTTGTTTGTTTTACCAACTCTATGGTGTTAGTCATACTTCCCTAATTCTCAGTACCATTGTATAAAACTAAACATGGATTTTAGTTTCCATATACCTTAAGGTATATCAAAAACACCTTATACCATAGGAAGCCTCTTTTAGTTGTTTTATTTGTTGTGTAATTTAGAGGAGCATATCACCTAGGGAAGTTACTCTCTCTGTACCATCATAGATGAGATAGTGGGATACAGGTAGAGTTTAATCCCTATAGTTAGTCCTCTAAAATACTAGGTTGATACTCATTTATGAATGATAAATTATATTCAAGATCCTGCACAATCATTAAAACCCTTTCCTAGATCACCATTATAACTTGCATTTTTATTTTATTACATCCATAGTCATTAGCTTTGATTGATTCATATTTTATTATATGACTCTAAGGCATAGTTCAAGATTAAGTGGTATTCATATTTCATATATGAAGCCTCATTTAATTTATTTTACAATGGAAAATCATGAGACTTTTTCTCAAATTAATAATGATATTTTTCAAATTCATTGGTCTCCTAAAAATGAAGTTCACATTGAAACTGATAATGAAAGTAATGAATAAGACTATGATGAACATAATGAACATGAAAATCATATTGATCCACAAGAGCTTAATGAAGTAGATAAAAATAAAATGCAAGAATTATATAAATTTCATAAAGGTATTCAAGAGAACTCCTACGAAGTTAATAAATGTCATAAGTCTACTTATAACATAAATTTTTTGGAATCAAGATAAATTGGTCACATCTCCACCACAACTATTGCATTTTTAGGTTGTTAAATCCCTTATCTCCAATGTTGTTACATCTACTATTACATACATTCGTATTTCTACACCTCTAGTTACATATATAGCATCATATCTTGGTTTGGAAACATCATTTCATTTCCAAAATATATTTATTCCTATGCCTACTCATGCTAGTTATACTCCTTCAATCACCTCCCTAAATACCACTCTTGAGCATATAGTTATTGAGTTATAAACCAAGCTATCTCAACTTAAGTAGACTATTTCTCATGATAACCCTTATTTGGACTCATGTTCCTTATCACACATAACCCTTTATCACCTAAAATCACATATTTTCCATTACCATTTGGATTCGTGACTCCTAAGCTTCCTCTATATGAAGGTGAATGATCCTGAATAGAACTTGTGTGTATTCCATGTAGCTTGCCTAGATTATGAAGACAATGATAATATTTTGACAAGACTCTTTCCAATAAGTCTCAAGTAAAATGTTCTTAGATGTTTTTATGATCTTATTCTTCAATTAGTAAAGGATTTCAACCTTTTTTAAAATTGGTATTTAACACAATTTTCTATCAACATTGGTGAAAATATATCATATGCTCAAATTGTAAAACTCAAAAAAGGGTCTAATGAAAAATTTAGTGAATGTGTTAAATGATACAATACTATGCTAGTAAATAGGAAAAATCAAATGGATAATAATGAAATTCAAGATATATTCACTCAAATTTTTCTTTCTCCACTTCAAGAGTCAATTATGTTTGATAAGTTAAAATATTTTAATGAGTTATGCCATCCAATCAAAGAGTGTGAAGTTAAACTGATTACTTTGAACAAGCTCAAGTACACTTCAAATAATTCTTATACTTCAAACATAAAGTTTCAAAGTAATCCAAATTATACAATAAAACCCAATGAAATCAAGAATAAAGATAATATTACAATTAATGTTATCTCACAACTAACATAAAAGCTTCAATTACAACCTTCAATATAGAGGCAATTCTCAAGGCTACCATCACCTCCTCATTCCTTGTTGTAAAATCTACTTGAATACAATTTCATCACTCTTCCTCCACCAAAGTAAGTGGACATGTCTTGACCATAACCTATTTTGTTTTATTCAAATTTAAATTTTGTATTTTGACTACCATAGATATGTTAGGCATTTTACAAACAAATGTTTCAAGCTCAAGCACAAAATCCCAAATATGATTGATGAGAACATTATTGACATAAAGACACATATTAAAAAGGCTAAGCAAAAATATAATGATAATTCAAAGATAAAAATGTACAAATATCCTTTTCCAAATCAAGAAGTAATAAACAAATATAATTCTTAATTACACTATTTATACAATTCTAAACCTCCTCCTTCTACATATGAGCATCCACTTGATAGCATAATTATTAAAATTACATACAAAAAAGAATCATGTCATATAATTACATTTAATGATAGTGACGTTGTTGATGATGATTTAGATAGACATGGACTCTTTATTCCAGCATACATTGATAAACAATCCATTCATAGTTTTATGATAGTAATGGATCAAGTGAAAACATATACACTATAACACTCCTCTTCTCTCTTGGATATACAAAGCAAGATCTACATGATATCTCTAAAGTTTTTAAAGCATGATGTAATACACATAATACACTTGGGAATATAATATTACCTTTATAATTAGGTCCTCTCATATTTCCCACTCCTTTACTAGTTATACCAAGCACATGAGTCTTTGATGTGTTATTAGGATGCCCATGTATACAAATATTAGAGTAGTACCTTCTATAATGTGTAAACATATCAAATATATTCATGATAATCAAGTGGTCAAAATTCTAGGAATTCAATATGAATATCCTTTAAAACCATTGCTATTTAATTCTCTTATAAAAAAGTTGTGTTACACATACATTGAGAAACATGGCAATGAAACAGTCTACAAAACTATTAAAGAGCATGATTTACATATTCCAAAGCATATTACCTAGTCAATTTTTTATATATTAATATGAATGGGCATATTACCAAATTAATTTATCCATATACTTATGATCATGATACACTTACACAATCATAATAAACTAGTTTCAAAAACCATGGTACATCCTCATAAACACAAAGTAGCACCTAAAAATAGGTCTTCATTTCCTAAGGCACCATGAGTTATTCAGAGAGCTTCATAATAGTTACATGAGTTACCACTTCTCATATGAAACATGAATATATAGGTTCACATGGGTATATAAACAATCATTTATAGGGTTATGTTACAACATATGATTCTTATTTAGATTTAGATGAATCTACAATTGGCACTTCCTCTTCACAGGTAGTCACTCATCCATATCATGTCATGGGGTATACATATATGCCTCCCATTACAAATATAATTATTTTATCAATGTTTGTGATTAATGGAGTTTTAATATAATAAAATAAAATAAATGAGTATAGTAAATTTATTATAAAATATACATAAAATCAATAGTTTAATTGTAAACAAATGATATTCAAAAACTAGGTTTTTGACTAAAAACATGAATAATAGATAAGTAAATTATCTATTCAGGATACATAGAGATATGTATGTTTGTGTATGATTTTGAGGTTGAATAAGACACTATTATATTATACTATGTAATTTTAATTATTGTTTGGGACAAGCTTAGGGGATTGAGATAGGGGCACATTGTTATATTATCATATTAGGGTGTTATTATCTAGGCTACTCCTACAACAAAAGTGTAAACTAAGATTCTATGTGGGTCAAATTATAAATGTAGTTCATCTTAGCATGGATATGATATCACACAATTAAATATATTTTTTTAACTTTATTTATATTAAAAAATATCATATTCATTCACACAAAACAAATGTAGATAAAATTCAAAAGAGGTGGAAATGGGGAAGTGGGAATGGCTGATATGGTGTCATAACCCCTATGAACTGATTGATACCTATATACACCTAAAATAGGGACCTAGGGATGATTTATTCTCCCTATATTATGTTTGAAATACTATATCATATTTGGCATGTATCTAAATTATCTTTTCCTAAGCCCTCCTCTTGGTTAAGCATGTAATCTAGATGTGATATGTATAAACTTCAGACAAATGTAGATGTTGAGCTTGTTGTAGTATGGTTTTTTGTATTATGATGGCACCAAATTTATAATTTATAGATTTAAAATTACTTAGGGAACCCTCCAAATATAACACTCCAAAATTAGAATTTAGAAAACCCATTCGTACACTAATAGACTCAGACAAGGGTTAAATAGTCATAAAAAGAAACCCAAAATAAATTTGCATAAAAAAGATTTGTGAAATGTGTGGTGGATAAGAGTGGTCCTTTAAGATAATAAATAATAATATTGTTTTCCAAATATTTTACTCCTATCCAAAATTAATAAAATAGTAGAATGAGAGAGAATCATGATTAACGATTCTTGTGACTCAGATAGGGACTAGCATAGAAGACTGTTACTTTAGCAAATATAGTGAAATCAACACGAAAGAGCAATGGAAAAGACATAGGAACATGACAACATGTGTCAATGGGATCTTGATTCAAAATTGGGAGATTATAAATATAAAATCCATAAAATGCACAATACTTGTGTTTTATTGACTAAATTTAGGTGTATACATAACCCTCTATTCTAGTAATGTAAAAAAATGGAAGTGCTAGAGTAAAAGGAAGAAATTCATACTCATACTTACATGTGTAGAAATGATTACTTGAAAATGGATATGATGTGGGTTTATGTAATCAGCCCACATGGAGAGAAGATGGGATTTAATCATTTTCTCTTCTTGGCTAGATAATTGAACAAGAATTTGAGTGATGCATGTGAAGATGAACCCATGGTGTGGATTTCATGTGTTGAATTTGAGTAAATATAAATACTTTAAGGAAATAATATATGATTTCCCTCAATATTTTATGGGTATATATGTGCCTAGAATTCAAACTCTATTTAATTTCAGCTCCACACAATTCAAATATACTTGGTACTAGTGCAATGTTTTTTGAATTAACCATTGTAGATGGCTATAAGATTCATTTTAGTAAAAATTTGGTGTAGTATAATTATAAACTAAGTTTGGTGTAAATAATATAGATAATAGCATTATTTTCCATTCCTTATGTAGAATCTGGTTGAAAAATTGGGAGATTAGAATATGCACCACAAGATACCTCCAATCTAATAACTGAGTAAATTGAGTTATATAATCTAAGTAAGAAATCTAAATTCTAAGTAATAATGTTATGTTTTTGTATACATGCATCATGAACATGCCCCCATTATCATAACATATTTGACAAAACTGAGAAAACTATATAAATTGTGAGCATATACCATCTAAATACCCTATTTTTGTCAACTATTTAACAAAATTGAGTAAAATCTCTCGGTAAGATTGATAAAGTATTATACTAAACTATGATAACATTTAGTATCTAAAAACACTATCATATGTAAATTAGGAATTATGATCCAAGTTTTAGATGAGCTAATATTATGATAAATTATCTAAAAAACTATTAAATCACTATGTCATACTGTGTATAGTCTATGTAAACTATGATATTATAAGCAAACATTTTTATATTGAATCATTACAAGCCACAACTAATGGTATATTAATTAATTCAAAGTAAAATCTGAGTCAAAATATAGATTATAGTAAGTGGGTACCAAATAAACTATCCTCTGTGTATCTAAGTTAGTAGAAATTAGTGCTTATGTATGCCCCCTTTTAATGAGATGGATGAAACTAATGTGAGGAGTTTGAACCAAAAGTGGTATCAGACAAAATGATAGTTAGGAGTCTAATTTATTATTATAATATGTTTAGGATTAATTGTTTAACATTTCAATACTCAAATGGGTTCTCATAGTAATAGAGAAATTTTGATGTAGAAAATATGTATATGTCATTAGGGTCACAAAAAAATTGGTACAAGAGTGAGGCCTATATGAAACAAAAGGTGTTGTGATTATATTCAATGTTAAGCAAATGGTTTTAGAATTAAAGCTATGGTTTTTAAGATATTAAATTTTTTAATTTTGAGGTAATCTAGATTTGATAGTGTGGGGTCAATACCTTAGGAGTATGGCATAGGTAGAAATGCCTATATGATTTTATAAATTCAAAAATTTGGATTCATTTTTTGAATTAAAAGTAGTAAATTAAATCTATGAATTTGAAAGAATGCCCTAAAATTATCAAATTGATGTATTTGGTTTGAAAAGATGGATGCCCAACTAACTCAAGTAGGTGAGGAGGTTTGAGTACTATGCATTGTAGAAAATTATTAGATGATTTTATAATTGAGTCCATTATGTGGAGACCATGTAGAATGTTTTCTAGATGACTAGAGGTTGGGGCATAACTATTCTAAATTTATGTGTGTTTTTTGTGCCATAATTGGTGGGATAATGTGTTTGAGCATTTTTAGTATGAGAGGGTTACTTGCAAGTTTGGGATGAAACAAGATGTGCCCCCAAATTCATGGGTATGGGCACAGAGTGTGCAATCTCTAGTGAGACTAGGGGATAGTGATAGGCCATATAGGGTATATCTTGCTCCACATTCAATAAAATGATAGGGTTCATGTAATAGATATCTAAAATATGGATGATGTGGGGTGCATTGATTCATACCACATGATGGGTACAACCTAGGTGAGATTAATTATGCTTAGGTGGAGGAGATTGAGTTTTTGATGATGTATTAGACCCTAAGCTTGTTATGATAGTTAGAGGTATGAAATATTTTGGATTGGTTTTATTATTTATATGTTTTTTATTTTTGGATTATTTACTAATTAATAGATAATGCTTATTCATTCTATGTCTAAGCAAGTGATGAGGATTATTGGCTAATGATGATTGAGTTTGCACTTCATGAGTTGACAAGACATTTTCCTAACAATGTCATGTATGGTTGTCTTATCAAGTGATATATGGTAGTTTGTGGTGTTCACATGCCTCTATTTGATCAAGTTATGACTATTATTATGGCATACATGTTATTTGTGATAGATAAGGATGAACTCAAAATTGAGGTGGCTAGGCTAAAAATTCCCCCACTATACCCAATGGTTGGTTTATGTCTTATGCTACTAGATAAGTATGTATGATTACAATGAGATCATGCTAATAATAAGTCATTAATACCTATTTATGAGGATCAATATGGGATAGAAAGGTCACACTATGGATGAGGTGATCTAGTGGCTTGTAGCAATAGGTCTTATGTGTTAGTCATTATCGATGATGTGGATATAGATGATGAGGGTCATGTAGACTACACTCATATCATAGAGTGATGTACTTCTTATCCCATTATATAATTGTTGGATATATATGGATATGAATATTTTTCATATATTGGAATGTGTTATGATTATATTGATTTATAAATTTTATATTTTTATAAAAAAGTATATGTTTATTTTAATTATAAATATTATAATGTTAGTATTATAACTTCTTGTTGTCTATCTGTGAAATATGTAGAAACTATCTGTATCCTAAAAACACCTATGACCAACTTGAAGGGAATAATAAATGTGAATAGTAATGATCATTTTGTATTGTTAAATGATTATACAATGGTTGCATTATTTTTATTACATACCTGTAGTAGCAATCTTGATACTATATGTCACAGAAACCTTATTGGTTTTCTTATTGTCATTGTTGATTGATTTTTCTTTCCTTGTATCACAACACTACTATAAGTTTGCTTATTATTTTGTATTTTTGTTGTGTCACATGATCCAGAACTATTTACTTTGTTATTTAAGTGTAGTTTTTAGTATTAATGGGGCACACACACCCTTTTAATTATTAGTTGATTAATTAATAATTTTGTTATGAGTTTAGTAAGTTAAATGACTTTGAACCCATAAGATAGTAACTATTTGGTTATTTACATAGGAAAAACCACCTTTGTGAAATATTATTTAAATGTTATTATCCTTTGTAAAAATTAATAAATTTTTTACCATTTAACAATATTGTGTCAAGTTTTTACCATGTATTATTCTATTATACCTCCATTTATGGGTTCTAACAATGATATCAAGCATGTGTTATCACTTGAAGGAGGAGAGATGTATCAATATTTTTCCAAATGTATGAGAATTTATTTTTTACTGAAAAATATTATTTATGTCTACCAAACCTAATTTATATAGCCTCCATTCTCTTGAATTCATTTTGTAGAGCCAGGATCAAGGTTATAAACCCTGAGAGTCTCAAATAAATGTCTTAAAATCAGTTTATAATCCATTTCATATTGTTTAACACTTAATTATATGACTTCCAAGCTTTACAAAAAACTTTGTATGACATAAAAGACTATAGAATCCATTGTGTTCATAATTTTACTTCCATTAATTCTTTTTGTATGGTAAAAAGTTCATGATTTTTTTCATATATTCCCATTCTAAATTGTATTTTATGGCCCAAAACTAAGCCACAAGTATTATAAGTACCGAAAACATAGTTTTATAGTGGGCGTGTGTACTGCATGACTATTTTGTATGATGTTTGGATCATGCATTTGTATTTAAGGTGTTTAAATCTTCAAAATTAATCATAAAAATATTTATATTGCCACTTGTATGGACTAGAGCATTTTGATGCAGCTTGATGTAGTTTATGGTAGTAGTGTGGCACTTGTAGTAGCCTATGGTGTGATGCAGAAGTGAATGGCATATCAAACAGAAGTATAAAGTAGTGAAACTTTAAATATTTGAATTTGATTTTTCATATTGTAATATTTATGTGGGCCTAAATGTAGACACTCATATTTCATATCTTATGAGTCAAAATTATAATTAGAACTATTTTACGCAATAATGCACAAGTCATCTTGAAATCACAAAAACTTCTAAATTCTTCTCCACATCTTCCAAGCACATTCTTTGACATATTGGTGTATCCCTAATTGGGGTAATACACTTTATGCAATCATTAATTTCATATAATTCATCTTAAGTCAAATTTTGACTCTAGAAGAGACATTTTGGATTAATTAGGTCTAGTAATTATTTAACTTTCAAAAGTCACATCACTTCATATTAAGGTAATTAACATAATATACTTATAATTTGAAATTATTTAGATTTTAGAATTATCTATTTTTATTTATTCATTTATTGAATTATTCCCCCAATTATGGTAAGAGGCCAAATCATGACATCAATGATAAATATCAATAATTACGACATCATCATGACACCACACATAAAGTTGTCAAGTATTTACAAAATATCAACAAATATCATGAATATAAAATATTAAAATGCATTTTCCTACTAAATTTGACTGATTTTGAACCGCACATCTTGATTCAATATTGATGATCAAAATCAATCTAACAAATCTATAAATAGAAGCACCATTTTCCATTTTAGACATGAATAGTTAATGTAGTGAAGCACTATCAAATATAAAAGCCATCATATTTTATTCTCATTCATTATTTATTCTAATTACTCAAATCATCCATATTACAAGGAGATATGTTTCCTATGTGACCACATCATGAATTTGATAAAGACTCCAAGCTATACATCAGAGCACAAACACATTTATAATCCAGCTTGAAAGGAATGTCCATGAGGAAGGTATAATCATTTTAGTTGTGTTTTCTATTTGTTTTTTACTTTCATGTCTTGCCCACTCTAAGGGATAACCCCTGAGGTGTCTTATTTATTTATTTTGTATTATTGAATGGAATGAAAAAATTACCAATCCTTCTTATAGTTTTAATATAAATTTGGCATGCCTAGTGAGACATACACCCCAAAATCACTTTTGGATGTTATAATTACTTGTTTTTCACAATATTGGTGTTACCTCAAGTTTAAATTCACCAAAATCTATAAGGTTTTACATATCGTGTCACAAGCTATTATTCCACAGCCCTGACTATTAACCCGTATCCTAGATTCACTATAGGTTGTAATTTTTCCTAATAATCCATGGCCTAGACTATAGTTAAACAACCCAATTTTAGAGGCTCATTTAAGGTCATCTAGACTCCATTTTTGATGATTTGGTTTTTAAAACCATGTGTTTTCTCATGAATTTTTACAATCATCAGCAAATTTAACTTCATACTGCATGGATTTTACATAAAATAGAATGTGCAAGAGTGTTAATTTGTTGACTTGTATTCTGCCCATCAAAGAGAACATATCATAAATCTAACTTGTTTGTAATTAGTTTTGATAGCTAAAAACCCAATTAAAAACTATTAATTATTTTATAATAGGTCCTTTATCACAGAAAGGGGGTTAAATTTTAAGATAAATCATTTATTTTTTCCAAACAATTCAATTTGGTTTTAAAATTAACACACTCTTTTGATTTGGGTTTAAAAATGTGTTTGATTTTAATTCATTTTCCTTTCTTATCTTTGGTCACTTCTTGGAGTTGTGTGATTGTGCAGTTCTTACATGCATATGCTCTCCCCTTATTCTTAGGAAGTTAGGTGACCTAAAAACATGAAGGTAACTACATTTTTTTATCCCAAAATATTTTCCAAAGTATGATTTTTGCTTTCCCATAGTGGTACTCCTATAAATCAGAACCAGTGATACCTTCCCCTTTTTATTTCAGGCTATGTGATTGGGGTGTCATTGCATTCTCATGGGTATTTAGGGTGTGGTGACTAAGGAGTGATATCCCAGCATCCATACCATCCCTATATATATAATAGGGGATATAAATCATTGGAAGGTATCCTTAGTTCCTAGATAAATTTCCCATACAAGATTTCAAGAAAATAAAATGTTTATTCCTTATGCTAATCCATTAGAAACCACCATTGAAGAACCCAAGGCCTCTTCAATAGGGGATGTATCCCCATGCTAACATTTTAGTTATGGATCTCTTCTTTGACAAATTTTGTACCCATCTTGGGACCATCTAGTAAGCCAATAAAAAATTTAGATTAAACCTTCACTAATGTAGGGTTGTAAAGGTAACAACACTTGGAGATTACTTATCATGTATCAAATTTTAGAGAGGGTGTTTTTTCACCTAACATTTAACTATTATTTTTAAATTATTCCTTAAATTTCTCCTCTCAAAGTGAGTATATTGAAGGCTAAGTGATTGTGATGTAATCCCAATTTACCAATAAATTAGGGTCATGTGCTTGCATGTTATTTGTTTGGATGTTGTGTTAAAAACTATATTATATTAAAACCAAGTCAAAACCAAATACCAAGTATAAAATATTTTCATAAGACACCTACAAGATGAGGAATTACTTTGTCTAACTTTATATCAATCTTTATCCCATCTTAATGTTATGTTGGTTGATTATACTATTACATTATTCATGTGGTATTGTTATACTATACAATTTAAAACCATTCAATTCAATTCCATTTGGACCCAGATATAGTTTGGAATTAATTATTCATATTGGGTCACTTTTAACCACATTCCTTCTTTAACCTAGTCAATGTCAAATTAGGTTCATCTTGAACCACATACCAAACCCATCAAAGCCAAATTAGGTTATTATTGAACCAAATTCTAAATCTAATTCTAAATTGATTAGCTTTGGCCAAATTCAACTATTAATAATCAACTTCAAATCTACATATTATAAAAAAATCCAAATTAGGTCTATAATCAAGTCTATTTTGACCATATCCAATTATTTCAAATCAATCACATTCTAATTCAAATAATTTATTATCTTTTCATTCAATCTCTTTCACATGTCAGTTGGGAATAAAGTCATATCATCCATATTTTATTTCATTTGAATCATATCAAGTCATTAAAACCTCTTTGGCATTGGACCAAGCCATGCCAAGCTAAGACAAGACAATGACTATGAGCCAAGACTACTCTCTTTTGGCCCATTTCAATCAAATATATAGATTGCCTTCTTTGGGCCCATTTTAATTAAATACCAAGTCCACCTATTTGGTGAAATTTTATCACAATCACATCCCCTTGAATGTATCCTTGTTAGGGGGTATTATTCTAATGTTAATCCAATTCATGGCATCCTATAATGCTAATCATGTTATAACATCACCAATATTTGGCCAAGAAGTGATGGAGTAACTCTCTCAACTTAGCCAACAACTACTCCATTTGGAATCTACTCTTGACATTTTATCCTTTCTTCCAAAATCCAATCTAGCCTTAGAACCACACTAAATCCAAAAGTCCCGACCTATTATGTCATTACCCCTCCAAGAACCATTATCTAATGAAGACCTAAGTGTATCTAAGTCTAATAAATATTTGATTAGGGTATGTTACAACTCCCTTCCCAAACATGATTAAATTCATCCACTTCCAAAGCAAGATCAATATAATCAACCCATTATCGACATTTTTTTTGAATCACCCATATTTTACCAAATCCAAACCATTGATGGTCCACCTTTATTTGATGAAGGACCTCTATTTGACAAAGGACCTATCTTCAATGAGACTATATTCGAAGAGCCCATTATTATTAAGAAATGACCTATTATTCATCCATTACCAAACATTCTCCATTTTAAAAAATCCTTTCATCCCAAATCATTAATTTTTAAAGATAAAGGTAAATAAGTTACTTATGGACAATGCCTTTCAACAAACGCTCATTGTGGTTTAATTTACATCAGAAACATGTTCCATTTTAGAACCAACATTATTATTAGTATCAACATTAGAATCAAGTTCTATTTTAGAACAAATACTAGATTTTTTTTACTTTCTAGACCAATATCATATTTAACATCAAAATCAAAATCATTTTTGGTTTCAACACCAAAATCAAGTTCTATTTTAGAACCAATATAAAAATTAGGTTCCATTATGGAGCCAATATCAGATTTAACATCAAAACATGAATTAACATAAGTCTTAACATTAGATTTAGATCCCTTTGAGTTAGAATCGTATTTAGAATCAAAATATATTAGTATATATTATGACATTGGAAATACACTTCTATCATATCCACTTGATTTAAAATCATCTTCAAAATCAGCACACATTAATAATTATTCTAACATTGGTTACACACTCTTCACAGATCAAATTGAATGCATCAGTAATTCTTTTATAATTTTTTAGGAAATTTTATTTAGAATCAAAACAAGTTATCTTAGTATTATCTATGAGGATTGTGATATTTTTTACCCTTTCATTACCATTATACATCCATTTAATGTCAACCAATCTAGCCATTGATATCCCACTACCCACAAACATTGATTAGGATTGACAGAATCACACATTGTTAAAAATTTTACATGGAAACATATCAATTATATAATTTTTATGGATCCAAGACAACATTCAGGTAGAAGAACAATATCCTAGTGAAACCTTGTTTGAGGTTATAGGGGATAATCAAATTCCAAACTCAACATCTTCTAGTGAAACTTTGTTTGATGAGCTAGATGATAATCAAAAGTCAACATCCCTTAGTGAAACCTTATGGGATAATTAAAATCAAGAAGACTTTGTTGGTGAAAAACTCTTTGAAGAACCAATAGCTAATCTAATTAGTTCCTTAGTGCTTGATGAAGACATTATTTGAGTCAATATTGGCACAACTAATAATCTACAACTAATTAAGATTAAATCATCTCTCAAACCTAAGTAACAAAAAAATATTATTGTCTTATTGAGAGAAGTTTTAGAGGTCTTTGGCCCCACCACAACCAAAATCATGTCAAATATAGAATTAAAAAAAATGTATATGACCAAAAATCCCATTCTTCATTTATCCACAAAAATTATACATTCTATTATGATCTTATTATTCATTCAAGACCTATATTCCATTATCAAATCTAATCATTTATCTAATGCCTGTCATTCAATACCCTTCTTGGCAATACTATTTTACAAAGGAATTACAAAGACACATTTTTTGGAGGTTTGGAGGATGTAGAATAAACAACCAATGAATATCATGATAGCAAAGATGTACTTCACATATATAATAACATCCTGACAGAGCAGTTATTATGAGTATGTATAGGCTAGACATTTGAAGGGTCAACACTATGTATCTCATATTATTCCATTGAGTTTTTGATTCTTAAAAAAAAATCAGAAAACAAAAATAAAAAATAATCAAAAGATAAAAATAAATAATTCATCTATTGGTAAAAACTATACTTATGGTGCTTTGGGTAAGTACCATGATGAAAACTAAATTTCTAGTGTCATGCATAAATAATTCATTATCTAAAAGTACCTTGAAACTTGGGGGAAGCCTCATTTTCATTTAATACCATTCCATTATATTCCAACCATTTTGGCCATTCAATCCTATTCAAGCCAACCCATATTATTGTGACCATCAATCTTCCCATCTTGACATTGTTATAGAAGTAGAAGGTATATTGAGACCTACATGGGAAACATTTTGGAATATTATTCCCATGACACTTTTATGATTAAACACATTTGGTTCTCATGTAACATGGTCCTTGGATATTCTTAGTCCTTTCCCTTATTGTCATCCATATTTATCCAACATTATCCCTTCATCTTTCATTCATTATTTTCTCCCATATTGGGGGAAACTACAATGGCTTGAGCTCCATTTTTAACTATGTATGAAATACTCAATTACATATCATTTCTAATGTCATCTCATACACCTTAACTATTTTATTCCTATATCTCCATTCCTCATTCCATTTTTTCCCATATTCAAGGGAACTATAATGGACTGAGGTCCATTTTGGACTATGTAGGCAGTGTTCAATTACATATTATTTTTGTGGTTAGCTCATCCACCTTAATTATTTTATTATTTTATATACATTCATCATTCCATTTTATCCTATCTTTAGGAGAAATACATTGGCCTAAGGTCCATTTGGACTAAGTAGGAAACACTCAGTTATATTTAGTTTTTGGAGTCATCTTGGCCACCATAATCGCATTATTCTTTAACCATTATTATTTTTTCCAATCATTTCTTTCATTACATTTGATCATTCTGGTGCTTCTTATTTTTTGTGCCTTCTACATTCTTTTAAAATTCATTATAACATCTCACTTATGTTTATGTCATTTATCTCCTCTTTAATTTTTGTAACAAGTTAAATCTTTGAGCTATGCCTACCAATCAATCAATCAATCAATTAGACTGATCAATGATCAAATCTTCCCTATAGGGGAAAAATGTTAGGCTGATCAACAATCAAATATGTCCTAATAGGGAAAATCATTATTACTATCCCCTCTTTTAGTGAAAT
>JARHVA010004502.1:1087500-1415000 GCA_037957365.1 Torreya grandis
TGATGTATAAGGGTGTATTTTTGATGGAAATTGACACCTTAACAATGATAAAGTTTCTCATTTCATCTTATGCTTGTGCTATAAGAATTATCACCTATGTTTTTTATGAAAATTATTCCATCTATTATAGTCACATCATGATCCTTATGATTGACAAAGTAGAAGCATCACATTGGAGTTGGAATGTCCTATGGAGGTTTGAGGATAATTCCCTTTCTCTTGAGTTAACTATTCACTTAGAGTTTAGGTCAAAATCTTGAATAGACTTTTTGGTAGCAATAGCGTGTTTTTTAATTTATTATTATTTTGACTTCAATTTTGGTTTTATTTAGTTCATTGATATTCAAAATAAGGATTGGAAAGATTAATTTTGATTTAGTTTTTCATTGTAAGGGCTTCTTGCCTCTCTCCTTATAGGGAGAAAGATATTGCATGGATATCGATCAGTTGTTAGTGATTGTACAAGCTATCATGGTAGTTTATAACACCATACTTTTTAACAAAGTTTTGTTATCATTTTTTTGGCATAAAAGAGATATGCCATACATAGTACTGAATAATCACTTTGATAGGTTTCTATGTGAGAATTTATGTTGATTAATGTGGTTGAGTATGACTTGATCATGTTTTATTGTAGTAAGATAACAAAAATCAAAGGTGATTATTAGACCCTAATAATGCACATCATTCATTCCAAAACTTAGGGGATAGAAGGATTCTTGTAAGTGGCATCATTTGATCAATACCATCATGTATAGTGTGTTAGTTATAGATGTGGTAGATACTTTTGATGAATTCATAGCCATAACTCCATATCATCTTTTATACCCCTTTTAGATCAAGGGGTATTTATTGGGTCGTATGATCTAAAATTATTTACTTTTCTATGTTAATTTGGTAATTAGTATTAACAAGGTGTATACACATAATATTTTAAAATTTTATCAAATATTGATGCTTTACATCTTGAAGGAACCCATCGAGACACAATATATTTGAATACGTGCTCTAAGGGGTTCACAAAGAAAGAGGTGGGTAGGCCTTTGGTACTTCTCAAGATTGTTGTCCCTTATTACCACATTATTACCAATCCAACAAACTTTTAAAACTATTTCCTTAACTATTACTCCTCCCTTACACACTCCTCTAGTATTTCTCTTTTTCCATCCTCTTTTTCTTTCCTTAATTCCATTTTAGACTATAGACTATACTAGGTCAACCATGGTTGACCCTATATAGTTTAGGGGTATTTTTCATGTTTTGGGTTTATTAGCCTTTTGGCTGAGCTAACTCAAACCTAGTGAATTATCCCCAAAAACATATAGGGTTGACCATGGCTGACCTTGTATAGTTGATTTTTATGCAAGGATTTAGGGAAAGATCTGCCTATATATACAAGATCATTTCCATCATTATGAATATAAGCAGTCAATAATTATTATTTACTCATGTTTCTTCACAATATCATCTTCCACCATTTTGATTGAGGATTCTTAGCTTAGGGTTTCTACTTGGAGAATCTAGTCTTGTGGAAAAGTCTTAGATGCTTTGGTCTTTCTTATTTATCCTTAAAAACCACAACAACCTCTTGCAAAGCCCCTTTGGCCAAGGGAGAGATTGAGTCTTGATGGGTTCACATTCAAGTAAGTATATTATAGCTTTGTTCTCCTCTTTTTAGTAGATAGAAGTAGCATAAGTGTTGGTTTGAATAATATTAGCCTTCATATTCCATGTATTAGGGTTTTACTCATACTTAATTAAGATTCTCTTATACATGTTTTGATTACTTATAACCCCTTTATTATGCCATAATCTTTGGTGTGCACTAGATTAGATTTACTTTCTTATCTATTAGACATAGTGAAATATCAAACCTTATGACTGTTTTGGGGTTGTTGTATGATTATGTTAGACTGTAGGCTTTGGAACCCTACCTCACATGGTGTATTATGACAAGTGATCCCCTAATCAGGTCTAATGGATCCCTATATTGGTCATACTCTTGGTTAACAAATGTATCCCCAATCAGAAGTGTAGGTATGCTTTATCTTCTATAATTCGGGATTGATTTATAGACATGATGCATTTATGATTACATACATTCTGGTGAACCTAACATGAAACTAACCCTTGAAGGATTTATTTCACTTTCTTTCATTCTTTTTAGAATTATTTTTTTCATATATCTATCACATTGGATTAACTCTATTGACATAATTTTAATCTTTGTGCACAAGTTTTTAGGAACATGCAATTGGATCAACTTAGATGACCTAGTATAGGTTTCTAAACTTCTAGTTTAGACTATTAGGTCGATCTAGTCAATCTTGTAGACTTTGAAGCATCTAGAAAACATATTAGGTTGACCTTGATCAACCCTATACATTTTCAAGCTTCTGTAATAGTTCCTTGCACATCTTAATCAACCCAGTTAACCTAATTAATAGGTTTTTCCAACATTATTCAAGGTTCTTGATAAAAAATCTTCATTTTTGCATCTCTAATCCACCAAGGTTCCTTTTTATCTCTCTATCTCTTTATTTTACTATCTTTCCTTTCATGGTTTATAGTTTTTAAAACTACCCCTACATAGTCAACTAAATCAACACTATCGACCTAATTTTATGTTTTATGTGTTGTCTAAAATAACTAAGTTGACCCTAGCCAACCTTGTACATTTTTATACCTTGTTTCCGTAGTATAGTTTTGAACCTGTTGACCATGTTCTCTATTTTATGCATATAGTGTCAATAGTATACCTTGTTTCAAGTTGGAATTAATATTTATATGCTAGTAATTAGTTCACACCTTTCTTTTCTTATTGCTTGCATGTTTAGAATAGTTCACACAGTCTAATTAAGGTATTTTTAATTAACCATTTAGTTTCACTATTTGTATTTTATGTACACATGTTCAAATCACATAATCTAAATAAGCACATTAACATTTGTCTACCCAAGACCAACCTACTTAGATTTCATCACCAAGGGGGAAGCTAACTTGATACTCTAGTCAAGTATAAAGCATGGGTAATGGTATATTCTAGCTAAGCACCTGACATCTTTATCACTTCGATGTGTGAAGTGAGGGGGTAGGCCCCAATACAAAGCTTGTATCATTACCACCATAGTCCTTTTCAACCCAAAATACATGAAACCATCCTTATATTTTTATAGAGTTCCTTGATTTACAACTAACTTCCCATCAAATTTAAAATTGTTTCTGCATAATCTAATAAAACAACTTAGGTTAACTAGTTAGTTAGCTCTTTACTTTTTAAGTTGATTGCTTGATCTTTGCTTAATTATGTGTAAAAACTTATATTATCCAGTGTTAAATCAAGGTTTTATACTGTATGCCTCAATTTTATCAGCCAACATTGATACAATTGACTTTTTATTTCCATTTAGCTCTTACTTTCCTAAACTAGCTACAAAAATTGTCTTGTTTCAGCTCACAACTTGCTATCAACCTTTTATTTTTCCCTGTCTACTATACTAGGTTAACCCAGTTGACCCTATACCTTTTTTATCCTTATGCATTATACAAGATCAACCCAATTGACCTTGTACTATTTTCATATCCTTTTACCTCTTTTTCCTACCTTTGTTTACTCTAATGGGTTAGCCCAATCGACCCTATACAATTTTATACCTTCCCTATTTGTTAATCTAATTTCCTATCTTTCCTTCTTTGCATTCTATTCATCTCTCTTTAGTTAGAATGAAATCTCCAATTAGAATCCTTTTGGTTATGTTTAATCCATTTAGAGACTATATAGGATGTTCATTGCTTCCTCTCTTTTCCTCCCAAGAGCACCATCATTCTTGGGGCACTTCTTCTCCTTCTTCATACATGAACTATAACATGGTACAAATAACACCTCAAGATGAAGTTGATGTATCTAATCCTTTCTACACTTACCAATAAACTTCTCATATTAAAAATATTCAAAATTATGTGGGAGTGATTGACACAAGTTTATTTAATAATCCCACTATTAATCCTTCTTCTAGCAATCCTTCCCCTAATACCAATTCGAGGAGTGCTCCTACAAAAACTAATTCACCTCCTGATACAACTCAACTTTTAACCCAATTCATCCAATAAATGAACATTATGAAAAATTCTAATACCAACCAAATGATTCAACTTCAACAACATCTAATCAATGTGGTTAATCAACCTGCAACTATGCATCCTCAAACTAATCCTAATTTCATTCCGCCACCTCTTAAGGATGCCTCAGGTAAGGTTATTCCTCAACCCATAATAAATTAAAAAATGCTTCAAACCATTCAAAATGATACTTTAGACCCCTTTATTATATATATTAATACTGGTAACATATCTCCAACTGTCAAATATGATGGGACTAAAGATCCCATTTCATTTCTTAAAGCCTTTGTCAACCTTTATAAAGAGTGGATCCAAACTAATACCTTTATCACAACTAAAATCTTAGTCAAAAATTTTACTAGTGATGTATTAGAATGGTATAATCAACTTCCCCCAACATTCTATTTGGAAACTTGAAGATTTGGTTAATCTTTTAGTTAAAGAGTTTCAACAGAATGATCTTCCCAAAAATTATCTTAGCCACTTCATTAATGCTAAATAATCTCCCACTGAATCAACACATGAATTTATCAAAATATGGAAATCATTAGCCCATAAAGCTAATCATAACATGATTGATAATAAGTTATTCAAACCCTTTATCACAGCTTTAACTCCCACTCTTCAATATAAGGTTCAAACCTTTTCTCCCCAAACACTTAATGAAGCTCTTGATCAAGCTAAATCTCACAACTTTCTCATGAAGCAATTCAAACCTAATCCTAAACTTATTAAATAATATTTATGAACATATAATTTTATCACTAGTAATGCTCCACAAACCAAACAAGGAGTTTCCAAAGCCGATATTCCTTCACCTTCTCATACGCCTCTTTCAATTCATTAAATGATTTTTTTTTTACCACCATTGAAACCTTTCATCTATCCTAATTCTCCTCCTAAGTGGTATGAACTAAATCTATTTTTTGGCTTCATGCCAACATTGGGAATTATCATCAATCTTGTAGAGGGTTCACTAAATTTGTTGTCTCTTATTTGCTTGGTGATTCATTCAATCATGAAGCTATGGTTAATTTTTGTCATCAAGAGTACACTATTGCCTTTCAAAAATGACAAAATTATAAAGCCTCTACTTCAAATAACCATAAAAATTCTCCCAAAAATAAATCAACTTCTAAGGATGTTTATGCCATCAATGCTGATTATGATCAATACTTTAACAAATCTCAATATGTCAACACTGCTAAGGTCAATTATCATCATAAACTGGCTCACAAAAATCTTGTTACCAATTTTTAAAATATGTCTTTAAAGGAATAACTTATCAAAAATACTACCACTACAAATATTGATTCCAAAGCACCTGAGGAACAACTTCCTCCTTTCGATCCTCCAACCACATCTATTCCTCCAAATTCTAATCAACCTCCCAAACCTCATGCTGGTTTTTCTAAATCTCATTGGAACTTTCTTGAAGAACATAACTCTATGCCTTGTAATATTCCACTTATGGATTTGGTTCTAAATTCACCCTATCATCATAAATTCCTTATGTAAAAATTTCAAGAGATTGAAGATCCATTTTTCATAGATGAAGAACCACCTTCTATCAAATATCATACTACCAACATCAATACCATTAAAACTACGTGTCCTTCTTCCAAGCCCTCTATTAAATTAATTGAAGAAGACATGATCAATGATGAAATTATTTTTCATGTCAATGATCTTCCACTATTTATCAAAGTAACCATTAATACCACTCTTATCCAAAAAGTTCTAGTTGATGAAGGTTCAGGTATTAATGTCACATCTTTATGCCTTCTATAATAACTTGGTTATAAAAAGGATCATCTTAAGAAAACCCATCTTACCTATCTTGGTTTTGATAAGACAATAAAAATCCACTTGGTTATGTTTAGATTACATTAACCATTGGACCTAAAATAGTTCAAACCAAGCTTATGGTCCTTGATCTACCTTTATCCTATAACATACTCCTCGATCATCCATGGACTCATCAAATGAGGGCCATTACTTCTTTTGATAGTCAATGTATTAGATATTTACATAATGGTAAATAGTATAAGCTTAAAGCTGATCCTAACCCATGGAGTATCCAAATACCTAATCCTAAATCAAAATATCATGTTCTTATAATTCCTAAGATCAATAGTGTTCCTTTACCCAAGTTTATCAAAATGAATCCTAATTTACAAGTTACTCTTATAGATTTTGATGATTATGAGCCCAATGAATTTCAACATACTTCCAATATCACAAAACTACCTACATATATTTCATAATGGCTTCCTCCTTATCTCTTACCAAGAGACTGTATTATTCATCTCATAGATGAGATTACCTATTTCCCCCTTCCATGCAATGCTCATGATCCTTCTCTACTATAATATGCATTCACTTTCAATACTTTTTGAGTAACTAAACTATTTTAGGATCATCCTATCATGTATCCTTATACATTTAGTAATATTAGGATTTCATCATTTGAAACTTCCCTAGATTCTCAAGCATGTATGATTTCTCCAACATACGGAGATAACTATATCATGACCCAAGCTCAATCTAGATACTTGGATGTCCATCACTATCAAAAAACCTTAGCCCAATTTCATGCTTTTAATCATAGTTTTTATACCTTTTTTGCGGATCATACCTTAGATCCTAAGGGTTATGTGCCTCCTGTCAATCTTCCTCTTATCGATACTCCTTGGGTGGTAAAGTAAATTATGCCTTCTGAATCTCTAGAATTTCTTGCACCTCCTTTACCACCTTTAGATCCAATCATTATATCTAATCCTTCTCCCATCACTGAGACACCAATCCCTTCTACTCCATCTACTTCTTTTACTCCTAGAATTACACTTGATGCCAAGGCAACCGACGTTCATCAGATACACTCTGATTCTAATCACCATAGTAGTCAAATTTTATATATTGAAGTAGATGTTTAGTATTATGGTCATCTTCTTACCTTTCCTAGTGGTGAATCTATCCTTGAATTACTTTATGCCCAAGAACCTCAACTTCCTCAGTAATATCATAAACTTAGAAATTTCAAGACTAAAACTCCTTGCTTTAACAACTTCATTGCTAGTATTTATCCTAAAGCAAATCTAATTTTAGACTTACCTAATGCACCATATCATTTTTAATATGGAAATTCCATGTTTATAAAAGAAACCACTCGCATTGAATATGGTACTCCATCTTGTCCTTAACCAATTATAATTTCTTGAAAACTCTTATCTTCTAAACATGACAATTTTAGTTTATTCTTTGACAAATATCATGAGGCTTTCACTTGGTCCTATGAGGATATGCCTAGGATTAACCATAGCATTATGGTGATTAACATGATTAATTATCCTAATACCATGCCTATGCATCAAAAGCAAAGAAAATTTATGCCTAAAGTTTCAACTTTATGTCATAGGGAAATCATCAAATTACTCGATGCTAAATTTATTAAACTAGTGGATTATTTTGAATGGGTTTCTAACATTGTTTTCATTCAGAAAAAGTCACTATGACATTCAAATTTGTATTGATTTCTAAAATGTTAATATTGCTTTTCCTAAAGAAAACTTCCCTTTACCTTCAATATATGTCATTGCTGATTCCATGACTAGTTATGAAATGTTATCTCTTATGGATGGATTTTTGAGATACAATCAAATTCATATCACTCCTGAGGACTAAGATAAGACTATTTTCACCACAGAATGGGGCACCTATTTCTATGTCAAAATTCCCTTCAACCTTAAAAATGTTGGAGCCACTTACCAATGAGTGATGACTCACATCTTTCATGATCTCATTCACAAAATTATTGAAACCTATGTAGATGATCTTATTGCTAAATCCAAACATCATAAGAATAATCTTTTTGATCTTGTTATCATCTTTGACCATCTTATTAGATATAAAGTTAGAATTAATCTTTAAAAATGTGTCTTTGGAATCACATTTGGAAAAAAATTAGGATTCTTAGTCTCTCTGCATGGCATTGATGTTGATCCTACTAAAATTAGTGATGTCATCAAAATACCCATTCCTCATTCTATTCCTCACATTCATACTTATTTAGGCAAACTTGAGGAAATTAGATGATTCATCCTTGAAATGGCATATTGAATTCACTCTATAAATTCCCTTTTAAATAAATTTATTATTTTAGAATGGGCAAATCCATGTCAAAAGGCCTTTGATAACATGAAAGAGTTATTGTTTCATCCACCCACACTTCATCCTCCTTCTAATGATAAACCCTTAATTATATATACTTCTTCCATACCTATTTTAGTTGGGGAAATGATTTCCCAACACGATGATATAGGAAGAGAGTATGATAACTACTATATTAGTCAAGGTCTCATTGACTATGAAACACGTTATACCCAAATTGAGTGTGATTACCTCACCATTTATTTTATAGATGAAAAACTTTGTCACTATATGCTTTACCAGAATGCCTATGTCATCATTCAATCTAACACTCTTCATCATTTTTTCTCTAAAGCCTTTCTTCTTAGAGATAGAATTGACAAATGGATGGTCCTACTTATGGAATTTGACCTCCGCATTGTCACTCATAATTTGTTAAAGGGAAAATCATAGCTAATCAACTTGTTATAAATCCCATTCTAGCCACTTTTTCCTTTCAAGATGATCTTCCAGATGACAATATCCTCTATATTTAAGGTCTTAATAAATATATCTCTCTTAAATATTAATTTTATAACTTTACTATCGATCTTGAAGAAAATCAACTTGATGAATCTTCCACTCCCTCTAGTACTATTAAACAATAATTAGTTATCAAAAAGCTCCCTAGAATTAATTTTGACTTTTATGAGGATACTTGGACCCTTCACTTTGATGATTTTAAATGCCTTCAAGGAGATAGGGAAGGTTGCATTCTCATGAGTCTTATTGGAAAGATCATTCCTTTAGATTTTCACTTCACCTTTGATGTCACCAATAATATAGCCAAATATGAAGCTCTTATCTTAGGCATGAGAGTTTCTTTTGATTTAGACATTCAATACCTTCATGATCTATGTGATTCTCAACTTATTTTCCTCCAATTCAGTGGTGATTATATATGTAAAAGTGAGAACCTTATTACTTATCATCAAATTACAACCACTCTTGCTAAGGATTTCATCTCTTTTACTATTGAGCCTATTCCTAGAGATAAAAATTTCATTGCTAATTCTCTTGCCTCTTTTGATTCTCTATTTCATCCACATCAAGTCCTTTCTAATCCTTATTTTATTATACAAATAATAAAATTTCCATCTTTAACTCAACCCCCAAATTCACTTATCTATCATTTCAAGGTTATTACCATTAGACAAAGCCCATATTACCAAGACATCATTCAATTCTTAGAACACCAAACGTATCCTCCTAATTTAGACTCTCATGAAAAGATGTGTATTCATAAACAAGCTTTCAAGTATGTATTTTGATACAATATCCTTTACTATTGTAATGCTGAAGGTGCCTTGCTCCATTATGCTATGCAAGATGAGGTCCCTCCTCTTCTTGAACAAGCACATGGGGGCGTTTGTGGTGGTCACTATAGAAAACATGCTACAACACGTAAATACCTATGTATGGATTACTTTTGGCCTACTATTGAAAAATATGCAATTAAATATGCTAAAAAGTATAATCCTTGTCAACTTTATGATGATCTAATCCATTCACCTCTAATAAAACTTCAAACTGTAGAATCACCTTAGCCATTTTACATTTGGGGATTTGATCTAATTAGTAAACTTCCTTGCTTCCATGATGGGCATGTCTTTATCATCACTACTACTGAATATTTTACCAAGTGGGTAGAAGCCATGCCCCTCGTTAACATCATTGGTCTTACCATTTCCAAATTTATTCTTAACCAAATCATTTTTTTCTTCGGTGTTCCCCATAACATCATTTTAAACAATGGTGGTAACTTCAAAAATAAAGATGTTAAATAAATTTGCAACAAATTCAAGGTTAATCACAAGTTTTCCGCACCTTATCATCAATAATGTAATGGTCAAGCTAAGACCACTAATGAAATTCTCAAAAAAACTCTCCAAAAGACAATTCATGAAACCCACATGGATTGACATCTTCATCTTTACCCCACACTATGGGATTATCAAAATAACATATGTACTACCACTAGGGCAACTCCATTTTCACTAGTATATGGTTCTAAGTCAATTCTTCATTTAAAAGTTGAACTTCCCTCTCTATGTATATCTCTTCATGGTATTATTCTTGATGAAGAATTACGTGAAGCTCATCTTCATGCCCTTGATCTTCTTGATGAATGTCATCTTTCTACCTTATAACATAACCACCAATACAAGGCTCATATTTCCCAACATCATAACAAATGTGTTAAAATTTACACATTTAATGTTGGTGATCTTATCTTTAAATTAGATGACACTCATGATAAAGAAGGAAAATGCACCCAAAAATGGTGGGGCCCATATTTAGTTAAAGACATTCTTGGTCCAAGCACCTACCATCTTCAAACCAATGAAGGCCATGTTTTCAAAGATCCTAACAATGCTCAATTCCTCAAAAATTACTTTGCCTAAACATTTCCTTCTTTTCATGATTTCTATCTACATCTATCTAAAAAAATTTAGAGGTTACTTAAGTGTGGGTCTCTCCCTTTGTAGTAAGTTCCTTCCTTTCACAAACCTTTAGTCCTCCCTTTTAGTCTTTTTGTTTCTTTATGTACCATAGTCTTCTTTATCTTCTTACATTTTCTCTAGTTTTTCACATACCTCAGGTTTTTATTTTGTGATTTGATTCATAAGACCACGAATAGGACCTAACATTCCTCATAAAACCACCATCTTTTACTTATTTTCACCACTTTTTGCTTGCCAATATTGTTTTGGCATCCCTTGGGTTTTTATTTTTTGATTTTCTTTGTAAGAACGTGGATAGGCCCTGACATCCATCATAAAAATGCCATCTCTTTGCTTTATCTTTTCATTATTTAATGAAGTTATAGTGTAAGACCACAGATAGGACTTGGCCCTCCTCAAAATTATAATATTTTCATATTCTTGATACTTGTTCTCAACTTTAGCTTTTGCTTCTTTTACTTGATGAAATCTTCACAATAATATATGTTAGCATTTTTTTCTCCATTTCCCTCATTCTTATAAGGAATCACACTTTATTGTCATTGTATCCCTTTTTCCCTTTCTCACATTTTTTTTGATTTGAAGTAATTTAAGTTATTTTATGTGTCATTTCTCTTTATTTCCCCTTTCTTTCATCCCCCATTGGATAAAATAAGGTCAAATTCAAGATAACACTTTTCTTTCACATATATTTATGAGACCCTTAGACCCCATGTTCTTTGAATTTTTCTCTCTTAGCAACCTTATCCCAAGTATTCAAATGAAAGTCATATTTAGCACCCATGTTTAGTTATAGAGGAGGAAAAGAAAAATCCATCAAGAAAGTTAAAATCTAAATCATTTTAATCAAAGGGCAATAATATATAAAATTCAACATACAAATCTCAAAAGTTAAAATTCACACTAAAATACATGATTACAAGAACATATCCTATCTCTAATTAAAGCTCAAACTCCATTATTGGCCTCACATAAAACTGAGTTCCTTTAAGGTGCAATAGGCTAGTAGATTGGAATATGAGAATTCAATAAACTCTATGGTGATACCTACATTTTCATGTAAGTACTCAATCTTTGTAATAGACCAATGAATTTGTAAGGGGTCTTAAATAATAGGGAACACATTTTGGGAAGGTAAGTCCATATTATTTTTCATGCATATAGCCTTCATAGGAAAATCTATATACTTCATTTGTTGACCTAAGACTTATGTGGCTAAGAGAAGTTCTTCATAGTCCTTAAGGTCAAAAGACCTCTTGTTTTGACAAACCTAATTTGAGTGTCTCAACTTTGATAAAAGAGATTTTCTACCTTGGCTTTTCCTTCATTCTCCCTTCCACCCATTTGATAAAAGAGAAGTTATTCATAGTCCTTAAGGTCAAAAGACCTCTTGTTTTGACAAACCTAATTTGAGTGTCTTAACTTTGATAAAAGAGATTTTCTACCTTGGTTTTTCCTTCATTCTCCCTTTCACCCATTTAATTTCCCCACTTGATAAACTAATTGTGATTCCAAATATGTTTTCCCTTCTTTAATTTTGTCTTCTTCACCTCTTAAAAACATGATAACACTATTTTGTTTAGTTTTATCTATCCTTAGAGCAAAATAACATGTTTGAACAACTATGGATTAATTTCTTTATACCATAGAATTACATTCGTAGACTTACTTTACTTTCCTTTTATGATTTATCATTGTTTTGTTGTCCTACTATTATAGATGCTTGAGTTTGTACCCTTTTTCTATTGTTAAGTGAGGTTGGCTTGTTACTTCTCACTCGACAATGTTGTTTTCCCTGTTATGCTACCTTTTTCCATTATTAAGTGAGATGTGGATTATTACTGCTCACTCATCAATGTTGTTTTACCATTTTGTTTAGTCTTTTACCATTGATTTGTTTTGTTTTTCCATCATGTTTAACATGTATCCTTGGTTTGACTTGGTGAGTTTGCCTTTCTTACTTAAGGATAACTTGTTTGAGTTTTTCAGTCTTTAGTAGCCTTGGATTTTTGATTACCTGATTTACTCTTTTTTTTGGACTTGGTCATTTGGTCTAACATATCTCTTGTCACCCTAGCTTGCCGAATTTCTCAAATACATCCTATTCTCATAGCACTAACTATCTTGGCTTTTATTATGTGTGTTTTTTTAATCTTTAGTTTTTTATTCTTGGGTTCATTAAAAGTAGTCTTTGTGACCTACACAATAGACAACCATCCCATGATAGAGGTAAGTGTTGACCAACTTTGACCCTATAGGTCAAATTGGGACCCCTAAAGGTAAAAACATGATATTTTGGTGTTTTTAGGGGTATATTATTATGTAATAGGGAGTATTATAAGTCTTTTGATGTCATTTAATGTCATATTAGCCTTGGTCTTGGTCATTTCAATCCTTATGTCTATTTGAGCCATTTAAAGGTCATAAAAGGATCATTTAATGACTTGTACGACCTCCATGGGTAAGGTGAAGGTGTCAAAAGGTGATTTTATGTGCCATGTGTCCTATTATAACTTAATCAATTGTTTATAATTGAATGGTGGTAGGTTATTTATAAAAAAGAGTAGTTTTCTTAGAAAAAGGGGAGTTTTCTTGAGGTGTACAGGCCTCTTATAGTTGTTGACACTTCAAGAGTGTCTTTTGATCTTCAACATAATTATTCTAATGATCAATTTGATTAGAATCTCTATGAAACTAATAAAATTAATTCTCTTTTCTTCCATTTGGCTTGGAAAAAAAGAATGGCCCTTAGGTTTTTAGATGGTATGCCTAACAGGAGAAGTTTAAGGAAAAATTATACTGAGGGTGTCTTCTACACTCAATCAACTTCCATTTGATGTTTGGTTGTAGAATAATAGTGGCATGTGCTTTATGAACCATTCTTAAGAAGTTGGCCTATCTAATTTACTTGTTAATATATGCACCCTATAGGTTTTTATTTGGTTTGGATAAGTCCCTATAATCTTACTACTGAGATTGATTCTATATGATGTTTAATTTCTCCTCTCATTATTTACATGCTTAGTTTCATGTTTGGCAAAGATCTCATGGGCTAATTAGTTCAGTTTGAAAGTTGATGTCCTAGGTGGAATGGTAGTAAAGTTAACCATTAATAGAATGATTATTTATATGCAAGATCTTCATATGATTGTAATATTATGTTATCAATTTATTTCATCTCATTATCACCTCTTTCTTTCCAATATTACCATCCAAAATCAACACCATAAAGAATATGCAGTCAACTTTCCACTTATTCTTGATTGTAACCATGGTGCTTTGAGGTGTGAAAACATTCATGAGGATGTTTTATAAATCCATAAGATGTTTTAAAATATTATTAAAATGTGATCCATCAAAATAAACATCTTTATATGGTACAATATCAGAGTGTGATGACTAATGTTCCTACATAGCCCCATAGTTTTACTTTGCTCAATGTTGAGGTACATTTGTAGGATATAACCCCATGAAATAAAGGTCTTTGATCTTGTTGAGAGTTTTTTAAAGGTTTTAAGAACTCATTTGAGACTTTGAAATTTTTTATGAATGGTTGTATAAATATAAACATGTACACTGACATATCTCACTCTCACTATCTATGCCATATTTTCATATGCATTCACAAAAGTTTGTAGATGGAAAGGTGAGAGTTTGAAATATTTTATGAGATTATCCAAGGTTTGGAGACATGGATAATCTCCATAAAATCATTTTGGGAGGTCTGATATTAATTATGAAACTAGTTCATTATAAGATATACCTTATGCCATATCCTTATAAAACCATCTACAAATAAACACCTACAGGTGGCACCATAAAGAATCAAAGATAATTAATGGAGAAAATTGGATAGGATAGAACCTTATTGAATCCTAAGTGTGAATTAAATAAAATTTTAGATATGTGAGGTACCATATGGGAAAATAGACCTAGAAGTTTATGTCTTTAAGGAAAAGACTGATTCAAGGATCAAGTCCCTAAAATGTGAAAATATAGCACCTGAAAATTTTGTGGATGTCATATGATAATGTTTCAAAAGGATTTGAGGTATATAAATAACCATACCTTGTAGGCTTCACATAAGATAAGGACTCTAAAAAATTTGGAAGGTAGATTATTAGGGTAAATTGATTATTGGGGGCCTCAAAGTTGCCATTTGAACACTAAAATCTTCCATCTTCATCTACAAGATTTGAATCTTTGAGTGACCTTGTATTCCAAGGTGATAGGTTATAAACATGAACTTATGATATGTGGTCTTAAATGTATAAAATTATCCTAATTATTTTAAAATATTATCCACATAATTCAATATTTAGGATATGACCCCACAATACTACCTACAGGTCTCCTTATCATCACAAATGTATACCTACAAGCTGGTTGTAGGCTTATCATGAAGATTGGGATAGATAACCTTGATTATTAACCTAAATCCAGTAGTAAAATTAAAAATTATATCTATATTATGGTTTATATAAATTTAATAAGGACATAAAACATTTTTTCAAGGTCTAATCCATGTAAAGTCACCTACAAGTGCCCCATCCAAAGCAAGAAACACAGTTAAGAAAATTGCACAGAGTCTTGACCAATCAAGGTATGGGAAGGGGTATGTATGGAGTTGAAGTGATGAACATACCTATATCACCTTAATAATGACCATGATGGTCTCTATAATCTCTTTAAAATATAAAACAAGCAAAATTAAGGTTCTAATCAGGTAACCTACACTCCATAAGAAAGAACCATGCACACAGTCTTTTCCTAATAAATTGGCTTAGGTTTTAATGATTTTAAAAGGTCAAATGACGTGATCAAGGGGGAAAATTTTGTACATAACATATATATGTATTGGATAATCCCATAAAACATTCTAATTATTTGATTAAATAGGGGAAGTACCCTCTATTTTGTCTCATATAGAGGGTACTTCCCTTGAGTAAAAACCCTATAGTTTTTGAGAAAGGGAATGAAAGGTTGAACCAGAAGTTGTCTAGAAATTTCAAAGAGGTGTAATAAGATGAATGAAACCTGAACCAACATTATAAAAAATTCATATAAGGAATAATCTCAATAATATGGTCTAAGTTGCTAAGTATGCAGACAAGTGTGTCAGGCATGATTTAGGCCTAAATCCAAATGGAGGGTAAACTTTATTTCTAACCTTCAGTGATCAGTCTGATGGATTAGGACATGTTTATGAGGTCATTTCAAGTTTTTTAAATATTTTTTAATGAAAATAAGTCATAAGGAAATCCAATTTTGGCTTAGGACTAATTCAAGCTTGCAAAGAATGGAGAAAAGAGATAGAGTAGGTAAGGTTAGAAGCTTACTTATTTTTGGAGGTTGTGCATGGAAATCCAAAAAGTTTGGAGAATTTGATAGGGGTTCTATAAATTTATCTCTTTGAAATTTTTTGCAACTCCAATTTTCCATCTTTATGAATGAAGCTTAAGAGCTTAAAGGACCTAAAGCCTTACTAAACCCTTGCTAGTGACTAGTTTGAGAAGGTGGAGTAGTTAGTGCATATAAATGGAATATTTTTCCTAGAATTATGATTATATGTTTTATAGGATTATTTATGGATACTCCCTATCCTTTTGGACTATATGAAATTGTACAGATGGAGTACAAAATATGATTTTCTTGACAATTTTTGTGTATTTGTACATTCTAGGAAGAGTTTGAATATGCCAATCACATGGGAGGAAACATTGAGACTTAAGGTAACTACCCATTTCAATTTCATGATTTATAAAAACTAAAAATAAATTCAACAAGAGCTCTCATCTCAGCTAGTTAGACTGGAATAGTGAACATAATTGTGAAAAGGGTGAAAATTTCAAGTATATGCTTTTAAGGTGTGTTTGATGCCTATAAATCCATAGATGGCCTTGAAACATGTCATTCACCACATTATACATATTTTCATGAGAAAATAAATAATTTTTGGAAGCCAAGTGTGCAAGGTGTGTGAAATAGGGAGCTTCTTTGATTGTTGACTACAGGCAGTGATGGCTCATTCTTAGAGGAATCTAGATGATTAAGAATGCATCCAATGTATGGATAATAATGTATTAAACCTTTCCCTCTTATTCCAATCATTATACTTGTCCCTAGTTAGTTTTTAAATGTTTCAAAATGGGTGAATGATGGAAATAATTTTTTGAGCCAATATAAGTAATTGCATGCCACATTTCAAGAGTTTCATGACTTGGGGCGCCACTTATCTTTTATAATTTTACATGATCAGTTTCACATTATATTATTATGTACATGTAACTAATTTTATTATCTTTACACTTATCTTTGTGACCTTTGGATTTATTTATTCTCTTCTCTCTCTCAAGTTCTATAAGAACTAGCCATTTTGGATATTGTAAGGATGTTCCACCTGAGTATGGTGAATCCATACTCATTTGAATAACATGGATAAATAAAGACTACTTATTTTAACTCTTTTATGACTATTCATAGTGTTTTCACTATAATTATTGATCTTTATTAGTGATGACTATTGTTTCCTTAGCATGGTTGTCTTATTCTCTCACCTATTTGTAACTTGAAAGCTTCTTCTTGTAGGTCATGTGAAGTGTTATATGAAGTGTCATGGTTGAGTGAGTTAGCCTATTAAATAGTGTAATTCTAGGCCTCTTTTATATTCCTCTTATCCTAAAAACTCATCAAAACCTCATAATGAAATACTAATGTGAGAAGATTCAGATTAGAGAAGTGTATGCTTAGTTAGTCTCTTGGTCTCATTTGTGGCATGCAATTGGTTGGTAGTTATCAATTAATTTGGTGTATCACCACCTTTAGGATAGTTTACTTTAAATTTTCTCTCCCTTTTCCTTACAAGCATAGGTATAGTAGTGATCCAAAAGTGGTACATCAAGGGAACTATCCCTATCTAGAGATTCACCTCATTCTTAGGCTACTCATAGCCTAGAGGTGTTTCAATTATACCACTTGGATGAGGAGAGATGAGATATATCTTTAAGGGGTAAAAATTTAAGTGAAAATAGTAAGTCAAGGTATGAATTGCATTTAATTTTTATTTATTTATTTTTTAATCATTTTCTTTTTAGTTATTTATTTTCAGTTACTTTTACTTTAAAATACTATAACCTTTTTTTTATCATCATCATTATGTGTTACTATGATATTTATTAAGGAACCATACCCTATTATACCTTAGTGACACATCAAGTGGGGTATGTATATAGACATAATATTTTCAACATTTATCATATATTGATGCTTTATATCTTGCAAAAAACCATTGAGACTCAATCTATCTAAGTGCACATCCTAAGGGGTGCATTGGGAAAGGGATGTACAAACCTTTGGTGCTTCTTAGTATTTTTTTCCCTTATTTAAACATTTTTACCAATCTAACTAGCTCTTAAAACCATTCCCTAAGCTATTACTCCTCCCTTGTATACTGCTTTAGTATTTTTATCTTTCTATCCTCTTTTTCTTACCTTATTTTCTTTGTAGACTATTGAATATACTAGGTCGATCCTATAAAGTTTAGGGGTGTTTTTTTAATTTTTTGGGTTGTTAACCTTTCGATCGACCTAACTTAAACCTAGTGAATTATCCTTCAAAACATATAGGGTCGACCATGGTCGACCCTATGCAATTGATGTTTCTGGGGGGATTTAGGGCAAGATCCACCTATATATACAAGATCATTTTTTTCATTATGAATATATGAAATCAAGAGTTATTATTCACTCATTATTATTCATAAATTGTTATTCCACCATTATAATTGAGGAGTCTTACCTTAGGGTTTTTTATTTAGAGAATCTAGTCTTGTGGATAAGTCTTGGATGTTGTGGCTTTTCTTAGTTATCCTTACAAACCAC
The DNA here is from genome assembly GCA_037957365.1 of Torreya grandis. Classification (NCBI taxonomy): domain Eukaryota; kingdom Viridiplantae; phylum Streptophyta; class Pinopsida; order Cupressales; family Taxaceae; genus Torreya; species Torreya grandis. Next base: position 1,106,153 of record JARHVA010004502.1, read on the forward strand.
AAAAACCTCTTTCAAAGCCCCTTTGGCCAAGGGAGAGATTGATTCTTGATGGGTTCACATTTAGGTAAGTATATTCTAACTTTATTCTCCTCTCTTTAGTATATATAAGTATCATTCATGTTGGCTCAAATAATATTACTCTTTATATTCTATGTATTAGGGTTTTACTCATATTTAGCTTAATTGAGATTCTCTTATACATGTTTTTATTTCTTCTAACCCATTTATTGTGCCACAAGATTTTGTGTGCATTAGATTAGATTTAATTTATTTTTTATTATACTTAAGTGAAATATCAAACCTTGGGACTCTTTTAGGTTTGTTGTATGATTATGTTAGACTATAGGATTTGGAACCCTAACTCACATGGTGTATTGTGGTAAGTGATCCCCTAATCAAGTCTAGTGGATCCCCATATTGGTCATGTTCCCACTTGACAAATGTATCCCCAATAAGAAGTGTAGATATTCTCTATCTTCTTTGAGCCAAATTGTTTTGATTGCATACACACAACACATACACCCTTTTGGTTGTTAACTGATTAATTAATAATTTTTTTAGGAGGTTAGTAAGTTAAATGGGTTTAAACCCATAATATATTTTTTAGTTGGTTATTTCATGTAGGCAAAACCACCTCCATGAAAGATTATTTAATAATTTGTCTTTTGTAAAATTTATTAAAGATACTAATTTTAATAATATTGTGTTAATTTTTTACAATGTAGTACTTATTATACCTCCATTTATGATTCCTAATATTAGTTACCATTTTTGTTGAATCTGTGGTACAATGGATCTCTCATGATGTTTTTCTCTAGATGCATTTCTAGTAACATGATGATTAACCCCTATTTCCTTAATAATAACACCTTGGGATAATTCATCCATGGTATAATTAAATTTAATATAACGAGGATAAAGAGATCTAGGTTTGTTTTTAATAAATTTAATAATACCTTTGACGACACACTACTTAATCTTGCCTCTTCGTACAAAATAACCATTATCCCAATGACCATTTATGTGATGATAGTGAAATAAGGTTTATTTTTTATTAAATATAATTTATTCCATGGAATATAATTATTGGGATGAATATTAATCAACCTCATATCTAAAAATGTCCTAGGAATGGACCACGAGGCCTATTTCTAATGTATTAAATTGTATAGGTTTTTTCTTGGAATAGTGTGTTTTTTCACGATAGGTGTTTCTTTATAAATTGAATATTTTCATTTATGTAAAACATTAATATATGATTTATATGAAATTTTAGGACAATGTGGACCAGGTTCATTAACAAAATTAGATGATTCAAGTTGTACCAACTCAATATCAAAATCTATCTCTATATATTTGTTGCATGTGTCTTAATTTATTTTTCAATGCAATCGTATCATAAAAAAATATAGTGAAATGACTTATATTTTTTATATAAAAATTGTTCCTTATGATTAAAAATGAGACTTATATTAAAAATTTATTATGTTTGATAAATTAATTATTTCATACACACCTTAAATAGTAAGTTATAATCATAAAATGGCTTTGACTTTCCTTGATGTAATGATGGTAATTTTTCATATGTAACTCTTGGTCCTTTATTATAAATGTAATGCATAAGGAATACTTATTATAGCTTGACATATGTATTGAGCCACTAGTGAGTGAATGGTGTAGTGCCTCATCCTCTAAACTCTTGGGAAATAACTATAATGATATAAAAATGTCATTGCAAACATTCATACATTTTATATAAAATTTTAAATGAAAAAATGGATCCCCATTTACATTAAACTTAAAAAATGTGGGTTTTTATAAATCATGTGGTAATGGTTCATAAAATATTTTACATATTATGGGGTTACCATGGATACCGTTAGAATCAACCCAAGATTGGTAGACATTAATTTTCAATGTAAGTTGATATAATTTATGTTTTAAATCACCAATAACATGAATTAAAGAGATTATATTTGGTTAATATATGTTAATATCTTAGATTAATTCAATTAATAATTTAATATTATTATTAATTTTGGCCATTGGTACACTATTTCATATATGAAGAAGAGATTTAGGAAAAGATTTTTCCTTACAAATGGTAGGCTTGGGAGGTTTATTGGTCTTTAATATATCATTAGTTTGTAAAGGAATATAGAATTATATTGAAATAAAATAAATATCACTATTATTTTCATTACTATAATTCATATGCTTGCATAATTTATCTTTCAAATAAAAACTAGGAACACCATTATGATTTTCAATAACATTGTCACCAAACACACTATCATTAGATTTTTCTAACATATAATCATTATGAACATGAGGGGTGGGAAAGAGGAAATAATATTATATGTAGTAAAAATATTTTCCTCATCATTGTTTTCATAGTAATCATGATCATAATCATTTTCACTTGTATAATCAATATTTGAAATAATCACACTTTCATGTTGACTAGAAGAGGGTGTAAGAGATGTAATTTTAATTTCAATTTCATTCAAGGACTCATCACATGTAAAAATAATGTAATGTTTACTTTCATTATCAAAATTTTAAATTTAGGTATTATTTTTTGAAAAAAAGGTAAATAAAGGAGAAATAGTTACATTTTTACCTTGTTCAAAGCATCATTAAATTCATTTTTTATTTCAAAATAAGAGGGAATAAAATATGCATTGTCATTTTATAATTTAGATACATCATTATCATTTGATAAAGGAAAATGTTTGTAACTAAGATGTTGAGATGTAAAAATGTCATTTCACTTATGTAATATAATTTTAACTTTATTTACTTTATATTATATAATTTTGAAAAGAGATATAGCAAAAAAATTTGACAACCTAAGAGTGTTATCAAATAAAACATCACCAACAAGAGTCTCCTTTGGACTTATATTATTAATTTATTTCACTTGGTTTGGGAAAGATACAATGGAAGGAGTATGGGAAGAGAATTCATATACACTAACTTCCTTAACATTTTGATCATCACTTGAAAAATATTTATCATAACCATCATGACAATAATAATAATCATCATCATTATATTAAAAAATCATGTTCACCATTTGAATCTAGCACACAATCTTGGTAGTTTATCCATTATTTATTTTAATTATAAGGAATACCTATAAATGCATCAATTGGATGAGGGGGGAGAGATTAATTGCTATTCATTTTAATTTTTCCTAAAATTGAAATGAAAACAAGAAGAGAAATGAGAATTAATGTTACCACATAGTCTAAAATTTGAAACCCTAGGAGGATAAAATTTTGAAGGAAAACCCCAAGGTTATAATCTAGGGTTTGGCTATGTTTGATAAATAAAATGGGTTCAGTGTTAGCAAGTTTATATGAGAGGAAAATTGTAAGTTTGGATATATGTGAAAAATAGAAATAAATTTGGCCTTCTTGTTAAATGGTTACTTTATTTGCATCATAAGCATCTTTACACCAAGAATAGATCAAGGGAGTTAGAATAATTTAGGATCTAAGTCTATATATGTTGTTTTAGAATGTAATAACGAGGTTGTTTGAACTAATCACTAGATGGTTTGATAAGTATGTTGATTTTATTATAATATAGAGATTGCTTGATATCTATTGTTCTATGTTTGATAACCTCTGTAATATAAATTCAACTAAGTTTCTTTTTTTTCCATTATATTTGTTCATTGATTCACACAATCAAACTAATATGAGTGGATTCTTTTCATATTTATATTAATATTGTTTTATTTCATGCATAATTCAGCTTGATCTATGCAATTATTATAACTTAAGTTAATAATCTACATTTTATTCATGATAAATTATACTCCTTTTATTATCTATGTCCTCTCGTATTTCATACTTTGAATCATATATATACATGTAATTAGAATTTTATAATGAAATATTATGAACCTATGCTAACAATGGTATGATGAGCATAGAACTAATTGGATAAGGAGATTCTTCGATGGTTACCCAGTAAAAGAGAGTTTTAAAGATAGATGGAATAAAAAAAATTATAATTTTTATAGATGTGGAAGCACAAAGGATAAGGTATACCATGAGATAAATCATATAATAACACATATATATATGAGATATATAAATTATTTTGGTGTGACCTAGATTATTATCTTCCCAATTGGCTCGATTGGAATATCATTATTTTCAATTTAGAGCTAAAAATGGTATTGTATAGACTGAAGAAAACATAGAGTAGCTATAGAACCTAGATACCAGTTGGAATCATGTGATCAATCACTAGATAACTAATCCATTGATGGATACATAACCAAATTCAAAATACAAGGGTATATAGTCTTTGGAGTGGAAAAGGATTTATTTATTATTGGGATCAAAGGTAATTTTTTCTATTAAATTGATTCATTGATCAAGATGTTGGATATATAAAATTCCATGGTGCCTATTCTAGTTAATATGGAATAGTGACTTTGGGCTTCATGGGGATGTGTGTTACATAAGGGTGAATGGTGAGATAATAGAAATGTAGAGCTTGAACCTAAATCTAGAATGGAGAACCAAGAAGAGAAAATTTGAAAAATGATATAGAGTTATAAAGAGAAATGTAATAGTAAAACAAGTGGAATAAATTGAGGGAGACCCAAGAAGTTGATAATAGGAATGGTAGTAGCATAGAAGACAAGAGAAAGAATGAAAAAAGGAAGAATATCTAGGTGATAAGATAAATATTAAAGAGACTAGGCATATTATGGATGGAGAGTGAGAGAGTGATGAGGATTGAATGAGGGAAGAAGAGGAAGAAATTAGTGTAGAAGTAGATCAGGTATTTAAGATTTTATAGTCATTTATAAGGGTATTCCATAGAGACGAAACGTGATTCTTATATAGTCATAGACATATAATAGGTTTAAGATCCAAGAAATATGTGATTGGAGGTATAGATCATTTACCATGGGAGCACACATCCCCCAAGCATTTTTTTAAAAAAAGCATAAAAGTTATAATACAGATTTTGAAGATGATGATTAACAAGGAACATTCACAAAAGAGATTCATAATAAAGGTATCAAGGTACAAGAGGCAACATGTCATTAAGTCACACATGGTTTTTATGAACAACAAAATAAAAATATATAATCATTAGTATTGACAAAGACAAAACTCATAATTATTTCACAAGAAAGGGAGTTCCTAGCACAAATAAAAATCTTAGAAGAAGATTAAGAGGATACAAATGAGGCTATTTCATCACTAGAATAAGTGGGGACATAACAGACATTAAAACCATAGGTATCCCCCTCAAATCCACCATATAGATAACAGTTGTTATATAAATAATTACAATACCTAAGACAAACATCTATATCACAACTCAATTGGGAGACTTTATCAATCTGACACCCTATAATGGTTATATAGACCCAAAACAATACTTGCTCACTTACAACATAAAGTGGTATGCCAAAGAAATTACTGATGATGCAAAAAATAATTAAGAATTGATTGGAGCCTTATCTAGCTTTTGTCACTTGGATTTAAACCCTTTGAGGATATGTATTAGCTCTCCTCATCTAAGTGTCACAATTGAAACATCTCTAGGCCTCTATGTAGCATAAGAGTGAGGTGAATCTCTAGATAGGGATAGCTCCCTTGATGTACCACTCTGGATCACTACTAAACCTAAGATTTGGGGGGAAAAGGGAGAGAGAAAACTAAAATAAAACTATCTTAAGGGATTTGATACACTAAATTTATTGATGACTAAAAACCAACTGCATGTTACCCATAAAACCAAGAGACTAACCAAACATACACTTCTCCAATCTGCCTCTTCTCACATCAATATTACATTATGAGGTTATGGATTAATTTTTAGGCTAAGAGGAATAGATATAGGCCTTGAATAAAAATAGTGAATAGAATAACTCACTCAACCTTGACACTTATTAGAACACATCACATGCCCTGCAAGAAGAATCTTTCCAATAGTAAATAGGTGAGAAAATGACATAATATGTTAAGAAAACAAGAGTCATCACTTAAGAAAAATAAAAAATTCAAGTAATAACACTATGAAATACCATGTAAGAGGTAAAAATAAATATTATTATTGATCATATGGTATGAAAATGAGTAGGGCTTCACCATACTTAGGTGGAGCATAAGTTACAATGGCCAAAATGGCTAGTTCTTATAGAGCTTGAGAGAGAGAGAGGAGAAGAGAAAAGTCTAATGGTCATAAGGACACTCATTGATTTGAAAAAAAAATTAATTGTGCATGATAATAGTATGTGGGATGAACCACACAAGGTTAGAAGAGACAAGTGGCCATACAAGGCATGAAACTCTTGCAAAGTGGCATGAAAGTTCTCATTTTGGCTCAGAAAACTACCTTCATGATTTGGACATGTTTTAATGTCTAAAAATTGATAAAGTATATGTATAATTATTATAATTAATGGTAATGATTTCATACATTCCTCTTCATTCACTGGTAGTAGTCTTAGTCATCTGAAACCTTCCCAAAATGAGCTATCACCATCTGTAATCAAAATAACTCCTCTTTTATGCACCCTACACACTTAGCCTCTAAAAATGGATAATTTTTCCATGAAAATACATATGAGGTAATTACTTAAATTTTTAAATACCCTCCATGTCCTTAGAGTCATTAGGCACACATTAAAATTATCTCACTTGAAGTTTTCCACCCTTCTCACTAGTTTGGTCACTATGCCAATTTTGATTGGCTGAGATGAAGCTATTTATTTGAATACTTAAGAGTTGTTATGAAGAATTAAATATACATTATAGGTTATAAAAATTCATAATCCTTCTCCCAAAGTTGGTTTCATCTTCAAAATCCTCTTGGAACCTATAAAACACATAAAATAGTCAAAAGTACCCTATTTTATACCCTATCTATACAATTCTATACAACTCATCTTGATGAGGAGTATCATGATATATTCATATAAAAAATTAAATAATAATTATAGAAAAAATATTCCATTAGGGTATCTTTCCATATCCATTTCCTTCATTGGGTCTTTACAAGGGTTTAACAAGGGTTTTGAGCAATTTTGACCTTTAGTGATGTTTCATAAAGGTCTAACATCCAAATATCAAAATAATACCTCAAAATTTATTTTTTATACCCTATATAACTCATCCAAACTTTATTTACCTCCATGTAAATCCTTCAAGGAGATGTGAACCTCCAAAGTTGCTCCATTGAGTTTGACTCTCCACTTTCTATAGGTCTAATGTAGTTTTGAGCTCAAAATAAAGTTATTCATGATTCCTATAAAGAGTGAGATATTTAACACATCTATGATGACCATATAATCATGATACAATAGTATATTAATCATATTTCATGCTATAAGTTTAAATGGTTCTCCATTTGGCTTTAGGTCTAAGTATGTTCAAGAGGCCTGCGTACAACTTAAATCCAAAAATGACTTTATTTATGGATTATATGCATTAAAATATATATTAAACATCTATAATGATCCCCAAAAAATTATTCAATAATTTATGAGACCCTTCTATATTTAAAAATGAAAATGACCTTTCACTTGGGCACTAGGCCAAAACCCTACCTAATAGGCTGACTATAACCTTAGAGTTATAAGACACTTGGATAAGATTATTCCTTATGTTATTAATTCCCCATTATTTTATATATGTTTTTCAACTCCCTAAACCTTCCTGAAATTTCCCTATATCTTTTGGTTTACTCTCCTTACCCATCTTTCTAAACCTATCAATTTAAGCCTAAAGGAAAGTGCCTTCTGTCTAAGACAAAATAGAGGGCACTTACCCTATTTTATCAGACTAATTAAATTATGTATTAGATTACCCAAGTAATAGATACATTATACATAAAAAATTGGCCCTTTAATAGGTTAATATACCCCTTAACTTCTTCAAATTCCAAGGTAGACTTGTGGAGGGTAGACTACGTATGCAAATTTTCTTATGTGGACTGTAGGTACTTGATTTGTGTCTTTAATTTGCTTTATATAAATTATGAGGGTAAAATAAATTTATTTACACCATAAAAATTATGTTAAAAATGATGTCAAACCTTCATAATCTATGCTTTCACCTTGAAAGCTTTCCTTAGTCAGGTCTGACTAGTAAGCTAATTCTGCTTATAGGTGTTTCATTGCCTATAGGTTTTTATGTCTTTCTTGGAGATAATTAAATTGGTATGTGATCATATTTAAAACTTAAAATATATTATATAAAATAATTATATCTATCCATTAATTTTTGGGAACATACCAATCACTCATAATTATCACCCTTTGTGCTCGCTACCTTTCTCAGTCAACACATTTAACTATGTTGGGAAAGATGAAACCCTATAAGTTTATTTGTTTGAATTAAGCCTTATGTATAGTGATTAATACTTATTTATATATTATATTATCATTAAATAAGTGCTTTTACCTATTCATCCATATTTGAGGTAATTCTATGTCAAAAAACTATACCTCTTTGCTCTATGCCCTATACAGTCCTCTATAGTGGCTGTAGATGCATATTTTCAAATAAAAAGGGTATCTATAGGTGTTTAATTGATTAAAAATTCCCATATTAACCTATATTTTTGTCATAATGTTCAAACTTCTTCTCAACTTTCTCTATGTCTATAATAATGAAACATTTTCTCTAACCTACACTTTAGGCTAGTTGTAGGTGAATAATTTAGGAATTAGGTACACCTGTAGGTGTAGATCAAGACTCCAAACTATTTATATCAAATTTTTTTAATTATTCCTCTATGTCATGAATCTTATTTCACAATTTTTAACTATTTAAATTTTATGGCATGGTCTAGTACCAACTTACAAAATAAAGGTTGCTCAAAGAGTCAAAATCTTGTAGATGTTAATGAAGGATTTTAGTGGCCAAAGGGTAACTTCAAACTTTCCAAACATCTCCCTCCAACAATCCTCTTAAATTCATATTTGTCATATATTTTATCCTTCATGAATAATAAAAATAATTATCATTTGGATGAAATGAGATTATTTCTAACCATTATAATGTGACCCTGACAAAAGCTTTATACCTCTATTTTCTTAGTTTAGGGACTAGGTCCCTAAAAATAGTCATTATTTTATAATCATATCTCCATTTATAATTTTCCAATATCACACTTCCAATAAGTATGTTATGTTCACAACCACATGCTAGGACTTTAAATGAGTTTTATCATGCTTCAACATCCCCACATAATTGCCTCTATTCTCTATCTAGCCACCTGTAGGTGAACAATAAAATGCATACAAGAAATGAATGAGTTTAGGTAGGAAATGAAGATGAGTTTTAATCTATGAAAAAATTTATACCCTTATAATGACTCAAATGGTGGGTGACATTATTAAATGGCTTGATTTAAACCTCTACACCACATTTTAATGTATGAAACCTCTTTTAAGTACCTGTAGTTGAGTTTGTTCATGACAGACTACACTAAAGTGTTTTATATGATTGTTACATCCCTTTCTTACCATTTTAACTTTAAATTAATTATTTTATGTTGATAAAAGATACACCAAGATTTTTAACCTTCATCACACCTCTGTGATCATGCCATACAGGTTCCATACATGTGATTTGCCATGATTGCCCATGAGAATGAGTAAGGAGTTAATTGTGAGGTATTCATGAGTGTATATTTGATCAAAAAATGGTGTTATGAGACTAAAAATGAATTTAAGATGATAAATATATAATTAATACATAGGAACATCACATCACATTCATATGGGACTTATTTTTAGAACTAAACATTCTACAAATAAGGATCTTTGACTAAAACCTCACATGGTGACACCTTCCTCAAACATGAGACAAATTTATCATAAAAAAATCATGAAACATGAAAATAATCATGGAGATAATATGGTAAGAGATAAAAAATCATCTAGAGTCAACATCACCAACTGGTTTGTATGGACATGCCCAAAATCGAGTCAAACCTATAGGGTGCATGAAATAATAAGAAAAAAGCTCAGTCAACTTCATGAGGATAGTTCATAGAGAAAAAGACACCATTATTAAAAATATTATTATTTAAATGAATCTATCTAAATATACTTTCATCTTCCAAAGGTGTTTGACCTGAAAGTTCCCTTGATGGCCATACCAAGTATAAACCTAAAGACTAGTTCTATGTGTCTAGAAGGGTGAAAAAGGAGTAGAACCATTTTAACTTATAAATGTAACTTTTAGAGCATTTAAAATGTGTATTTGAGCTTGAGGAATATGAATATACATTCCATGATCATATCCCATGTGGCACAGTTTGTCGTAGGCCATACAAGTGCCAAATTCTTCTCTTTTTCCAAGAAAATTGCCCTCTCTTTTGAATAACCTACCACTTTTAGATACCAATAGTTTATTAAGACATATTATGACACATTTGGAGTGACATCACCTTTTTTAACCTTCATACTTCTTGAGGAGGCCATACAATTCATTAAATACTCTATCTATAACCCCTAAATGACTCAAAATGATATATTGGCTAATATGACTAATGACCAAGGATATTATGACATTAAAATCCATAAAATGACATATAATACACCTTATTACCAAATTTTAGAACCCATGAAACATCTAAAGACCAATTTTTAACCTCTAGGGACCCCAATTTGACTTACAGGGTCAAATTTGGTCAAGAAGTTGGTGACTCATAAGGGTAGTATGTCTGCTATACTAACTAGACTAGTAGCTTTATCAGTCCATTGGGATTAGGGAGTCATTTTAAGTCTAATAAAAAATAAGAGGACCTTGAAAATAACATTTTCTACCTCAACCACACAAAGCAAAAGACACGTATAAAGTAAAAGTAAACACACATGTGCTTCATGAGCACTTATGAAACATACACACCAAACTAAACAAATTGAATTGAACACTAACCTAAGATAAAAACTCCCTCATAGATCTAATGGGAAGTTTGAAACCATTTTTTCTTCATGCCATGAATTATTTAATGAGACATGTAGCCTTTTGTCCTTTAGCATTGATGCCTCCAACTTTTTCTTGATGTTTGCCAACTTCATTGACATGATGTTCATTGAGGACCAAGTAACTCAAAATAGATTGGATATGGAAATTAACTCTTCTTTCATCTAAATATCCTCAACTTTATCATATGGATCCTCAATTACAACCTCTAATGGTGATTAATAGGGGCATACCTTCTTGCTTTCCTAAGTGCTCTCAATAGGATCAAGTTTCTTCTCAGTTGCAATTTATTCTAGCTCATAAAGGAGATTTAAATATTCTACCCAATATTGGTCATTTTCCTCCATGGAATACTCTTTATTCACCTTGTCATGTACTTGATCCTCAATTTGGCAAAAATCTTCAAGCTCTTCAAAGAACTTCATTTGTAGCTACCAATCCTCTTTGTCTTCTTCATCATCTAAAACTACTACCTATTCAATATTATCTTCTTGAGGTATGAGGTCACTAATATATTTTTATTCAAGATCTAATGCATCTAGGGGTATCTCAAAATCAGGTTGAGGTATTGGGTCATCTTCAAGAACAATAACTTACACCTTGGTATCAAGAGAGTTTTCTTAGACTGCAACCTCTTTGGGGATGACTTGAAATTATTATCCATCCTTAATAAAACATTAATATTCATTATTGAGATTAACATACATAACTTTTTGATCAGATGTATAGTCTTATTCAAGGGCTTTAATATCTTCCATCTCTTACTCCCTCTTAGTGATACCAAGACTAGGCATCTTGAAATCATGTGACTTAGCCCAATGAAGCTATGAAGGAGTTAGGCTTTCTTCAAGAAAGAGTTCTGAGTTTTTATCAATCAACTACTCCTATTTAGGTTTCCATATCACAATTACATCAAGGCAAAGGGTGATGGGGTTAGGACAAGATGAACTAGTTGGTATAGGTGGCACATAGAACTCAAAATCAGATTGAGGGTGAAATATAGGGGAATCATTTAGAAGCTCTTGAGGAAGGGGAGGTAGACATTGGGATAAAATGGCTTGGTTTTATTCCTTTCATTTAACAATAACTTCATCCACATATGATTTAACTTTATCACTCTCTGGAGGGATATTATATGGGGTGTGTTTAAGCATAGGATCTTCTTTTGGGTCTAAACCTTCTATCACACCTTGACTCAATAATTTCATCCTTGACTCTAACTCTTCAATTTTCTTGGCTAGGTTCTCTTGGAAAAGTCTCTCTAGAATTTCATAGGAACCTTCACAAGGATAAGAAGTATAAGAGTGATGACATGGAAGATAAGAGGTCTCTTGAGGAAGGGTGGGATGGGCTTGCATATGATCAATCTCTCTCTCAGCTTCACACTCCTTATTTAGACTTTTAACTTTTTTATTTCCCCATGATTCTACTACCTTACTCTAGATTAAGATGTTATTATTAGGATTCTCTTCTTGGGGTAGTGATGTAACTTGAGTAGTGGGTGTAGTATTCAAAAAAATTAGAAATCTCCTTAGGCTTGGATTCCCCACCTTGTCTCTAGCTTGAAATCTCATATCTATGGGTCACTTCTTAAGGTGGGGATGTAATTGGAGATGGAAATGAGAAATTAGATTCCACTTATTTTGTTGATGACATGGAATGATGCATATTCATATTATCCAACTCAATCTACCTAGCAAAATTAGCTTTAAAAATAAGCTTTCTCTTATCAAATCTCTCTTACAACTGATTGGGAAAAGGATGAATTTGATAATCTTGATTGTGTTCACGAATGGGAACCATGTAGGAATAATATCAATATTGTGGAAGTGGATATGAAGGCTAGTAAGTTTAGTAAGGTTTCCTCTCATGAATTTTTATCCTATTTTCCAAGGGTGAGACTATGCCACTAACATCTAACATCTCACTTGTGAGCCTTTGCTAATTATCCCTCTAAATAGGTTCCCACTCTATTTTGACCAGCTCTAATGCATCTCTCACCTTATGAATGAAATGAATAAGAATATCTAGACCATACACCCTTTGTGTGTCAAGATATAATATGTAATTCTCATAGCCTAAGAGAGTTTGCTTGAAAGTGGAAATAGATTGACTTTAAAAATGGGTAGGTTTACTATGAACAAGATATGGAGAAGGATAATTGTAGGACTGATAAAACTCATGAAAAGGTTGACAATGGTCAGAGTAAGGCTGGTAAGAATCACACCAAGGCTGATAAGGAGTTCCATAATCTTGATATATATCACCAGCTAGTGTAAAATAGTACTCAACACCAAATTCAGGCATGAAACTTCATTAGGAAGTAAGAACATAAAGAATGACTATCAATGATCTTCAAAATGAATAATTTGGATGCTTGACTAGCTGATGTAAATATAGATTCATCATTGATGCTTAGATATATGCCTCTAAAGGTTGATTATTGAAATATAACACTAAAAATCTTTCAACTTATTGGACTAAGAGTCCCACCAAGCATGTCAAAAACTAGTCACTTGGTTTTGTACCCTTTGAGGATATGTCTTATCTCTCCTCATCCAAGTGGCATAATTTAAACACCTCTAGGCTTGTGGGTAGCCTAAGATTGAGGTGAATCTTTAGATAGGGCTAGCTCTCTTGATGTACCACTTTGGATCACTACTACACCTATTTTTTTTTGGCGGTGGGAAGGGAGAGAGAAAACTAAAAACAAACTATCCTAAGGGATGTGATACACCAAATTTATTGATGACTACCAACAAGCTACATGTTACACATGAAACCAAGAGACTAACCAATCATACACTTCTCCAATCTACCTCTTCTCACATCAATATTACATTATGAGGTTATGGATGAATCTTTAGGCTATGAAGACTAGTTAATAGTCCTATAATGTCACTAGTGAATAGACTAACTCAATCAACCTTGACACTTCCTATAACACTTCACATGACCTATAAGAAGAATATTTCTATCTACAAATAGGTGAGAGAATGAAATAATATGCTAAGGAAACAAGAGTCGTCACTTAAGAAAAATCAAACATATAAGTAAGAACACTATGAAAAACCATTTAAGAGGTAAAACTCAATATTATTATTAATCAAATGGTATGAAAATGAGTAGGGCTTCACGATACTTAGGTGGAGCATAAGTTACAATGGTCAAAATGGCTAGTTTTTATAGAACTTGAGAGAGAGAGAGGAGAAGAGAGAAGTCCAAGTATCATAAGGACACTTTTAAATCTAATAAAATAAGTTACTTTTGCATGAAAATAGGATTTTGGATGAACCATTTAAGGTTAGAAGAGACAATTGGCCATACAAGGCATGAAACTCTTGTAAAGTGGCATGAAAGTTCTCATTCTGGCTTAGAAAACTACCTTTATAATTTGCACCTATTTTAACATCCCAAAACTAATTAAAGATAGGTCTAATGATTGAAATTAAGGTTAAGGATTTCATACATGCCTCTTCATCCATTGGTTTTAGTCATGGTCATTTAGAACCTTCCTAAAATGAGATATCACCATATGTAGTCAAAATAATGACTCTTTCATTCACCCTACACACTTGGCCTATAAAAATTCATAATTTTTCAATTAAAATACATGGTATGGAATTAATTACATGTTTCAAGACCCTATATGAAATTATAGGCATTAGGCACACCTTAAAAGTAGTTCACTTAAAGTTTTTCACCCTTCTCACTAGTTTGGTCACTATGTTAGTTTTGACTCGTTGAGATAATGTTTATTTTTTTAATAATTAGGAGTTTTTATGAAGACTTAAATAGACATTATTGGTTATCCCAAGTCATAATCCTTCTCCCAAATTTATTTTCATCTTTAGACTCCTCTTGAAACATACAAAACACATAAAGTAATCAAAATTACCTTATTTTTTACCCTATCCATACAATTCCATATAACTCATCTTGATAAAGAGTGTCCTAATAGAGTAATATACAAACTCAAATCATCATTCTAGACAAACTATGCCATTAGGGTAGCTTTCCATCTCTATTTCCTTCATCAGGTCTTTACAAGGATTTAGCAAGGGTTTTGAGTAGTTTTGACCTTTAGTGATGTTTCATAAATGTATAACATCCAAATCTCAAAATAATACCACAAAATTTATTTTTAGGACCCTATATAACTCCTCCAAATTTTATCAACCTCCATGCAAAACTTTTAAGGAGATGTGAACCTCCAAAGTTGATCTATTGAGTTTGATTCTCCACTTTGCATAGGTCTAATGTAGTTCTTATCTCAAAATAAAAAATTTCATGCTTATTATAAATATTGATATATTTAACACACCTATTATGACCATATAATCATGATCCAATAGGCTAGGAATCATATTTCATTCTAGAAGTGTAAATGGTTCTCTATTTGGCTTTAGGTGTAAGTATGCTCAATAGGCTTGCTTGTAACTTAAATCCCAAAATTACTTTATTGAAGTATTACCTACATTATAATATCTCATAAAAATATATAATTATGACAAAAACATTATTCAATAATCTATAATAATCTTCTACATCTAGAAATGAAAATGACCTTTCATTTGGGCACTAGGCTAAAACCCTACCTAACAAGCTGACTATAGCCGTAGAGTTATATGACACTTGGATGAGATTAATACTTATGTTATTTATTCCCCATGATTTTATGTATTTTTTTCAACTCCCCAAACCTTCCTAAAAAGTCCCTATAGCTTCTGGTTTACTCTTCTTACCCATCTTTCCAAACCTGCTAGTTTAAGCATAAGGGAAAGTGCCCTCTATCTGAAACAAAATAGAGGGCACTTACCCTATTTTATAAAAATAATTAAATTTTTTAGGATATTACCCAATTCATAAATATATTATACAAAAAAAAAATTCCCTTTAATAGGTTAATAGACCCCTTAACTTCTTTAAATTCCAAGGTAGACTTGTAGAGGGCAAATTGTGTAAACATATTTCTTATGTGGACTGGAGGTACTTGATTAAGGTATTTTATTTGATTTATATCCATTATTATTGTAAAATAATGTTCTTTAAACCATAAAAAAAATGTTCAAAATGATATCAAACCTTCATAGTCTATGCTTTCACCTTGAAACCTTTCCTTACTCAGTTAGGCTTGATTGGTGAGCTAACTATGCTTGTAGGTGTTTCCCTACCTATAAGTGTTTATGTATTTATTTGGGATAATTAAATTGGTATTTTATCTAATTTAAAACTTAAAATATATTATATAAATTACTTGTATCAATCCATCCATGTTTTGGAATATACCAATCACTCAGAATTATCACCCTTTGTGCTCACTACCTTTCTCAGTCAACATAGTCAACTATGTTGGGAAAGATGAAACCTTGTAGGTGTATTTATTTTAATTTAGCCTTGGGTATAGTTATTAGGAACTCTTTATATCTTCCAATATTATTCAATAATTTTTTATACCTATTCATCCATATTTGATGTAAGTCTATGTCAATAAAATTGACCTCTTTTCTCTCTACCCTATACAATCCTTTATAGTGGATGTAGATGCATATTTTCAAATAAAAGTGGTATCTATAGGTGTTTACCTAATAAAATATTACCATATTAACCTATAATTTTGTCATCATGTTCAACCTTATTCTCAAATTTCTCTAGGTCTACAATAATGAAACATTTTCTCCAACCTATACTTTAGGCTGGTTGTAGGTGAACAATTTAGGAATTAGGTACACTTGTAGGTATATATCAGCACTCCAAACTATTTATATCAACCTTTATCAATTATTATTCTAGTAAATTAATGATATTTCACCATTTTTAACTATTTAACTTTGATTGCATGGTCTAGTACCAACTTGGGAAATAAATGTTACTTAAAGATTTAAAACCCTGTAGATGTTAATGAAGGATTTTAGTGGCCAAAGGGAAACTTTGAGCTTTGTAAACATCTCCCTCTACCAATCCTCTTAAATTAATCTTTGGAATATATATTATACTTCATGAATACTGAAAGGAATGATCATTTGATGTACTGAGAATCTTTTTAACCATTGTAATGTGACCCTAATAAAAGCTTCAGACCTATGTTTTATCAGTTTAGGGACTAGGTCCCTAAAAGTAGTCATTCTTCCATAATCATAGCCCCATTTCTAATTTTCAAATCTCAAACTTCTAATAAGTATATTATGTTCACAACCACATGCTAGGAATTCAAAAGAGTTTTATCATGATTCAACTTCCCCACACAAGTGACTGTATTCTCTATCAAGCCACTTTTAGGTGGATAATATAATGCATAGAAGCAGTGAATGAGTTAAGGCAAGAAATGTAGATGATTTTGACTCTATGACCAAATTATTGACCTTATAAGGACTTAAATGGTGGATGATGGTATTAAAGGGATTGAAACAAACCTATACACCACATTTCAATGTATGAAACCTCTTTTAAGTACATGTAGGTGAGTTTGTTCATGGTAGACTACACTAAAATGTTTTATATGGTTGTTACATCCCTCTCTTAAAATTTTAATGATCAATTAATTGTTTTATTTTAATCAAATATACACCAAGATTTTTAACCTTCATCACACCTCTATGATCATGCAATATAGATTCCATACATGTGATTTACCATGCTTGACTATGAGAATGAGTAAGGAGTTAACTGTGAAGTATTCATGAATACATATTTGATAAAAACATGGTGTTATGAGATGATAAATATGTAATTTAAACATGGGAAACATCACATCATATTCATATGAGACCTCTTTTAAGAACTAAACATTTTGCAAATAAAGATATTTGACTAAAACCTCACATGGTGACACCTTCCTGCAACATGAGACAAATTTCTCAAAAAAACATCATGAAACATGAAAATAAACATGGAGATCATCTGAGAATATATACAACATAATTTTAAGTTAATATCATAAATTAGTTTGTACAAACTTTCCCAAAATGGAGCAAAACCTATAGGCTTCATGAGGATGGTTCATAAAGCACAAGCCATCATTATTAAAACTCTCACTATGGAAATTAATATATTTTAGTGTAACTTAACCTCTAAAATGTGTATAGCCTATAAGTTCCCTTACTACCTGTACCAAGTACAAAGCTGAAGACTGGTTTTGTGTGTAGAAGGGTAAAAAAGGAGTAGAATGGTTTTAGATAAGAAATGGCACTTTTAAAGAATTTAAAATATGGATTTGAGATTTAGGAAGCTTAAGAGACATTTTGTGATCTTATCTCGTGTGGCACATTTCCCCATAGGTCATACAAGTGCCAAACTCTTCTCTTTTCCCAATAAAACTACCCTTTCTTCTGAATAACTTACCATTTTCAATTAACAATAGTTTATTAAGACATATTATGACACATGAGGCATGAAATCACATTTTCTAATCTCCACATTTCCCAATTAGGCCATACAATTCATTAAAGACTCTATTTATGACCCCTAAATGACTAAAAATGACATATTGGCCAATATAACTAATGACCAAGGCTATTTTGACATTAAATTCCATTAAATGACCTATAATACACCTTATGACCAAATTTTAAACCCCATAAAACATCTAAATACCATGTTTTTACCTATATGGACCCTAATTTGACCTATAGGGTCAAATTTGATCAACAATAGTCACACATTGGAATTCATATTCCATAGAGATATTAATGCAACAAATATGTATTAGGTAAAATACATGCTTATCACAAAATTTAAAATCAAGAAACGTTCTAGTTAAACCATACATGATTTGAAAGAAATATGACAAGGAGAAAAAGAGACCATATCTGAATATGATTGTATATTTTTTAATGTGATGAATAAAGTAGAGTTTTTCCTATAAGATAAAGATAAATAATCATGGTTTGTGAAAGGACAAAAAAAAAGAATATAGTTCACCATCACTCAAATATAGTTCAACACTAAGGTAGATGCTAGAGCTATTATAATTAGGGTCAAACATATCGAAGAGTATGGTGATACTTCAACCTCAACTTACATAATAGATAATACTCAAAAAACACTTCTAAAAAAGATGTATCAATAGCAAGAAGGTAGACACAAGGTTAAATCATGCCTATGGTGTATAAAGTGTGACAAGGACATCATAGGAATAAGTTCCTAAGAATCAAAATAGAGTTATATGAAATATGTAAAGTGATAGGACATGTAGAAACTTGATGTCATCTATTATAATAGTATGTTGTATAGACTTTGTATTGTAAAACCTAAAAGTTACTTAATCATGATGAAAAATGTTGCATATCTCTTTTAAAAGATAAATGAGGATATTAAAAATAATGTATTTGTAGTCTTTATGTAGTAAAAACTACTACAAATCTAATAATTCCTCAATACCAATATGGTGGGTATGATGGCCTACAAAAAATTAAAAAGGTAGAATGCATAATAACCGACTAGGAAATTTGGGTCTCAATAGTCAAATGGATTAGGATTCATATATACAAGGGAAAGTGAAGTTGATAAACAAATCAATCTTTGCTTGGAGAAGATAAATCAAACTAGCCATTCTATTTGTTGGTACATTTAGAAAATTAGGGTAATGACTAATATGGATTTTCTAGACCCAAGTAAGGAATATATTATTACATAATATCACTAGAGAGGGTTCTAAAGCCTTTATTCAATCAATACCACATAAAAACCCTAGCTAGGTCCTATGTTTTCTAATAAATAAAATAACAAAGTAAAGTAAATATAATCTAATGCTCAACAAAGCTTGTGGCATAAATAGGGATAATAAACATAAAATTAAATGTGAAAAGAATAACTCTACTCAAATCAATGTAGAGGTAATCTTAATACATATAGAGATAAATACATTCATAAGCCAATACATGTAAATCTATCTACTAATAAAAGAGGATAAAGAGTTAGGAATACTTACCTTGAAGATGAACCCATCGAGCCTTAATCTCTCCCTTGGCTAATGGTGTTTTTCAAGAGGTTGTTGTGGTTCATAAGGATAACAAACATAAGTCAGATATAGGCTAACATACTTATCCTGTGTATCTAAAAGATGCTTCCCACAAGATAATATTCTTCTCTCCAAAGGAAATATGAAACTATTTAAACCTTTTTAGAGTTTTACTATGTACATCCTAAGATATAATAAAGGTTTGGGTCTATTGTTAATCTGGATTGAAATTAGAATTTATTGATTTAATGTAATTTTCCCAAAATAGTAAGTGTAATGAGAAAAGGAACTTATTTAGAAATACATGGGATTTTTGCAGATTAGTGTATTGGAAATGACTAAGTAGACATAAAGTAATCTTTTATATTTTGACTATTTGTTAATATCTAGCTGGAGATGGTAGTACCCATCTTAGGATAGTAGCACCATGTGACATTAATGTCTAGTTCTAGCACAAATGTCCTTTTTGTAGTGATTGTCTATAACTTTTAGGGATGTTGTGGGAGATTCTAGGGTTTTTTAGCTGATTTTATGTCACACAAGTGCTCATCTATGACACTATTTTGGTTAAATATTCTTCAAAACCCTAATGAATACTTACACACATAAAATATTGAAATAATAAAATTTAAATAGGAAAGGAAAAATTGGTTTGTGCGATGTTATGCTCATGTGGATTATAACCCCTATTATCTTGGTTGTTGCCTATATTAACCCTAATGCTCAGGGTCTCAAATCATATGTAGTTATCCCTTAGGGAATGTGTACCATCAACATGCATGGTATGATAGAATGAATTTTTCCTAAGACCTTATTTGATCAATCATGTAAATGTCTAGGTGTGATAAATTCAATAGTATGCAAAGTATTTGAGCTATAATATTGGTTTATTTTATGTAAATAGGTGCCAAAATAGTAGTTACTAGATGTAAAATGCCTTGTGAGGCTCTTTATATAGGAGGATCTTTATTTTGAATATAATACCTTGTTCACTAGCCAACAAGTCATGAAAAATATATAAAAAACACAAGATAAGTATCATGGATGGGTTAGGACTCAAACATAGGTGAAAGGGCCCTTCAAAAACTAAAGCCACAAGTGGACACTAGTGTCATGTGGCACTATTATCCTAAAAGTGGCACTAATTTTGTAAGGCTTAGAATAGATTAAAAAATTAGGGAGGGCATATTACAGGCCCTTGGGACTAGGAAAAGGTGACATGTGACAGTGAAGAGTGTCATAAATAGGGAAAATAAGACATAACAAAGATCAAAAGACTCAAAATTACCATGTGAACAAGGAATATAACCATCACCAAGATCCTCATGTGAAAGAGTAATAAAAGATATAGTAATTTTGGTTATTTTGCTGAATTAGGGTGTTTACATTTGACCCCCTTTTATTTTATTAATATAATGAAATGAAATTACTAGAGTAAAATAAAATAACAACACATACTTGTGCTTACCTATGTGAATGTAATCTGAATTTGGCCCACGTCTTGGACAAAGAAGTGGATAAGAATTGGAGTGTAACATGCGAAGGGGAAACATATGGTGTGAATTTACCCTATACTAAAATTGAGTATATAAATTGAATGTGTGGAGAAACAAGGCTCACTTTCCTCCACTATGAATCTAAGTATGTAAACTAAATGTGTAAAGAAATAAGGATCGCTTTCCCCCACTCTGAATATATGTATATAAACTAAATATGTGGAGAAATAAGGTTCACTTTCCCCCACTCTAAATTTGAGTATGTAAATTAGGTCTAGTGTAATTCTATGGATAAACTATTATATATGGTCTTGTGACCCAAAATGGTGAAAACTTGGTGATGATACTATGTGCAACTTGATAAATATGAAAATGAGGAACAAGATCGTGCACTCTACATCATTCCCCCTAATTTTTATATCTAAGCAATATAGATGTATATCAAAATATTTGAATGAACTAGTTTAACTGAGTCAAAATTTAATATTTGCATAGAGTGTACACATTAATACCTATGTAAAAATTATGTAAACCTATGTAGACCTATGTGTCTATATATCTAAACAATCTATGAAAACTTATGTAAACCTATGCATCTATATATCTAAAAATATATGAATCTGAATGCCTATATAAACCTATGTAGACCCATGTGTATGTATATCCTAAAATATGTGAATCTAAATGCCTATGAAACCTATGTATACCCATGTGTCTTTATATCTAAAAATATGTGAATCTGAATGCTTATGTAAACATGTATAGACCCATGTGTCTGTATATCTAAAAATATATGAATCTGAATGCCTATGTAAACTTGTGTAGAATTATGTGTCCACATATATGAATGCATGTGTAAACCTATACAGACTTGTGTGTCTATATATTTGAATGCAACTCTATATGTTTGAATCAATCTATGCATATTTACCCTATTTTTGGTGTGAGAGCCAAGACTGTGATGAGGATATGTAACTAAAAGTGGTAAGGATCAATTGTTTTGGTGTTAATTAGCAATTTCAATGTTGTATTAGGTTTGAATAATGGATTTATTGTGTCATATTTGATAATTTAGTGTGTAATTGGATAGATGTTTGGTCTATTGTATTGTTAAATATGATGCGATTATTTTTTTCATGTTTATATAATTGATAAGTATAAGGGGATTATTTTAACCAATATGAGACATAACATATCACTATCAAGTCCCATTTACAAGAAATAATTCATAAACTAGAGCTATGGTTATTGAGATATGGAAATAACAAGAGAATTATATTAGTTAGCAAAATTAGCATGTAGGATAAACCTTAATAAGGTGGCAATGGGTAAGTTATAACTTAAATAAGTTATTTTTATTCATTTTTCAATTCATTTGGATCATTTGAGTTGAAATTATTTTGTATTTGAGTGAGATAAACATGCTGAGGAGATGAGGAACTAGTTTGTCACACTATGAGGAGATCAAGGCATGAATTAAAAATGGGGAGGAGGTTCACCTAGTAAGGGACTCAAATGTTTTCCTATTTTTATCATTTTTGTTATAAGTTTTACTATTTTTTCTATAAATGGATTTCTTTAGGGATGTTTTTCATATATTGTCACTAGTGTCCCATTATGGGCATCATTGTCCAATTCTTTGTGTTAGTGTCTAGGTGTGGTGCTACCATCTAGCACTATTGTAATTTGGATAGTGCTAATATCTAATAGTCCTAAGATGTGATGCTTAGCATTGCTAAATGGTTTTTGATGTGTGTTGTTATTTATAGGGATTTGTTTTATTTTGATGATGTCATATTTGGTTGTAATTTTATAGGTTGATGCCTATATGAGAGAGTTTTGTATGAGGAATATGATGGAGACATTACGGGGTTTTCCCTTGGCTAATGCAAAGATGGAGGTACTCAAGAGAGGAGGCCTAAGAGATGTTGCTTTCCTAAAGCCTCTACCCTAGGATAATCACATGATTATTTTATTATGTAATAGGTGGGATATAAACACATGTACATTCTAGCTACCTATGAATTATATGATTATGACATTAGAGTATGTATATTTTATTTTATGTTTACCAATATCTAGGTAATGGGTTATATTATAGGAGGCCACTAGTCCTCAATCTATACATTAGGAATCTAGGTATTTCTCTACCATGGTAGTAGGAATCATCATATAAGTACTCAGAGTGATATTATTAACCAAGTTCTCCTCCTCAATGCATTCCCTATCCTAGTCCATATCTATACAAATACCTTCATCTGATATTATCCATCTCATGGATGTGCCATTAACCTACTCACAACTATGTGCTCATATGCCCAACAATATAGTAGCATTAATGGATTAATACCCCACCAACCACTCATCTCTTATGTAAATTGGTATAGATACTTGTATCGATGAGCCCATGGTATGAAATCCAAAGTACATAGTACCATGTTCCTCGATGTCTTGCATTATCTCATGCATCCTATAGGAAATTAAAAAACCACTCCCATCTATAGAAACAAATGAAGATAACAAAATAACAATGGGTTATATTGTTGGAGGCCACTAGTCCTCAAGCCATACATTAGGTATTTAGGTATTTCTATGCCTTGGTGGTAGGGACTCGTCGTATAAAGAGTTAGAGTGATATTGTTGACTATGATTGTGATGTTTGATGTTCCATGATTTTATAAATTTGTATCTATGTTGTTATATTCATTTTTGGCTATAGATAGTATTTGTGTCTTTATTTCTTATAGGATGCATGAAATAGTGTAAGACATTGAGGATCATGGCACTACTTACTCTTGGGTTTATACCATGTTGGCTCATCTATATAGATATCTATACCACTTTACATATGATACAAGTAGTGGGGGTATCAATACATCAATGTTATTACATTGTTGGGTATATGAGAACATATATGTGAGTAGGCCATTAACACATCCATGACATGGATGTGCTCATCTCTAGGTGTTTGCAGAGAGATGAAATAGGATAGGGCATGCACCAAGGAGGATAAATACATAGTGTTGATAGTTACAAGACATTTTGACAATAAAGGATATCATTTGGAGACCCTACAGTGGATAATAGGGGTGGTACAAAGATAGAATACAACTAAGGTAGATTCAAGTTAGTTTTTGGATACATGATCATTGAGATAATGCACATGATCAATTTTAGTATGAGAGGGTCACCTACTAATTTGGTATTGTACAAGATGTTCCCCCAGTACCTATGATATGGCTTAGGAGTTCTCAAGCTCTTATGAGGGAATGTAGTAGGTTGATGCCATCTATTGCTGAGCTAGATCCCATTCCATCAATGGATCATGATCTTAACATTGAGGTACCAAATATATATGATGTTGGACTAATTGAGGCCTATATATCCTGGTAGAGTGACCACATATGGAAACCTATATTTTTGATAGGTGGGAGGATTATGGATGAGCTATTGGATGTAGATCCCCTGAGGGTTGTTAATGGTAAGCTATATAGCATGTTTTATACAAATTTAATTATGTGTTTATATGATATAATCATTATGAATTATGTGGATACTTATAGGTTTAGGAGATGATGAGTATTTAGAGGTCACTATTGATTTGGCACTACATGATTTGACATGGTACATCCTTGATAATGTCATGAAGGATAGATTGGTGGAGAGGACCACCAATGTTATAGGGGTGCATGCCTATTTGTTTGATCAGGCTTTAATAACAACTGTAGAATTTAGAAGAGAGATGATAAATAGAGATGAGTTATGTGTTGAGTGCAAATGCATACCATGCCTTCTCCTGATGCTTTATGTGGGGCTATTAATAATATAGTATATGGATACGTATGACTTTAGTGAGATCGCGTGTTGAGTATATGGCTAAGTTGGGCATGTATCATGAGAGAGAGAGAGAGAGAGTAGGCAGAGTCATAGATCAAGGTCATGTAGAGATAATGAGGCCTCTAGTTCTAGTTTTGATGTATCTAAGACTGAGAATGTGGGAACTTTTCCTAACAGTCATGTTTGTATCATTAAGTGATGCACTATATTTGTATTGAAGTGATGTTCTAAATTTTATATATAAATGGATGTTTAATTTAACATTATGTATTAGAAGTTGTATCTTGTTATATTGTATACATTGTTATGTGTTAAATTAGTTTGATTGTTTGAAATGTTTATTTTTATGATTTATTTTATTTGGAGTAAATTTAATTGATTTATATATTTTTAAGAATGTTTTTAGCATATGTGTAGGATAATAAGTTTTTTCTATTTTATGTGTAGGATAATATGTTTTTAAGAATGTATTTTATTTTTTGTAGCATATGAAATCAGATGGAATGGATAAACAAAAATCATACTAATGATTTTGTGTTGATGTATACATAGACTATGAAAATGTATTTGGTTATAATGCACTACTAGTGTATGAGTGTGTAGAATTTGATGAAAAAAGATTGATTGGTTGACATTCTAAAACTACACTCTGAGTTGTGTGACATATTGAAAATATCTTAGTCATTTTGGAAACTAAATCTAGGTTCTGATCTCTATAATTATTTCCATATATATTTATTAGTGTTTGAACTGAAACTATGCCCTTGGGTTGATAGTTGTTACCAAATATATTGATTGGTGTGCACACTGGAGTTGTGTTCTGAGCATTGTAATTATTTCCATATATTTTGATTGGTGATTGTACCAAAAATGTTCCCTTGGGTTTGTATTTATTATCAAATATCTTAATTGATGTACATAATCGAGGTGCATTCTAAACTCTAAAAATTGGTTGCCATCATTATTGAGGTTGTGATGTATATACTAGTAATAAATGGATGTCCTAAAATCCATAAGGTTCATATGATAAATAATAAATGGTTCCTTAAAAGGAACATCTCAATACAACTCCATCATAGAGGAGTGTGATCTAGGAGAGTATGGATAATAGGGTCTTCGTTCCCCTTGTGTAAACTCTATGATGCCTCTACTAACATATTGGCCTATATGAGTTCAGAGTGAATAATAATGATTATCTGAATGTCCATTTATCTAATGAAAATGAAAATATGGATAATTTTTTACCTAATTAAAATGGTGTGGTTGATGATGATTATTAGAAGGAAGTGTGATCATCCCCTATATAATAGTGTAAGAAATATTTCATGAGGCCCATCCTTATCTAAAAATGGTATAAACCCTTTATGTATATCCTATGTTATACTCATTGTGTAAGGTGATATTTAGAGTGGCTCTTTTCCCTTACTATTTTTTTTGGTTGTTTCTATTCCACTGGTTTCTAAATTAGAAGTGGAGTAGGCTCTTATACCAAATTTGATGACTGAGGCTCTGAGGGGTCTATAGCCAAATCTACCTCTAACTATGTACTTTCTAATCTCAATTATGCCTATAATATTATAGCTATGTTTCATAGATGTCTAAATTATTTAGATGTTTTATATAGAAATATCTCCTTGAGAGGATAAATTAAACTTATATCAAAAATGTTTTGTACTTCTAAATTTGTCAGTTGATAAATTAATTGATGCAAGTAAGATTTGAACTATAGAATGTATTCATACATAGATTCTATCTCTCCCTAATATAAATAAGGTAATATCTCATGTGTGACTATAGGTCCCTTATTATGTATGTAAATCTTGAGAAAGACTATCTCTAGCTCATCATATGTATGCAAATATCCACTAAGGACTGCATGGTGGAACCAATCTAGTGATTTTCTTTTTAGGGACTTTGGAAACACTTGTATTAGAATTAAATTATTTGTAATATGAGCCATGGATTTCCCACAATACTAAAGGTGTAAGTATGGATCTCGCTTCCCATCAATGATATGTACCATCGGTATCTGAAAGTTGTGTGCAACCTCATAGTTGATATTCTATGTGGAATAGGGTTATTATGTATAAGATTGACATCAACTTGAGATTTTTATGCTTTGTTATCTAAAGTGAGTTGATGCAATTATTGTTGTAGATCATGCACATTATGCATTAAATAAATTAATACTTTTGAAGATATATTATCATTATCAAGGGGTTCATTTAATGCTTGAATTTTATTATTAATTTTAACCATTAGTACATTGTATTAGAAATCTTGTTTACAAAGGGTGAGTTTTCTCTCTATAAACTTTGGAGGTGTGATATATTAGACTTGGTTAGAGGTAAATGAGCTACCACCCTCGTTTATATTTTTTTGATAAATAGGTTATACTGTAATAAGGGGGGTTAGGGGGGATTGATTGGTATCTTTTGTATTGTTAAGTTGTGAAGGAGTATCACATACTAGTTGAATAGAAGGTACTTTATTCTATAATGAATGTAAATTATGCATAGAAGAATATGTGTGTATCTTTTTACATGTGACCTATTGTTTTGTTGAATAAGAAAGATATGCAAGGTAACAGAAGAAGTATAAGGTGTATATTTTATGTCATCTTCATCATAATAATAATAATCATCTTTATCCCATGGTTCATTGAAGTTAGAATTTAATTTATTTTTAGAAGTAAGAGTATAAGAATTATCATCCACATGCTCATTAATGTTAGGAATAAACTATAAATTAATGCAAAACAA
The DNA here is from genome assembly GCA_037957365.1 of Torreya grandis. Taxonomy (NCBI): domain Eukaryota; kingdom Viridiplantae; phylum Streptophyta; class Pinopsida; order Cupressales; family Taxaceae; genus Torreya; species Torreya grandis. Next base: position 1,134,189 of record JARHVA010004502.1, read on the forward strand.
TTTCAATAGTATCATAATAATAAGAGATATGAATATAGATACATAAATAACATAAATTAAAATACACAAAAAGAAGACAAGATTTAATGTGGTTCACCCAATATAGGATACATCCACCAAGAAACACCTGCTCAGATATTATTAGAAGCCAAAAAATTACAATCCACTCTCAGATCAATCTTCCCATATTTACAATACACAAATATTGTTTGGATGTGATCTCAACAAACTCTCTCAAATTTGTACCTGAATTCAAACACTCTATTCACCATCTCAAAACTCTATTCTTCCTATGTATTACCTAATATATATCCATCTATAATTCCATCAATAGGTAACCAGCATAGTGGTTTTACAAAACAATGGGTACCAAAACCATGGGCTAAGTCAACCCATAATGATTCCATCACTAATCATGGGTGATGACACCACACATATACAACTATATATAAACCATGTATTTATACTCCTAAAAAAAGGAGGGTAAAAAAAATTGAGTGTAAAATAAATTTTAATGTACAATATTTTAAATACATTGTAATGTGGAAATAGGCTCCACAACATAACAATTAATAGAAATGTAATAAGAAGATTTTGACTTTTTTACTACTATGAAATGTATCATTATATGTAGGTGTAATGCAAGGCATTTTTTCACTAGCCATTTTTTAAATGCAATCATTATTATCACTTTCAATTTTAGAAGCAAGGAAAGGACAAGTAACAATCATGGTTTCATTTTGCACATTATGACATATAGGACAAGAGTTAGAGACATGTACATTATCTATTTGTTGTAAATAATCATTGCATTGAGCTTGAAATGTGAATGAGGGTGATAAATTAATTTCATCTACCTTAGTTTGTGCATTGTTAAAAGGTGTAATATCATTTGTACTTATTTTTTCAAAAGTACTTGATAAGGGTAAAGAAGATTCATTATTTCTATCTATTTTACTTAAATCATGCAAAAATGGTATTTGTGATCCAGGCATCAATTTAGGCAACAATTCGGGTGACAGTTCCACTCCAATTGATGACGGAACTTCCAGGAGCCATAACTTTTGCACCGTAGCTCCAATTGACTCGCCGTTTGAACCGTTGGAAAGCTAAGAATGAGGGGAACATCGTGAAATGGCATTGAGCTCCGCTCAATGAAGTTTGACCCCCGAAAACCCAACGGAAGTGCCTCAATTTTCAATTTTAATAGTGCTGTCTAAAAATAGTAAGTTGCTAAAAATAGTAATTCCTCGAATTATGTATTGTTTTAAATATTGGAAGTCGTACCACTTCATCTCCCTCGAGATTGGTGACCTTCCACATCCTTCCCATGCCTTCAAATTGTGTATAAAAGAAGAGGTAACCAGAAATGTAAAGACAGACATCTCTTCCCAGAGATAAGCATATATTTGTATTGCGAATTTAAGTAATACTACATCTCTTCTCAGAGAATTCATTGTTACTGTGTTATTTCTATGTTATTGTGATATTTATCAACCAAGACTTCTGAGTTTTGGATCAATTTGTGTAGTGCATTTATATTGATTTAATTTGAATAATGAAGTTTAAAAATTAGTTGAAAAGCTAGGATCCCATTGGAATAAAACATTACCAATAAGAGGTCATTTTAGTTTGATTTTGAAGAGGAAGAAAAGTGTAAGAGGAAAGAGAATTTTATGTATCTAATATATCCTCATGTTCATATTCATTATCATGCTCATAGTAATCCTTGTAGTCATCATTATAGCATTATTCATCATCATAATTATAAATGAATTCATTATCATTCTCTAATGTAAAATCTTGAAAATTGGTCCATTCTTTATTATAATCATGATATAAATTCAAGAGTACATCAAGTGGATGAGGGGTAAAATAATTTTTAAATGCCATTTTAAACTTGCCAAAGAAGATAGTGTAAACAAGGAATAACAAACACATAGGAGGTAGAATATAATCTAACATAAGTATGTGTGAAAAGTGTGAGTTTTAAAAATAAAAATTGTAATAGAAAATAGGATTATGATTGAAACCCTAATTAATAATATTTATATGTGTAGGGATCTAGTATGTGGATCTAGGGTTTTTGATTGAGGTTTGTGTTGTAAATATTTAAATTAATTTAAATAAATGAAACCCTTATATAGGATTAATTAAATTAGCTAATTTAGGCCAAAATATTATAAAATCATATTTTTATAACCCTAATTTAATGTATAAAATTTAGAGAAGGTAAACCCTAAGGAAAATTAGGGTTTTGAAGCAATATTTAAAGTAAGATGGGCTCACCAAATGTTTTAACTTTTTGAACATTTTAATATGTAAATCATAATCTAGATTAAAGGGATGGGTTTGTTGCTAATCTAGAATAAAAATAGAAATTATTTATTTTGTGTAATTTTCCCAAAATAGTAGGTGTAAGGAGAAAAGGAATTTATCTAGAGATACATAGAGTTTTATGCAGATTAGGGTAATAGAAATACATTAGAAAACACAAAAGAATCTTTCATATTTTGAATATTTGTCAAGATATATCTTTGGATAGTAGTGCCCTTATTAGGATAGTATCACCATGTGGTACTAGTGTCTAGCTCTGATGCTAATGTCCATTATGTAGTGATTGTCTATACCTTTTAGGGAAATTGTAAGAGATTTTAAGGGTTATGTAAGTGATTCTATGTTGTGTGGGGGATCATTTGTGTGATGATTTTGACTGAGTCTTCTTCAAAACCCTAATGAATACCTACACACATAAAGTAATGAACTAATAAAATACAAAAAGGAAATTAAAAAAAGGGTTGTGGGATGTTACAATTGCATAGATCATAACGCATGTTGTCATAGCCACTACCTACATTAACCCCAATGCTCAGGGTCTTAGATCACATGTATTTATCCCTTAATGAATGTGCACCATAAACTTTCATGATATGATGGAATAAATTTTGGTTATGCCCTTCTTTTTATCAAGAATACAACTATCTAGGTTTGGAAAATGAGTAGTATTTATACTATTTGAGTTGTATTATTCGTTGATTTTATGTAAATAAGTTCCAAAATAGTAATTTCGGTATGTAAAATGACTTGTGAGGCTCTTTATATATGATGATATTTGTTTTGAATATAATAGTTTGTTCGTTAGCTAACAAGTCATGAAAAGGATATAAGAAACATAAGAAAAGGCTCATAGAGGGTTTAGGACTCAAACATTGGTGAAAGGTCCTATCAGACACTAAATCCACAAGTGGATACTAGTGACATATGTCACTAATGTCTTGAAAGTGGAGCTAATGTCCTAAGGCTCATAATAGATCAAAAATTAGAGAGGACATGTAAGGCCCCCTATAAATGGGAAAAGGTGACTCGTGACTATTGGGAGTGTCACAAAAAGGGAAAATAAGACATAATAAAGAACAAAAGACTCACAATGACAATGAAAACAAAGATTATAACCATCAATAATACCCTCATGTGAAAGAACAATGAAAGACATAGTACTTGTAGTTTCTTGACCAAATTAGGGTGTTTATAAAAACCCTAAATAATAACTCTTCAAGTAGAAGGGGGGAATAAGTAGATGTAATAATGAATGATTCCATCTATTCTTTTTTGTAAATGGGGTGAAGGATGTGTTTATATAGCTATATCTAACCCTAAACTATTTCGAAGTTTTAGCCAACATATTCTACCTAGTTGACAAAATGTTTTACAAATTAAAGTAGTCAAGTCTCAGAGTAAGTTGATTGGGCTGACTTAGCTTCATAACATGTGCATTTACCAGAATAAGGTCAAACCATTTGACTATGTTTAGAAGATGGTGAAAAGAGGGTTTAGCTTAGGTAGGGGATATTTGAAGCGGTGATTTTTTTGAGGAATGTGTAATGGAGGTGTCATAGCTTAGGGAAATGTATATGAGGGACTTGTGTTGGTTTTAAGTGGTGGTATAAGGAACAAAAATATTTAAAATCACCAATGGTCTACCCACCCCTTTATTGGTGTTCCCTTTAAAGCATGTACTTAGAGAGACAAAGACTTGATAAGCTCCTAAAAAAGAGAAAACATTAGTAATTTTTAAAGATTAAAAATATTGTGTGTATACATATTCCCCACTTGAAGCTCATCACATGTCATACAGTTACAACATGGGATGGTGATTCAGGAAAAGAACATAACAATGCACAATGCTGAGCTAAATAAATTATAATATTTTAAAGTATAAAATAATTGAAAGTAAATGAGTGAAAGGAAATAACTGAAAAAAATAAGTAATATATGCATACCTAGACTTATCTTTATCATCGAATGGTTATCTATTGTGTTTGTAGTTTTGATCATGGAGGGCACAAATACTTCTTTGGAGAAGCCCTAAGGATACAAAACTTAAAAAGCTAAAATAAACACATGAAAGTCAAGATAACTAAAGTGTGTAGGTATGACGTACATGGAAATTTGGTAAGTTAGGGTGATAAATGCTAAGTTAGAACCAAATGACCAAGCATGTAGATGAAAAAATGATGACAAATTAATGTGAAAAAATTAAATCACATTGGGAAGAATGTAAAATAGAAATGAAAAAAAGGAATGTAGAACATGCTAAATCACATTGGGAAACATGTGAAAAATGAATGATAAAAAGGAATGTATAACATGATAAATCATGTTCGAAAGCATGTAAAAAATAAATTAAAAAAGGAATATATAACATACTAAACCCTATTGGGAAGCATGTAAAACATAAATGACAAAAAGGAATATCAATGCAAGAAATATCTAAGAAAGATATAAAAGTAAGTGAAAAGTAACACCATCTAATATAATCATGTTGAATCAAACATAAATAAATCACAAATGAATAAAAATTAAATATAAGTCAAGATGTAATACAAGTATTTCAAATGAATACATAAATAAAAACATATAATCATGTAACATTTCATATGTAAGATAAGTGAAGTCCATAAAGATCAACTAAGAACATGATATATAGATGGAAATCAAAAGGTATAAAGGAATGAGTACTCAAACATAGCATTTTTCCTAAGATACAATGTAAGAAAACATAACCACCTAATGACATGACTAGTATGATAATGATTTAGTGTGATAAGCAAACATGAAGGGATGTTTGTGAGGAAAACTTGGTCCTATTTGATGTATTACAATGTAACTCACAAATTATAAACCAACAAGTGTAAATAGGTATATCCAATTAAGGGTATGATCAACCAAAAATAATATATAATAAGGATAATTTTAGGAAAATATGATGTAAAAAAGGTAATATGAGGCACTACATGGGTGATGTGAACATCCTTAGCAAGAATGAAACACACTAGGCAAGTGAATAAGGTTAATAAAAATCAACAACAAGGACTTATGACACTTTGGTTAATGAACACAAAAATTGGGCTAATAAGTGAGTACATAAATCATCCCATGAAGTCTATATGCATTAAATTTAAAATAGACCTACCTTACCACAACATGTTCCCCATCCTTAGGACCCCTTATAGAGCTATTAGTCTACTATGAAGAGTGGTTACTTGTGTGAGAATGTAGGTGATACTAGATGGTATATGATATAATAATAACTCCTATCCTAGTCTACATGCATACCACACCCCAATGGACCTTGGGTATATCATGAGGCCAAATATGGAGTTTGAGCTTTGACTAAGGTGGGAGATGTGCCAAATATAGATCACATCTTTTTGTGTGATATAATTTTTAAGATTGTTTTGCCTTTTATTTTTTTTATGATATAGATTTTAATTATTTTGGATTTTTTAATTCATCCTCCTCCATATGGATTCAAAGAGACAAACATGAGTGAAATAGGTTATGAACACAAGATATATTACACTTGGTCACTAGAGGAAAAGACCTAAATACAAAGGTGTTGAAGTCTCCTAGACTTGCCCATAAGTAAGTGCGCAATCTCAAAATTGACCTATGTGTGCCTCAAATGAAAATAATTAAGGGAATGATGTGGATCATGAGATATCCATCCATGTAATAATTGATACAATGATGAATATACTCATATCTCATCACAAGGAGGTAAAATAGTGATATGAAAGGGATAGGGATATGCTAGGATAATCATGTCATTAAAGAATCCATACTAACATATTACGGATCTAACACAAACATCAATAAAAGTAGTAGTCATCTTAAAAGAGGTGAGAAAATAAATAGTTGTCCCAAAAGATGGGGAAATTAAATAAGGTTCAAATAATCATAAAGATACTAAGTCAAATAATGACATAAATAGTTAAAATAATAAATATGAACCACAAAAGAAATAAATGCCAAATTTAATGTGTAATAAAACTAAAGAACCTAAAGGGACATAATGGTGATAGTTGAGTTAAGTAAAAACAAAGGACCCAAAGGAAAAAATGTGTTTAGGATTTGATGGTAGGTGTTGTCATTGATGTCTAAGAAGCATTAGCAATGACAAAGTGGTCTAGCAGGTCAGTGAGATTGAGCATGGTGGTCTAATGTGCTTGGTGTTGTGAGATGCTTGCATGAAGGTTCTTTGGATGAATTTATGGTGGCATGGAACATGGTATGGTATTGGAGTACATGATCTTGGAATGTTCTATGTAGGTTAGAGTGGTTTCTTGAGGTTCTCATGAAGTATGTAGGTCTGGTAGGTTTGACCATGCATAGTTACCTATAGGGTTTTGCGTCCTATAGATGGTATGCCATGTTATGGAGCTCAGTATGCTTGTAATATGAATATTGGAAATGTTTAGGAAGTCAATAGGACATGCAGATGAATTTTAAGTGGTTTCAAGTAGTCTGTAAGGTTGTTTGGCTCTTGGCCTAGTTGGCCTAGGTAGGTTTATGAGGTCTTATGAAGGGTCAAAGGTGTTTTCAAGTTGGTGAACCTTGTATTTGCATAGGATATTGTTGATAAAGTTCTTTAAATCATTTTTATGAGGTATATGGTCATAGAAGAAGAGAAATTCAACAAAAGTCTTCATATGCTTTAGAGGTGGCTTGAATGGTGTATTTTGAGCTCGAGAGGAAAGTTTCAAGGTTCATTATCTCATGTATAATTTTCATGGGGACATAATAATTTTAGAGAAGGTGGAGAGGGTTCATAATAATTATTTAAAAACATTATTTAATTCATTAAATTCCTATCATTTATGAATGATTGCTAAGAAGGTAATCATGTTCTTATGTGCAAAAATCCTAGTTTTATACTCAATGTTGAAGATCTTTCTTGTTGATGCTTAATAAGGTGTTGGATGGCCATAATTATGATTATAGGTTGTATATGATTCATATAATCTTTTGATTATGTGTTTTCTCAATCTTGAATATTTTTGGGACCCACATAAAAGTGCTTTTTAACATTGTTTTTGATATTATGAGAGATTTTTGAAAGTAACCAAGGGAAAAAATGGGTGTGAGATGAATCTTATGACTTGATTAAAAAATTAATGGAAAGTTTCAGGAATATTCATTTATCTATTTCAAAATTTTAGGTCCTCAAAGTTTCCTAATTCATATGAAGGAAAGGGTGCCATGAGTGAGAAAAACCAGTCAGAGTGAGAAGTGGAATTAGAAGGCCTAATAAGTGTGTAAGAATGGGTCCAAGATATTGGAGCTGATGTAGGGGATGCATAACCTCTATTAATGAAATTTTTATCATTCCTATTCATTTGGAGATGAGTTAATTATTGACTCATAGTTTACCATGATGTTTTTGCTACCAACAAGAACCTGATTTGGATGATTGAGTTTGTTTGTAGGGTAGATGGTTTGATCAAGTATCCATAAGGATTGGAGAGTGTTTAGGACTGATTGAATTATTTTCTTATATATTTTTAATGTTTGAATAATCTTCAATTAGTCAAATATATTCACACAAGTGGAGCTATGCTTCTTTTTTGAGGTGTTTGTGACATGAGCTCATGGTAAGGTATAAAAAACTTGTGCAGAGGATAATGGCCAACCTTGGGAGACACAAATAATTCTTATTAAAATGTTATAAAGTGAAATAGATGACCATAATTAAGAATGGTATATATAATGTGTTTTATGCCTTTTTTTATGTGAATCAAGTTAGACATGCAAGTGTGTGTGTTGATATTTAAAGACCTTGTGCAAAGGTTGTTGGGGGTCTTGGTGACTAATGTTTGTATGAGATTGAGTAAAGAAAAATGTCATTAGACTCAGCATAATTTTTTCATTCTATTGATTATTTTTACTAGATTTATGAGTGTATATTTGTATATGAGTGAAATATTTTTGAAGGGGTTATTACTTGTGTTGAAGAGATAGCTTGGTGTTGGTGACTTCTAAGGAATTAAAAACTTGGAGAAGAGTGTTCTTATAGGGTTTTTATATCAAATTGAGAATCAATCAGAGTTCAAGAATTGTTCATTTGATAGGTATTGTATTTGTGCTCAACATCTTAGGCAAGTTGGTGCTTGTCATATTTATGGGTTGGTGTTCCTTGTGAAGTGGGTGATTCACTAAAGCCTCAGGTTTGTGATCATATTATAAGATTTTAGTCCATTATTTTAAAAAAATGAGAGTGGGTTTTCTTCCTCATGAGGGTTTCCCACATAAATCTTTATGTAACGGTTGCATTCATGTTTATTCTTTGATTCATCTATCTTGCATATTGATGTGATTGGTTAAGTATCTTGAAGATTTGGGATTTGGATTGCATTATTTTAAACCATTGATTCACCTCCTCCCTCTCAGTGGTTTATAACTCTATAAATTGGTATTTAAGTAGGTCCTTTTTGAGGTTTAACAGCTTGAAAGGTGATTCTAAGGTACAATGGCAAGTTAAGGAATTCAAGGTGGTTTCTCTTCCAAACAAGCTCCATTATTTAATGGTTCTAACTATGCCTTTTAGAGTTCAAGGATGTAGAATTTTATCATGGCTCTAGGATTTGATGTTTGGTAGATTGTTCTTGATGGATATGTTATTCCTATTAGTTATCCTACTATTACTACTGATAAGAAACTATTTGAAATCAATTCAAAGAATATGAATGTTATTTCTAGAGGTCTATCAAAGACTGAGTTATCAAAGATCATTCACTATCAAACAACTTTGGAGATGTGGACTAAGTTAAATACTTTCTATGAAGGAGACTCAAAGGTTAAGCTAGAAAAATTACAAGCTTTTAGAAGATAGTTTGAGAGTCTTAAAATTAAGGAGGAGGATTATATGGCATGCTTATTGAATAAAGTGGATGATGTGGTCAATATGATTAAGGGTCTTAGAGAAGATATCAAAAAGGATGTTATTATTCAAAAGGTCTTAAGATCTCTATCTTACAAGTTTGACTCTAAGGTATATACAATTGAGGAAAATCATGACCTTACACTAATGAATATGGATGATATTTATGGATCTCTCACTTCTTATGAGATGAGGATAAATAAAGAAAAACCTCCTAAGAAGGATGTTGCTTTCAAGGCAGAGAACAAGCCTAAAGACAAGAAGACACAAAGTAAGGGGTCTCAAGAAAAAGATGCTATGTTAGATGATATATATAATGATGAATTAAATTTTTTTATTTACAAGCAAGTTGAAGATTGGATTAGGTAAGTATAGAGGTAAGCTTCCTTTTAAATGCTTCAACTATGGTGAAGTGGGTCATTTTGCAAGCAAATTTCCTCACAAACATAAGAAGGATGAAAATGAAGATCAAACAAATGATAAGAAAGGATTCAAGTCTAATATAAATAAGAAATCATTTAAGAAGTTTGATAACAAAAATTTCTATAAGGGCAAAAGGAGTATATACACAAAGAAGGATGATAGTGGCTTAGAAGTAAGTTATGATAGTCAATCTGATGTTAGTCATGATGAGAGTAAAGTTGAGGATGATGAAGTTATTTTCATGGAACTCAAGTCAAATGATGAAAGTGAATGCTCATATCAAATTAAAGGAAAATGGAGTGAATCAAATGAAGAAGATGAGAAACCCATTCAGGACTGTGAGAGTGAACTAAAAAATTCTCTTGAAGATTTAAAGATTGAAAGAAATGTATCTAAAGGTTTGAAGGAAAAATTGAAAGACTATAAAGTTCAATTCAATATTTTTGAAGCTAAGATAACTAAAGATAATAAGGAACATTATGGAATAATCATGTTCTTAAATTCCAAATTGGAGTCTATATCTTCAATCCTAAAAGGTAAGGAAGAAGAATGCCCCAAGTTGATTTTAGAAAATAATATTTTGAAAGATGAATTGGAGAAAACTTTGAGTAAGGCTAAGACTTTTTCCAAGTATGAGAAAAGAATAAATGATCTTGATAGTCTGTTGATGAACCAAAAATCTTCAAGCGATAGAATAGGTCTAGGTTTCATTGAGAAGCCATTAGTAGTATCTCAAGCAAAGGATAAAATCATTAAAGAGGAGAAGGACAAACCTACAAAGATCAATACTCAAACTAAGGATGTTATATCTAACAAGGTAAGATAGCCTAATGCCATAAAGCATTTCAATTTTAATAGATACTATCATGTCTGTCTTGAGTTTGGTCATAGAGCCAATGATGTAAAATGAAGGTTAAAAACAAGAAAGTTAGTCAATCTAATGAGATAAAATGCTTCAAGTGTTTGGATATGGGACATTTATCTAATCAATTTCCAAAGAAGATAAAACAATGTGAGTATACTCCTAAGAATGTAACATGCTTTAATTGTCAAAGGACTAGTCATTTAGCTAAATTTTGTTAGTATCAAAGAAGGATTGTATGCTTCAATTGTAAAGGATTTGCTCATATTTCTAATTTTTTTAAGCAAAAGGGGACTCTTAATCAAGATAATACCAATTAGACTTCGAGTTTTCAAGAAAGGAAGAATAAAGTGTTATATAGTCCAGATGAAGAAAATAAAGTGACAGTTGATATGTCTACAAATCAAATTAGTGTGTTTACTGAGGTAGAGAGTGTTTCTTTCATTGAGGAATTCTCATTATCTACTCATGTTTTCAATTAAGAGATCAAAAATAATGAGAAAGTGAAGAAAGAAGACAAATATAGCCTCAAGATGAGTGTTGATCATTATGTAGTTATAGATAATAGTGTTTCTTATACAAATCAATCATTGTTAGACATTGAAAAGGTCAATTCAATTGATAATATAGATCAAGAAATGATGGCATCCTCATTTGTTGCCTATTCAAGTCTGAAAGAGGAGGAAGGAATTTCAAGGATACAAAAAGTGGTCTCAATCAAGTCAAATAAGAAGAAAAGGAAGAATAAGACTGTGTTGACTAAGGAGGAAGAATAATATGAGACTAAGTGGGCCACTCTAGGCTTCACACTATTATAGAGCAGTCTTGAAGGATTGGAGGTCTCTTTCTATGCTTCATAAGAGACTCTTATAGGTGAAGAAGCAAGAATGATGTTCAAGAGGTATGTTCATGTCTCCTAGTCCTAAAATGCCTTTTTGATCAAATTTTTATGCTAGATTTGAGTGCTGATCTAAAGGAGATGGATGAATATGTTTATATGAGGTCACGAGGAAGATTTTCATGAGTCATTCCTAGGTGTTCTAAGTCCTTGATGAGCTTAGATGTGTGTTTTATGGTCAAAAGTTTGAGTTGACCATTTTTAGCAGTGATGACTACCTAGAAGGTGCCAAAACACTTCATATAGTGTTCTAAGATGGATAAAAGTTTTTTGATGACTAATTTGAAGTTGAGTTTGACATGTCAAAGTAGAATATGTGGTTTGGAGATGCTGATGAGATGCTTAGATGTGTTTTTGACCATTTGGTCAAGGTGTGCCTACTAAAGGTTTTGAGTCTATATGCATAAATTACTTGGTTTCAAGGGCCACTTAAACATTAGAGATACATCATGAAGTGTTTTATGCTCAAGAAGGCTTGTACATGTGATTAAGACATGTTTTAGGTGGTTTCATAGATTGATGAATGATTTTATGCCAGGTGGAACATTTTGAGTAGTCGCTGGCTCTTCTTATCAAGAGCATGTGTTTTGAGGCTTCAAGGAATTCAATGTTCCCAAAGGTTTGGAGACTTTTTATTTTTCATGGAAGTGAGTTTTGATGGTCTCTAGGTGTGGTATCTAGGTCAGGTGTTTGTATTGACTAGAGGTTGAATTTTGACCAAGGTTTACTTTGAAGGCCTAGTCATTTAGGCATGATTACAAAAGTGGTCATTCTTTGGAGTTGAGTTTTTAAATATTTAAATTAGTTGGATGGCCCAAATGGGTTATTGGAAAAATTCTTACAGTGATCTGAAGGTGGGCATATTTCAAGTTATTCAAGTTTTGGTCTTCTAGGAGACCTAATTGGCTAAAAGGCTAAAGACGAAAGTATACTGAGGGGGATAAGTTAGAGACTCATTCTTGGCATGTCTAGGGGGGCATGGTAGTGGACTTTAGTATGGAGTTTCATGGATTGAAGTGGTAATGACATGAATTTATGAGGTCTGTAGTAGCCAAATAGGGCTATAAGGGGTCTAAATAAGCCTAGTGAAGAAAATGAAGATTGTTGAAGAAACTTTCAAAATAAGGTTAGCATTTTTGGTTCTAGATTAGCATGTTGGCTTATCCTAAATGTGTTTTAGGTGTGGTGTTGTGATTGAAGTGTCTTTTTTGGTCTACATGGTGGATTGAAATTAATGATAAGTGAGTTTGTATGATACTGAGGTGCTCTTGTTGTTGTTTCAAGTGAAAGTATCTATTTTTGGAGGTATTTTAGATGTGCATGGGTTATTTAGATTTATGGGGAGCCTTCAAAATGAAGTAGGGTCCTAGGTAGAGTTGTGTTATCATGAAATTGATGATATTTCCAAGGATTAATTACAAGTGGTTTCAAGTGGTCTGCAAGGTTGTTTGGCTTTTGGCCTAGTTGGCCTAGGTTGGCTTGTGAGGTCTTGTGAAGGGTCAAAGGGTGTTTATAGGTTGGTGAAGCTTGTATTTGCATAGGAGATGGTCAATAAAGTTTTTTAAAGAATTTTTATGAGGTCTGAGGTTAGATAATAACATATAAATTTAATAAAAGTCTTCATATGCTTCAGAGGTGGCTCGAATGGTGTATTTTGAGCTTGAGAGGAAAGTTTCAACATTCATTAGCTCATGTATACTTTGCAGGGGACCTGATAATTTTTAATAAGGTGGAGATGGTTCCTAATAAGTATTTATAATAATTATTTCATTTATTAAGGTCTTATCCTTTATGAAAAATTGCTAAGAAGGTAAGCAAGTTTTTATGTGCAAAAATCCTAGTTTTATACCGAATGTTGAATATATTTATTGTCAATGCTTAAGAAGGTGGTGGATGGTAATAATGATTATTTTAGTTTTTATATGACTATTATATGCTTCTTAAGACGTGATTGTTCAATATTTATTATTTGTGGGACCCACAAAAAAGTTCTTCTTAACAATGTCTTTGATATTGTGTGAGATTTTTTAAAGTAACCAGGGGAATAAATGTGTGTGAGATGAATCTTATGAATTGATTAAAAATTCATGGAAATTTTTAGGAAGATTAATATATGTCAAAGTTTTAGGTCTTCAAATTTTCCCAGTCTATATGAGGGAAAGGGTGCCATGAGTGAGAAAAACTAGTTAGAGTGAGAAGTGGAATTAGAAGGCCTAATCAGTGAGTATGAATGGGTCTAAGCTCTTAGATGTGATTTAGGTCATGTATTAACTCTATTAATGTAAGTTTTATTGTTCCTAGTCACTTGGATATGAGTGAGTGATTGAATCATAGTTGACCATGATGTTTTTGCTAGCAAAAGGAACCTGGTTTGGATGATTGAGTTTGTTTGTAGGGTAGATGGTTAGAGCAAGTATTCCTAATGGATTGGAGAGTGTTGAGGACTCAAATTTTTTTTTAGAGATTTTTAAGTTTTTAATAATATTCAATTAGTCAAATATAGTCACACAATTGGAGCTATGCTTCTATTATGAGGTGTTTATGACATGAGCTCATGGTATGGTATAGAAAGCTTGTGTAGAGGATAATGGCCGACCTTGGGAGACATAAATAATTCTTCCTAAATTTCATAAATTGAAATGGCTTACCATAATTAATAATGGTATATATATAATGTGTTTTATGCCTTTTTATTTGAATCAAACTATACAAGCAAGTGTGTGTGTTTTGATTTATGAAGACCTTGTACGAAGGTTATTGGGGGTCTTGGTGACCAATGTTTATATGAGATTGATAAAAGAAAAATTTCATTAGACTCAACATAATTTTATAATTCTATTTATTATTTTTACTATATTTATGAGTGCATATTTATATTTGAGTGAAATATTTGTGAAGGGGTTATTTCTTGTGTTGAAGAGATAGCTTGGTGTTGGTGACTTGTGAGGATTTTCAAAGTTGGAGAAGAGCATTATTTTAGGGTTTCTCTATAATATTGAGAATCAATCAGATTTAAATAATTTTTAATTTGATAGGTGTTGTGTTACTGCTCAACATCTTAGGCAAGTTAGTGCTTGTCATCATTAGGGGTTGGTGTTCCTTGTGAAGTGGGTGCTTCACTAAAGCCTCATGTTTGTGATCATATTATAGGACTGTAGTCTATTGTTTTACAGACTTGAGAGTGGGTTTTCTTCCCCATGAGGGTCTCCCACATAAATATTTGTGTAATGGTTTCATTCATGTTTGTTCTTTGATTCATCTATCTTGAATATTGATGTGATTGGTTAAGTATCACAAAGAGTTGGGAATTGGATTACATTATTGTTGACCACTAATTCATCCCCTCTCAGTGATTTGTACCTCTATCATAATGGTGTTATTAAAATGTGTTTGTGAGGAAGACCTAGTATTATCTAAGGTATTACAATGTAACTCAAAAACTATAAAGTGAAATTAAACCAAAGAATCCAAAGAAAATATTGTTGCTAGTAAAGTGTGTTTATGAGGAAGACTTGGTCCTATTCAAATCATTACAATGAAACTCACAAACTATAAAGTGAAATAAAACCAAATAATCCAAAGGAAATAATGGTGTACATAAAATTAAAGTAAATTAAATAAAGTTCACAAAAACAAATAAACATGAGACAAAAATAACAAGTAAATCTATGCTAACATCTATATCAAATATGATCAAGTGAAATACAAGCCTATGTGTCTCAAAACATTTATTGAAGTTGAATTTGTTTGTTGTTATGCAATGTAGAATAAGGGTGGGAATCGTAATATGACCTAGTGGGTAATTAGATGTGGGGATGGGCATAATAAGATACCCTAAAGTTTGATGTAATATGTGAATGGATATGACAGGATGTTGTAACATGTAATATGGAATCAGGTGAATCTATTCTATTAGCAATAGGTAAATGTGTTGAGATTTTTTATTTTAAAGATGATAAATGCAAAATAGGATGTGTAAGAAAATTACGAAGAGGTATATAAGGTAAAGGAGGACCATTTATTATGCACTTTGGAGTGGGAATTTGAACTAGGTGTTCCTTTCATTCATGTGACCTAAAAGGTTGAGGTGTGATGGATGTAACTAATCATTTAATGTTGTTCATATTATCTATCCTTTCCTTACTAGTGTATGAATAAGGATAAACTATAGTTTGGACAACATTAATATATGAGGTTGAAGTATGGGTTAATTATTGTTGATCAGTAGGTAGGTGATATGATTCATTAGATTAGATTTGTGATTCTATAAGATAATCTTGATAATGTTGTTTTGTTATAGTATCAAGGTTGAAATGTGGACCAAGCAAGGAAGCAAGAATAAACTAGTGAAGATCATGATAGGTATCATGATAATGACCTATCATAGCATGCCACCAACAAAAATTATTAGGATTGTACCATTTTGGAGGAGGTTTGGAAGGATCAAAGCTCATGGATTTAAATGGTATAATTTATTCTTAAGTTTTTCTAGACTCAATGGAGGGTGGTTGTGGTTAAAATTAGTTGAATTGGATGCTCCATTTTGAGTTAATGGAGACTTCTAAGAATTAATGCTATGATAAAATTTATTGGAAAGGCTCCTTAGTAACTGCTTGAGGTGATTCAAATTGATTCATAAGAAAATCTTTTATTTTTTGCTTGTTCTAAGGCTTCTTATAAATTTTTGGGGAAAAATATGAAAACTTTGTATTGAAGATGGGATTTAAAAGAAAAAAATAGTATTAAAAGATTGTCATTATTCATGTTATGGTTCACTTTATGATCTAAAGGCTTCCATCATTTGATGAAAGTGTGAGCATATTTGTTAGGCAGTTGCTTGGCATTGATGAAGTGGCTAAGTTAATTTTCAAGGAGGTCATTATGTTGGAATTCATTCACTAGAGCATTGATTAAATCCTCTAGTTATGAGATGGAATGTCTAGGAATCTTATTGCACCATTAAAATACATAACCAACAAAGGTTTTGGCTAAGATCTTGGTGGTATTAAAGGTGTTAGTTTTGATCCATTCCTTATAGATATTACCAAAATATTTAAGAAAGGTAGTGGGGTCTTTAGTTCCACCATATGTGATAGTTGGAGAGATGTTTATAATGTATATGGATACAATGAATGGAGACAAAGGTTAATTTTGAAGATGTTAAAGAATTTTTTTATGCAAAGGTTTTTTAGGGATGAAATTATCATTTACATATTTATAGAACGAGGGACACAATTCTAATTTGGATGATTCATGATGACTTGAGGTGGTTGACCAACCATTTTTAATATCTAAGATGCATTTGCATTATTTGGGAATGGTTAGTTACTTGCATAACATTCATTTTTTGAACCATTTGAGTTGTATGAATGGGAGGATTTTGATTATTAGTGGTACGAGGTGGAATGTTAGGGTTGGTAGGAGGAGAATTTCCTATATTGGTAGTTGGGGATGGATTATTGTATGGAGGAATCCTAATATTTGTAGTAGAAGGAGGACTAGGATGATTAACTTTAATTGCATTACATTATGTAATAATTGGTTTAGGATTAGGAAGGAATGAAGGAAGGAATATAATAGTTTTATTTTAACTAATAATAAAAGTGAGGTTCTAACCTAAATCCTTAATTAGGTAGTGTTCTTGACTAATTTGAAGCTGAAAAGAAGACATAATTATGAATTTATTAGTTTAATGAACAAAGTCATTTAAGATATGTATACGCATAATATGTTCAACATTTATCAATTGCTCATGCTTTATATCTTATATAAAGTCACCAAGTCTCAATTTATCTGAGTGTACACCTAAAGGGGTGCACCAAGGAAGGGGTGGGAAAACCATTGGTGCTTCTCAAGATTGTTGTCCTTATTACCACTTGTTATTAATCTAACCAAGTTCTAAAAACATTCACCTAAGCCTTACCTCCTATTTTCACCCTCCTCTAGTCATTTTCCACCTTCATTAGCCATTCCCTAACCTAAAACCCTTTTTGATTATTTATGTTACATATTCAGACCCATCAACCTTGTATTCTTATTGATAAAACTTACTAGGTTCTAGGTTAACCCCTAGCCAACCTAGTCTATGACCTAATTTATTTTTTATCAATAATGATACTAGGTCGAATAGGTTGACCTTGTCATCCTAAACTTTAAGAAAGGATTAGGGTTAGATATGCATATATAAACACATGCATTTATCCATACCTATAGAGACATCAAGATTAAATCATTCATTTGTACTTCTTTACAATCTACTCTTCTACCATTCTACTTGAGGAGTTTTAGCTTAGGGTTTCCACTTGGAAAAGAATATTATTTTGTGAAAAATTCTTAGATGCTTTGGACTTTTTTAGTGATCCTCACAAAACATAACTTCTTTCAAAGCACCTTTGTCTAAGGGAGAGATTGAGTATTGATAGGTTCATCTTCAAGGTAAGTATCTCTAACTTTGTTCCTCTCTTTAGTAGATATAAGTAACACAAGTAATGGATTTTGAATATATTTCTCTCTCCATGCATTAGGGTCTTACCTATATATAGATTAATTAGTATTCTCTTATGTATGTTTGCTCTTATTTTTACTAACCTCATTTTGTGCCATAAGATTTGGTGAGCACTAGATTAGACTTTACTTGTTATTAGTTTAGTGAATATGAAAACATAAGACTAGTTAGGGCTATTATATAGTTTTGATTAACTAAAGGTTTTAGAACCTTCCATAGTTAATTTATTATGGTAAGAGATCCCTTGGATAGGTCTAGCAGATTGATCTTGGTCATGACCTCAAATGTCTAATGTATCCCCAATTGGAAGTGTAAGTAGGATTTATCTTATTCGAGCTAGGATTAATTTATAGATCTACTACATTTCCTATTGCATACATTCTAGTGAATTTGATGTGAATCTAAACCATACAAGTTTTCTTTCATGCTTTCATTTGATATCATCCTATTATATTTATATATATTTTCAATACTATATCAAACCAATTGGTATAGTTATAACTTTTTATGTACAAGTTTAACACACAGTCGCATCAAAATGACTCTATTATGTTTATGTAGGTCTTCATCAAATAAACATTACTAGCTCAAACAGGTCAACCCAGTACTCATTTTTAGTTATAGATAAGTATATAAGGTCTATCAAGTCAACTTTTTCATCTTATTCCCTCTGGCAGCATTCAGATCAACAAACTAGGTTGAATAGGTCAAATTAGTCATCTTATTCTTCTTCAACACATAGGGTTTTGTAGAACTAGGTCAAACTGGTTGACATAGTTTATATAATTTAAAAGTAGAATTTAAGGCACTTCAACATAAAATTTGAAATCTTAACCATCATTAATCCCATTAAGGTTCCTCTCTTTTCTCTCTCTATCATTTTATTTCTTTTTTTAGTTCTATTTTATATAAGCTAACTGGCTTCAAAATTGTAACCATACATCTAACTAAGAAGAATTGGTCAACTTAGTTTTATAGCCTATCTTTTGTCTAAGAGACATAGTCAACCTATTAAACTCCATTCTTAAAGACTTTTCTTCTTTAGAATAATAGAAACCCAATCAAATTTTTTCTATATTTTTTTGCATATAGTGTCACCTAAATTGACTCTGTACTATTCTTCATCACTAAATTAATAACTATTTGCTAGTAATTAATTCACAGTTCCTTTTTCAAATTTTTTCATGATTAAAGTAACTCACAGTCTAAATAGTTGGTTTTTTAAATTGATATTTAGTTACATCATTTTTCTCTTTTGCACACACTACCAAATCACACAATATTCAAAATGCATTTAAACACTTATCTTCCCAAGGCCTATCTACTTAGATATCATCACCAAGGGGGAAGCCAACATAGTTTTAGAGATAAGTATAAATACGTGGTTAATGGTATATATTATAAAATCACCCGACACCCTTATCACTGTAGGATTTTGAAGTGATGAGGTAGGCCCTTATACCAATATAGTACCATTTTCAACATAGATCCCTTTCAACCCAAACATCCTAAAACCATCCATAGATTAATTTCTAGTTCCTTATTTTCAACCAACTTTCTTATCACACTTAAATCGATACTTTCTAATAATATAATAATTATCAAGATGACTACTTAGTTAGCATTTACTTTTTAGTTGATTTCTTGTTCTTTGAACATTGAGTGTTATATTACAAAAGCTTGAATTAGTTAGAATTAGTATAAGGTTTGTTGTGTGCCATAATTGGATCACTCACATTGATCTAATTGTTTGTCTACTTTAATTTTTGCTTCACTTATATGGTAAAAATTTACCTTATTTCAGAACATTGTCATTTTGGTCGATACAATCTCTTACATATTCTATATTTATTCATGCCAATAATACACAATCGACCAACATGATTGTGTCTCTTACAGATTATATCTTTCTTTCCAGCAATACATAGTCAGCCCAATTAACTCTATACTCTTCTCATCCCCTTTCCAATAGTACATAGTTGACCCTATCGAATATGTACTCTTCTTAGCCATTTTTTATAGTAGTACTCTATTAACCTAGTTGACCTTATATCTAATTGTTAACCTTTTTCTTCTAACTGGTTGATTTGGTTATTTGTCTGATTGGTTTCCTTCTCTATCTAGCTTACTTGGTATTTTGTCCATGATTTCTCTTTCTTATTGCTTAAAATTATATTCCTTTCCTCAAAACACAATGAAATACCCTATCATAATCTTTTAGGACAACTTGAATCCATTTAGGCACTATATGGGGTATTCTTTTCTCCCTTTATTTACCTCCTAAGAGAACCCTCACTCTTGGATCACCTCTTCCCCTCCATCTATAGATTGCAAAATGGTTCAAATCACACCTCAAGATGAATTAGGTGGTTCTAATACTTTTTTTTATCTATCAAGATAATTCTCATCTTCAATATTTCCAACATAATATGGGAGAGATTGACACAAGCCTATCCAAAAATCCCACTATTAATCCACCTCCCAATAACTCTCCCCCTAATGCCAATTCGGGGATTCCTATTGAAAACACCAACCCACCAATTGATATGGCTCAACTTTTTTCACAAGTCATATAATAAATGAACATAATTTAAACATATAACACCTATAAAATTATGTAATTGCAATGTCATCTAATCGATATGGCTAATCAACCTCTAGTTCTAATTCCTCAAACTAATCAAAACTTTATTCCTTCAGCTTTTAGAGATGCCTTAGGAAATGTTATTCCTTAAACTATCATGAATTAAAAAATGCTTCAAAACATCCAAAACGAGCCTTTAAAGACATCTCTCCAACTATCAAGTATGATGGGAATAAAGACCCTGTATCTTTTCTTAAAGCATTTATCAATCTTTATAAAGAGTGGATCCAAACTAATTCTTTTTCCACCACAAAACTTATATTTAAAACCTTCAATGGTAATGCATTAGAATCATTTGATCAACTTCCCAAACATTCCATCTAGAAACTAGAGGATTTAGTAAATCCTCTAGTTGAAGAGTTTTGACACAATGACCTATCCCAAAAATTGCCATATCCATTTCATCAACGCTAAAGAACCTCCCACTAAATCAGCTCATGATTTTATCAAATGATGGAAATATTTTACCCATAAAGCCAACCATAACATGACTAGTGATAATCTTTTTAAACCCTTTATAACTACTATAACCCCTTCACTTCAATATAAGGTTTGAACTTTTGCCGCTTAAATTCTTAATGAAGCCCTTGACCAAGACAAATTTTGAGACTTGATCATGAATCAATTTGAACCCAATACCAATTTCCTTAAGGGATCTTTTAAAAATTATACTAATTCCATCACTAGAAATACTCCTAAAACCAAACCAGGAGTTTTCAAAGCTATTCTCACATACCACTAACTGTGAAGCAAATGAAATAATTATTAGTAGCCTCTAAACCCTTTATTTATCCCAATAATCATCCTAAATGGTATGAACCTACTTAATTTTTTTGGTTTCATGTTGACATTGGTCATTTCCATGAAACTTGTAGAGGGCTCACCAAAGTTTTTGTGTCCTATATGTTTATTGATTCCTTCAATCAAGAAGCCATGATCAAAATCTTTCACCAAGAATATAACATTGCTTCTCAAAAATGACAAGCTCCCAAAGCTTATTCTAATAACCAAAAATCTTTTCCCACATCTACTACTCAACAAAATACCAAGGATGTTTATGCTATTGATGATGAATATGACCCATATTATAATAATTCTCAATATGTTAAAGTAGCTAAATTTAACTATCATTACAAACTAGCTCATAAAGATCATTTTACTAAACCTAAGAAACCATATTTCTAAACATAACTTTCAAAGATACTAAAACTAATCATTTAGCTTTGAAAGATAATGAGGAACCATCTCCTTCTTCTGAATCACCAACCACTTCCATTCCTTCAAAACCTTCCTTACTTTCTAAAACTTGTGTTTTTATTTTAAACCCTATTGGAACTTTCTTGAAGAACTCAACTCCATGCCTTAAAAGATCCCCCTTATGGAGTTAGTTCAAACCTCCCCTTATCATCATAAATTCCTCATACAAAAATTATAATAAATTGAAGATCCATCTTATATAGATGAAGCACCCTCTATTGAGCCTTAACCTATAAATGTGCATACTATTGAATCCATTTGTCCTTATTCAAACTTTCCATTGAATTCCTTGGAAAAGACATGACTAATTATGAAATCCTTTTGTGTGTATTTGATCCACCTGTATTCATTAAAATAACCATTACCCATATTTGTAGGGTTTTAGTTGATGAAGGGTATAATATTAATGTGACATATTTGTGGATCATATAATAACTTGGCTATAATAAGGATCATCTCAATAAAACCCACCTAATCTATCTTGGATTTGATAAAACTAATCAAAAGACACTAGGTTGTATTTGGCTTCCCCTTAAAATCATACTAAAAACTATTTAAACTAAGTTCATAGTCGTTATTTTGTCCCTATCTTACAACATACTCCTAGTCTGAACTTGGACTTATAGAATGAGGGATATCACCTCTTCAGGTATCCAATTCATCAAGTTCCTACATAATGGGAAAATGTATAAACACAAGGCCAATCCCATTCCTTGGAGCATTCAAATTCCCAATCCTAAATCTCAATATTGCATTCCTACCATTTCAATGATCAATAATGATCCCTTTCCTAAATTCATCAATATTAATCCAGACTTACAGGTCACTCTTGATAATTCATATGATGATGAACCTAATGACTTGAAACATACTTTAAACACTACTAAGCTACCTCCTTACATCTCAAAGTGGCTTTCTCCTTCCTTATTACCTCATGATCCCACTATTCCTCTCATTAATGAGATCATTGATTTACACCCTCCATATAATGTTCATGACATTTATTACCCATAAGATTCCTTCACATGCAATGATTATGGATTGGAAAAATTATTCCAATATCTTTTAACCATGTTTCCATGTAAATTTAGTGATTTAGGAATTCCCTCTTCTATAATTCCTCCTGAATCTCAAGCATGTACCATTTCTCCAACCTATGATGATAACTAGATCATGGCCCAAGCTCAATCTTGAGACTTAGATGTTCAAAATTATCAAACAAAATTAGCCCATAAACATGCTTTCAACCATGATTTTCATACCATTTCTACTAATTTTGAATTAGATCCTGAAGGTCATGTACCCCCATTAATTCTCCACTTATAGATACTCCTTAGGTAGTAAAACAAATCCTACCTTCTAAAAATCTGACAATTCTTGCATCTTCTATACCACTTATTGACCCAATCATTCTATCCAAATATTCCCTCTTTAATGAAATTAATGATACACCAATCTCATTCAATCAACCTTCTCTCCTTATTCCTAAGATTACATTAGATAGCAAAGTCATAGATATACATTAGATACATTCTAAATATGATTGACATGGTAATCAAATTCTTTATCTTGAAGTAGATGTCAATTATCATGGTCCTCTTCCCACTTTTCCTATTAGTGAAACCATTCTTGAATTGCATCATGCCTGAGAACTTCAACTTCCTTATTAACATCACAAACTCAAGAATTTTAAAAATAAAACCCCTTATTTCAATAACTTCATCACTAGCATTGATCCTAAAGCCAATCCAATCTCCTCTTTACCTAATGCACCATATCATTTATAAGATGGAAATGTTATGATTATTGAATAAATTAGTCA
Organism: Torreya grandis; assembly: GCA_037957365.1. NCBI lineage: Eukaryota > Viridiplantae > Streptophyta > Pinopsida > Cupressales > Taxaceae > Torreya > Torreya grandis. Next base: position 1,157,820 of record JARHVA010004502.1, read on the forward strand.
AATTGAATATGGTACTCCATCATGCCCTCAACCAATTATAATCTCTCATGAATTCACATCTACTGAACATGATAACTTTAGATTGTTTCTTGATAAATATTGTGGGATATTTACTTTATCTTATGAGGACATGTCTGGTACTGACCCTAGCCTCACGATGCATAATATTATCACTTACCCTAATGCTAAACTGGTGCACCAAAATCAATGAAAATCTCCACCCAAAATTTGTACCTTATGTCATAAATAAATTATCAAAATTTTTGATGTTAAGTTTATCAAACCCATGGACTATTTTGAATGGGTTTCTAACATATTCATTATTCATAAGAAGGTCACCATGGTCATTCACATTTTCATTAATTTTTGTAATCTTTATCTTACTTATCCCAAGGATAATTTACCTCTACTTTCAATAGATTCCATCATTGATTCCATAGCTAGTTATGTAATATTGTCTCTTATGGATGGTTTCTCGTGTTATAACCAAATTCACATTTCCATTGAAGACAAATTTCACCATAGAATGGGGTAACTATTGCTACATTAAAATTCCATTCAACCTTAAAAATGCTATAGCTACATATCAATAGGAATGACTCCCATATTTCATGATCTTAATCACAATATTGTAGATACCTATATGGATGATCTCATTGATAAATCTAAAAGTTGTAAGACTTATCTCCATCTTTTATTGCCTCCTTAAATATAAAGTTAGACTAAATCCTTACAAATGTGTTTTCGGTGTCACATCTAGAAAACTACTAGAATTCTTAGTCTCACTTTATTGCATTGATGTCGATCCTGCTATGATCAACATTATCATCAACATGCCCATCCTTCAATCCATTTTAAACATTCACACTTACCTTAATAAACTTAGGTCAATTAGATAAGTCATTCCTAAAATGGCATAGCATATCTATTTTATTAATTCTCTTCTCAAGAAAGGTAATGACTTAGAATGGATAGATCAATGTCAATTAGCATTTGATAATATGAAATAATCATTCCTTCACCCACTTAATCTTTGTCTCCATTCAAATTATTGACCATTGATCATGTACATCTCTTACACACCCATATTAGTTGGGGTAATGCTTGCCCAAAAAGATGATATTAGAAGGGAATATGCCATCTACTATATCAGATGAGGCCTCATCAATTATGAGAAATGTTATACATATGTTGAACATGATTGCCTCACCATATATTTTTCCACTAAAAAACATTGACATTATATGATTTATCAAACCACTTACATTATCATTCAATATAATCCCCTTCATCACTTTTTCTCCAAATAAATTTTTCTTGGACATAGAATTGGCAAGTGGATGGTCCATCTCATGGAATTTGATCTCAAAATTATTAACAAACAAGTTACCAAAGGATAAATCATTACTGATCAACTTGTCATAGCTCCTATGCCAACTACTAATTACCTTCAAGATAGTCTTTTTGATAATAATATTATCTACATGGAATGTCTCAACTAAGCCATATCTCTAAAATATTACTTTCATAAATTCACTACTAACCTTGAAATAATTAATATAGAAGAATCCTCTATCTTTCCTGACATTATTAAACCAAAATTAGTTATTGGCAAACTTCCTAAATTAATGCCAATTTACATGAAGATACTCAGACCCTTCATTTTGATGGTGTTAAATTCCTTCAAGGAGCTATGTTAGGTTGTATCTTTACAATCCCTCTTGGAAAAATCATCCCATTGGTATTTTACCTCACATTTGATGTCATTAACAACATGGTAGAGTACAAATCTTTAATCCTAGTCATGAGAGTAGCCCTTGATCAAGATATCACATACCTACATTATTTACATGACTCCCAACTCATTTGACACTAAGTAAATGGTGATTATCAATACAAAAGTGAGAATCTCATTTCTTATCATAAAATCAGAACTACCCTTTCCAAATATTTTATTTATTTTACCATCGAGCCTATCCCTTGAGATCAAAATTCTATTACCAATTATTTTACTTCTTCTAGATCTATTTTTCATCCACAACAAGTTCTTATCGATCCCTCTTTTATTATATAAATAATAAAATCACCATATTATCTTCAACCTCAATATTCACTCATTTGAAACATTGAGGCCATAACCATTTGATAAAACCCATGATATAAAGATATTATTAAATTTATTGAACACTAAACTTATCATCTGAACCTCGATTCTAATAAAAAAACTTACATTGATAAACAAGATTTTAAGTGTATATTTTGATATAACATTATATATTATATTAATGTTGAAGGTACATTGCTTCATTGTGTTATGAAAGAAGAGGTTCTTCCTCTTCTCAAACAAGCACATAGGGGAATTTGTAGTGGCCACTATAGTGGACATGTTATAGCCTGTAAATGCTTACGTATGGGATACTTTTGGCCCACTCTTGAGAAGGATGACATCAAATTTTATAAAAAGTTTACTCTTTGCCAAATTAATGATGATATAATTCATATACCTCTAGTAGAAATTCAAACTGTTGAATCTCCCTAGCCATTCTACATGTGGAGGTTAGATATCATAGGCAAATTAACTTGATCTCAAGATGGGCATGTCTTTATAATCACAACCACAAAATATTTTACCAAATGGGTCAAGGATATACCCCTTGTCAATTTCACCAATACCACCATCTCCAAATTTATCCTAAATCAGATCATTTTCCACTTTGGTAACCCTCATACTATCATTTTTGATAATGGTGGTAACTTCAAAAATAAAGATGTTAAATAACTCTATGTTAAATTTAAAATAAATCACAAATTCTTCACACCCTACCATAATGTAATGTCCAATCTAAGGCCATAAACAAAATTATTAATAAAATTATCCAAAAGAGAATTCATGACACCCACATAGATTAGCATCTTCATCTCTATCCTAATCTTTGGGCCTATTACACTAGCATATGCACTACCACTAGGGCAATGCCATTTTCTTTAGTCTATGGTTATTAATCAGTCCTTCTATTAGACTTTGAGATTCCCTGTCTTTGTATCTATCTTCATGGAATCATACCTGATGAATAATTACATGAGGCTAAATTAATTTTCTTGATCTCCTTGATGAACACCATCTTTCTACTTTACAACATAATCACCAACACAAAGCCCATATTGCCAAATAATATTATAAATGAGTTAAAATTTGCACTTTTAATATTGGTGATATTATCCTTAAATTAGACTACACTCATGAAAAATAAGGTAAATACACCCAAAAATGGTGGGGCCCTTATTTAGTCAAAGACATTCTTGGTCCAATAACTTATCACCTTTAAACAAATGAAGGCCATATTTTCAAAGAGCCCACCAATGCACAATTTATCTAGAAGTATTTTGCCTCGATCCTCACCTTCTTTCCATGATTTCTATATGTTATCTAACACTTTCTATAAGATAATTATATGGGTCTAACCCTCTATATTATTTATCTCTTTTCACAAACCTAAGTCCTTCTTTTTGGTCTTTTGGTTTCCCTTTTTATCATGAGTTGGATTATAAAATGACAAATAGGACCCAATCTTCCTCATGATTTTTCACTTTTTTAATCTTTATTTTCTTGATTTCCAACATGTTTTACACACCATTGTAGGTTTTTATTTTATGATTTATAGTGTAAAACCATGGAGAGGATCTAGGTTTCCTCATAAAATCACCATCTTCTCACTCCTTGTCTAGAATATGTTTTGCAATGGTTATAAGTTCTTGATCCTTTGTTATCAACTTTAGTTTTTTCTTATTTTTTGGATAAAATTTTCACAAAAAAATATAATATTATGTTTTCCTACATTTCCCTCATTCTTATGATAAGGAATCACACTCTAATATCATTATATCACTTTCTCACCCTTTGTCACATTTTTACAATTTGAAGTAATTCAAATTGTTTCATGTTTCACTTCTCTTGATTTCCTTTCCTTTCACTCCACATTGGATTAAATAAGGTTGAAGTCAAGATATCACTTTTATTTCACCTAAATTAATAAGACTCTTAGACACTATGCTCTCTAGGTTATCTCTCTTAGCAACCAAGTCCCAAGTATTCTAATGAAAGTCATCTTTAGCACTCATGTTTGGTTTTCCAAATCTATATGGAGGAAGAATAGAAAAAGACATCAATAAATTTAAAAGAAAAATCATTTAAAAATAAAAAGAAATGATATATAAATGGCCACATAATTTTTTTCAAAAGTCCAAATCACACCAAAATACATGATTATAAGCACATCTCTTGTCTCCAATCAAAGGTCAAAATCCATAGTTGGCCTCACAATAGTGACAAGGTCCATTGGGGTGTGGTAGGCTACTGGATTAGAATAGGAGCATTCAATAAGCTCTATGGTGCTACCTACTTTCTCATGCAAGTACCTAATCTTCATAGTAGATCAATAGATCTATAAGGGGTCCTAAGGAATGGGGAACACATTGTGGGAAGGTAGGTATATTTAACTTTTCATGCATATAGCCTTCATGGGATGATCTAAATACTTCATTTATTGACTTAAGACTTGTGTAGCTAAGAAAATTTCTTCAGAATCTTTAAGGTTGAAAGTGCTCTTATTTTGACAAACTTAATTTGAGTGTCTTGACTTTGATAAAGAGTTCCTCTACCTTGGTTTTTACTTCATTATCCGCTCCACCCATTTAATCTCCCCCCTTGACAAAAACATGTGATTCTAAATTTGTTTCCCCTCTTCCATACTTCCCTCTTCTTCACATCTTAAAAACATGCTATCCCTACTTTATTGTAATTTTATCTACCCTTGGAGCAAAACAACATGTTTGAGTGACTATGGATTATTCTCTTTATATCATAGCTCTACGCATCTGGACTTGCCTTGATTACCATTTTCCATCATTGTAATACCCTTATTGCAGCCACCTAAGTCTATTTATACTTTCATGTAATTTTTCCATTATTTAGTGAGGTTGGATTGTTACTTCTCACTCACCAATTTATTTTCCCTTTAATGCACCTTTTTCCATTACTGATTAAGGATTGTTACTTCTCACTCATCGATGTTATTTTGCCATTTTACTTAACCATCTTTGTTTAAGTATTGTTACTAATTTTACATTCATGTTTGGTTACCATGATTTTTGACATGTAGCTTTGGTTTGATTTGGTTAGTTTGCCTTTCTTAATTAAGGTTTACTTTGATTTTTTTTATATTTAGTAGCCTTGGATTTTTAGGTTACCTGATTTACTCTAAAATTTGATTTGGTCATTTGGTCTAACGTAGCACTTATCATCCAAATTGCCAAGTTTATAAGTACATCCCATCCATATAGAACCAATTATCTTGGATTTCATACATTTTGTTTTTATCTCTTTTATTTTGTGTCCTTAGGCTTTTCAAGAGCAATCTCTGCACCCTCCATGATAAAAACTACAAACAAAACAAACAACATCCAATGATAAAGGTAAGTCAAGATATGTATTACATTTAATTTTTTTAGTTATTTTCATTTCAATCATTTAGTTTCAGTTATTTATGTTTTAAAATAATTCATCTTTTTTTAGCCTCAACATTGTGTGTTGTTATTTTCTTTCTTGAAGCATCATCACATGTTGTACTTGAGTGACACGTGATGAGCGTTGAGTGGGGCATATGTATACACATAATATTTTCAAACTTTATCAATTATTTATGATTTCTATCTTATAAGAACCCATTGAGTCTTAATCTCTCTAAGTGAATTCTTAAAAGGTTACACTAGGAAAGGGGTGGGTAGACCATTGGTGATTTACAAGATTATTGTCCCTTATTACCACTTTTTATCAATCCATCCAACTTTTAAAACATTCCCCTAAGCTTTACCTCTTATTTTTCACCCTCCTCTAGTCATTTTCCACCTTAATTATCCCTTCCCTAACCTAAAACCCTTTTTGATGGTTTATGTTGCATAGTCGACCCCATCAACCTTGTATTCTTATTGATAGAACTTATTAGGGTTTAGGTCAGCCCCTAGCTGACCTAGTCAATGACCCAATTTTTTTATATCGATAATGATACTAGGTTGACTAAGTTGACCTTGTCAGCCTAAACCTTCAAAAAGGATTAGTGTTAGATATGCCTATATAAACACATCTATCTCACTGTTCTTATAGATATAGAAATAATTAATTATTTATTTGTGCTTCTTTACAATTTGCTCTTCCACCATTCTACTTGAAGAGTCTTAGATTAGGGTTTCCACTTGGAGAATAATCTTGTCTTATGGAAAAATCTTGGATGATTTGGCCTTTCTTAGTGATCCTTACAAACCATAACAACCTATTGTGAATCACCTTTGGCCAAAGGAAAGATTGAATCTTTATAGGTTAATCTTTAAGGTAAGTATTTCTAACTTTTCTCCTCTATTTAATAGATATAAGTATCATAAGTAATGGCTTTTGAATGTATTACTCTCTCCATGTATTAGGGTCTGACCTATACATAACCTAATTAGGATTCTCTTATGCATGTTCACTCTTATGTTTAATAACCCCATTTTTTGTTGAACACTAGATTAGACTTTACTTGTTATTACTTTATTAAATATGAAAACATAAGACCTAGTTAGGGTTATTATGTAGTTTTTCTTGAATTAAGGATTTGGAACCCTCAATAGTGAATTTATTGTGGTGAGAGATCCCTTAGATAGGTCTAGCAGATCCATCTTGGTCATGTCCTCAAATATATAATGTATCCCCAATAAAAAGTGTAAGTAAGATATATCTTCTCTCTGCTAGGACTGATTTATAGATTTGTTACATTTTCCATTGCATATAGGACATACAAAGTTGGCCATATGGTATAAAGTCAAACTAGTTGACTACATTTGGAAGGAAAAATAAAAAAATATGTAAAATAATGAGTCAAATAAATTAATTGAATTCTGTTCTATAGGTAGGAAAATTTATACTAGTTTATAAGAGACTAAGTCAATTAGGTTCTATAGGTAGGAAAATTTTGAAATGGTATAGATCTAGATGACTAAGTAGAAATTTTACAAGAAAAATAAGCTAAACACACAGGAAACTAAATATACTAGGTTGATCTAATTATAACACACAATAAAAACCTTGTATCAACACTATATAATATATGTTTTTCAATACAAATATAATTGGCAAAGAGTAAGTAAAAATGATTAAAAAAATAGAAATGCTAATCTATGTGATCATTCTTAAATGTTTTAAAGTATAGGCTTAGAAATAAATGTGATAGGGAATTTAGCTTTAGAAAGAAACTAGAAAGAGGTAAGCTAAAGCTAGTTTCAAGTTGTAAAGGCTGAAATGGATTTGTATTGGTGATGATACTACCATGGTATTAGGGCCTATGCCCTCACTTCATAATCTCATAATGATAAGGGTATTGGGTACTTTACTAATATACACCATCAATCACGTATTTATACTTGTCTATAAAACTAAGTCAGCTTCCCCCATTGGTGATGAACTCCAAGTAGGTAGACCTTGGGTAGAATTATTTAATGTTTTTTGATATTTTGTGATTTGGAAGTGTGTGAATAAAATTTATAGTATTGTGACTAAATTGATAAATTAAACTTTACTATTTAGTCTTTGTGTGCTACTATAAACAAGCAAGTATAAAAATGAAGGATGAGTTAATTACTAATAATACAAGTTAACTCCTTTTCTTGAAGAGTAGAGGGTTGATTTAGTTGACCAAGTATGCAAATAGTATAAAACAAAATTGATTGGGTTGATTCTATTTGTTGAAGTAATGGCAAAATAAACACAATCAAATGAGTTAACTGAGTCTTCTTAAAAAGAAGCAAATAAAGAACTAAGATGATCCAATCGAATTAGTTGAGTTTAGGGTTATAGTTTTATAGACTAAAAAATATGAAAAACATGACTAAAATGAAGGAAATAAATAACTAAGATGGTGAGAATGAACCTGATGGTTTTAATGATGCTAAATTTGCTATTTTTTATATTTTTTCATCTAGATGAGATTTTAAACCTAATAATAGAGTCAATTAGGTCGGTTGAGTCTAAAAATATGTATGTGAAGAAGTGAACTGAGTCAATCATATTGATCTAATTACATATAATTGAAGATGACCTACACAATGCCAAACCTAGTCAATTAGATCAACTATGTGTTAAATATATGCACAAAATGTTAGACTGAGTCGATAGATTTTATCTAGTGATGTAAAAATAAAATAAATAATAAAGGATAATAAATGAAATCATAAAAAAAGACCTATAAGGTTTAGTTCATGTTAGTTTCACCAAAATGTATACAAGGGAAAATGAAGTTAAACTACAAATCAATCCTAGCTCGAAGAAGATAAATCAAACTAGCTCTTTAACTTGTTACATTTAGACAATCAGGGTCATGACCAATATTAATCCACTAGACCTAACTAAGGAGTCTATTATTACATACATCACTAGAGAGGGTTCTAAAGCCCAGAGTCAAGTAATACCACACAATAACCCTAGCTAGGTCATATGTTTTATAACAATGTAAATAATAATTTAAATTAAACCTAATCTAGTGATCACCAAATCTTTTGTCACACATGGGGATAATAAACATAAAATTAAACATGAAAATAAGAAATCTACTCAAGTAAATGTAGAGATAATCCTAAAGCATGGAGAAAGAAATGCATTCATAAGCCAATACATGCAAATCTATCTACTAATAAAAGAGGATCAAAAGTTAGGAATACTTACATTGAAGATGAACCCACTGAGCCTCAATCTCTTCCTTGGCCAATGGTGCTTTCAAAGAGGTTGTTTTGGCTCATAAGGATAGCAAAGATAGGTCAGATCAAGGCTAAAATACTTTTATGAATCCAAAAAATGTTTCCCACAAGAAAAGATTCTTCTCTCTAAAGGAAGTATAAAACCCTAAGCAATGATTCCTCAAGTAGAATGGTGGATAAGAATATGCACAAATGAATGATTCTATATGTGTGTGTGTGTGTGTGTGTGTGTGTGTGTATCTCTTTTGAAAATTAGGTGAAGGATGTGTTTATATATCTAAATCTAACCCTAAACCCTTCTAAAGTTTTATTTGACATAGTTGACCCAGTCAGGCCAATTATTTAAGAAATAAAATAGTCATATCCTAGACTAAGTCATTTGGTTTGACTTAGTCCTATAACAGGATCATTTACTATAACAAAATTGACCCATTAGATCATGTTTAGAGGATGGTAAAAAGAAATTTTGGCTTAGGTAAAGGCTATTTTAAGCAATGAGTTTCTTGGATGAGCATGTAAGGGAGGTGTCATAGCTTAGGGAAACATATAGGAATGAATTGTGCTGGTTTTAAGTGGTGGTATGAGGAAAAACAATCTTGTGAAGCACCAATGGTTTACCCACCCATTTCTCAGTGCACCCTTTAAGGCATGCACTTAGATATATTAAGACTCAACATGTTCCTATAAGAGATAAATCGTTAGTAATTTATAAAGTTTAAAAATATTATGTGTATATAATTCTAAAAAAACTCAGAAGGATATAGATGAGGATATATGAGAAGATACCAAGGTGGTTCACAAGGATGTAAGGGAAATAAATCCTAGTGGCATCCAATTTAGTGCTACTTATTTGTATAATTTAATCATGTACAAAGTAATTTTCCATCAAATCCTCAGTGATAATCCTAATATGTGTACTATAAGGTTTTATATCAACATGACATAGAGGATTGTATGTTTTTAGAGAAATAACACTTGGAAAAGTTAGCAAGGAACATGAATATGATTAATGCACAACCCTCAAAAGATACTCTTATAAAAGAAGTCACACAACATGTGGAATAAGGATTAATACCTTTGGAGATGCCATAAGATATCAAGATAAACAAATCTTAGAGAGATAAATATTCAAAACCAATTACTAAGATAGGGATAATGTGATAAGTTGTGAAGATTTTGAAGACAATCCAATAACAAGAGATAATTGATGATAATGTTATGGACATGGAAGCATAAACATATGGATAGATATTTAACATTATACAACAAGATGACATCATCACCGCTATGATAGATTTATATGAAGTTACTCAACACACTATGTAATGAATAAATTTCACAAAATATTACTAATTGGCTCCATAATTTTTTGGAATGTTCATAGAAAGGCCAGTAGTGGTAGGTAAGATGAAATAGAATGTTAAGACTAATAAACCTTAGGATTTTGACTCTAAAATTGATATTGAGTTGGTAGGGTATGAAATACCTAATGTAGTATTTGATTTTGTTAGCACTATTAACATGATTTTGAGATCAACCTAGGTAACTATTGGGTGGCTTGTGTTGAGATATAGTCCTATCACTCTTACCCTTATAAGCTATGGAAAATTTAAACCTACTAGTCACTTGGAAGATGTGTAAATCAAATTCATATAGCTAAGTCTATGTGGTGAATTTGAAGTCATTAACATGAAGATAGTGAGATGTACTAACCTATATTGATTGATAATAAGTGGGTGTATGATGGTCAAATGACCATAAACATGGTGATGAATCTATTATAATCCCATTAAAGAGATAAAATCATAGTAATTCCACTAATTAAATGTGGAAATAGACAATATTGCATTCCCAAAGAGCTTGATTTGCCATATGTTTATGAGGAAATAGTTGGATGAAAGTAAACATAGAAGATAAATAGAGAGCTCTACAAGCTACTGAATATAGATTTCTATATGATAACATCAATACGCAAATACAATATCTATACAAGGAAAAACTAATTTACAATCCTATGCTAAATCACATAGATATTACATAGCTAAAATTGGAGGATGTGTAATCTATGTTTGTAATATCTCCAACTCAAACTGACATAGACTTACTATACCAGATAGGTCACACTAATAAATATTACATAGAACTAACTTTGAAAGGAATCCTACCTTGAGATATAGCTTCTTAAATGAGTGGAGACTATTATACACACATACTCAATTGGGACAAGTGATACCATGAGATACATCCTTTGTGGATGGTCTTTGTGACATAGTGAAAAATGCCTCAATATTTTACCATTTAGGATGTAAATTAGGTTATTATCTTATTCTAACATCATGTACCAAATATTAACAGAGGTTTAATGCTATAAATTACACACTGAATGGCATTGTTATGAATTAGTGGTTAGTTCACTATGACAATAATTTATGCTAGGATGAATCATGGAAAATACTTTTAGTCTAGTTCCAGTTGCCATAGGTCATTAGAAATAAGTGGCTAGTGTTTCAAGAGGGATACTATCTAGAACTTCATATCTACCAGTTTGTTGAAGTTTTGACTACATAATCTATGGCCTCAAAGTATTGGGTACATGTTTTCAAATATACACTAGATGTTTTACTAACTACTTGGTACATATATCAAGAGTGTGGGTGAGAGATGAAGCATTGGGCATAGGATTAAAGTGATTTCATTTAAACACTAATTTTTGAAGATGATAAACTTTGACACATAAGGCATTATAAAAGTTAAAGATATTTTTATGTCATGGGAATGTCAAGGACTTAGATATCATGGGTGAATCCTCTTCATAACAAAATGTAGCTTGTGACTTGAATGTTACCTTATAGACCTATAAAGTAGAAAAAGGGAAAGATCAAATCCTCTTTTATCCTTGTCATAAAATACAAGATCGAGATTATTAGATGTCTAATTTTTACAATAAAGATGATATGGCTTTATCCATTCTAGTTGATCTTAAATGAAAAATTGAGCCATTTATAGATATAATTGTAGAGAAAATAGAATAAAAAAGCTACAACATATCAATTTACCAAAGTGAAAAGCCCAATAGATACTAGGTGACTTGATTCTTAAGGGGGAATGCAACATCTATCAAAAACCTCTAAAGGCATATGTAAGGAAATATAGGACATTCTCAAGTTAGCACATATTAGAGATTTTTGGTCGTAGGAAGACAGATAAGAAGCTATACATCTCTTAAGGGATTATTAAGATGTATTACCTATAAAATTCACAAATACTAAGGGTGTGGAGATATCCTTAGGTTAAATGCACATTGACCTGAAGGATTTTACACACCCAATAAATAAAAAACCCTACCAAGTGAATTCAAATATGAAGCTCAAAGTAAAAACTAAGTTGTATCTCATGTAGGAATCTAGTATTATATTTATTATAGAGAAAACTAACTAGGTTATTCCCATGTTCATTGAACCTAAGAAGAATGGTGAGGTTTGAATTTTTGGAGACTATCACATATTAAAAAAGACTTGTATCAATGATCCATTTCATATTCCATTCATAGATGAAGTTTCATAAGTAGTCATAAGGCATCATGAAGTGTATTCCTTCATAGATAACTTTCGTGGTTATCATTAGATTCCAATCATAAAAGAGGGTAGGACCAAGACCACCTTTGTAAATGAATTAGGATCCTTTGCATATAATTTAATGTCATTTGGTTTAAATAATGCACTTGTAATTTTATGTAGCATTGTAGTTATTGCTTTTAAATATTTTATCTAACTTTTTGGAAGTTTACCTAAATGACTGGGCAATATTTTATTTTTTTAGAAATCATTTGTCTAAACTTAGAATTATGTTAAAGAGGTGTAGGGCAATATGAATTACTTCTAATTTTAATAATGTTTATTTTTCACATTGTTTGGAGTCCTACTAGTACATGTAGTCTGTAATAAAAACATCTTACTAGATCAAGATAAGATCAAAGTAATTATGGGAATGCTTACACCTACAAGTTCAATAATGATGCAATAATTTTTGGGACATATGGGATACTAATGGAATTTAATTAAGGGGTATGAAATTATATCTAACCATTTGGATAAGTTACTATGTAAAGGAACATAATTTGTATGGATAAAGGAATGCCAAGTAGAATTCATTGACTTGAAGCAAAGAATGGTAACTGCACCAATTCTGATCTTCCCAGACTAGAGTAGACCATTTCATGTACATGTGAATGCATCAAGAATCGTAGTCAGATCCATATTAACATAACTAAGAAAGGGAAGGTTAGATCAAATTATACATTTCTTAAGAAATAAATTGTCTATTGTGGATTAAAAATATACAACAACTAAGAGAGAGGCCTTAGTGATGGTATTTGTACTTCAAATTTTTTGGCACTACCTTTTGGCAACACCCTTTGAGTTATTCATTGATCACTAGGCACTATGATGCCTAGTTAATAAGCCCATGCTAGGAAGAGAAATTTCATGGTGGTTGATGATATTTTAATAATTATAATTCCATGTCAATGTTAAACTAGGTGAAGAGAATGTGGGTTTAGATCATTTGATAAGATTGCACAATAGAGAGGAGCCAGAGGAGATCCCAAATGTGTCTTTAGATACACATCTATTTTGTGTGTTTTTGATCCTATAATATTTACAAGATATCAAAAATTTTATTGAATAGATAATGTTTATAGAACACTATGGGGAAAAGGATAAGAAGCAACTCATTACAGATTCCTTGCCATAGAATATTATCAATGGATTTATTTATCATTTAGGTAGGGATGAAGTATTTCACATAGTTGTATTGGAGAAAAAAAGGCCAAAATTACATGAGTCACATTAGGGGATTACAAGGGGTCATTTTGAAGGATATGCAAACAGTCTTATAGAGTGGTCTTTTGTGGCCCTATTTATTTCAATATGAAAACAAAGTTGCACAATAGTGTGATATCTATCAACGAATGGGTAAGATGAATTGGAGAGATGAAATACCAATAAAAATATTGCTAAAATAATATCCCTTTGAGTAATGTGGAATTTATTTTTTTGTACCCATTATTCCACCCAGTAAACATAGCCATGTCAGATATATTATTACTATGATGAACCATTTTATGAAGTGGGTAGAATTTATTATGATACCTAATTATGGTGCTAAGCATACAATAAAGTTTCTTTATGAAAATATCATTCCTATGTTTGGTTATATTATTAACCTAGTGATTGATAGAGGAACCCATATAAATATCCTCACTGATGAATTTTTAAGTTGAAACCATAAAACTATAACATATCATCCTTAGGCTAATGGCCAAGTTGAAGCTACAAATAAGGTGTTGGGTAAGATGATCACTAAAATATATGATGTTTAAAGGGATGATTAGGAGGATAAAATTTCTATAGTTATTTAGGTGTACTTCACACATTGTAAGAATGTGATCGGGTTCACTCCATTTCATCTAGTATAGAATTTAGAAGTGGTCATGCTCATGTAGTATGTAGTACCTAGTCTATGAATTAAAATCATTATGTGTATGGGTGATAACCAATCATTAAAAAGTAGGTTATTGGAGTTAAATAACATATATTAAGATAGACATAAAGCACTTACATATAGGAGGTACATAAATATAATCAAAAAAATTGGCATGACAATAACTTGTGCACAAAATAGTTTCAGGTGGATCAACTAGTGTTACTTTATGACAGTCAGTTTAGAGCCTTCCTAGGTAAGCTCAACATCAAATATAAAGGTCCATACATTATACATGAGTTATCACAACAAGGAATAATTATATTAAAAGATATAGGGCACCATTTTACTAGTATAGCTGAATGGAATTAGGCTTAAACCCTACTACCAAGTATATATCTCTGCAAGTATGAGAAGGTGATAAGTTACACCATGTAGTTTAGGATTGCTTTCAGTTATGTTTTTGGATTTTAGTTTTTGTTGTTTTTATGTGCATAAGTTAGATTATGATCTCTTAGACTCACAAAAGAGTGAAATGAGGAGAAATGTCATAGAATTCATAAGTGTATTAGATGAAGGATATAGTGAGTTCAAAAGGATGGTGTATGACTATAATTAATTCCAAAAATAGCATAGTGGTAGGATCTCAAGTAGATACACATACTAAATATAAAATGAAACTATTAATATCAAAAGTAGGTGAAGATATTGTTAAATATCTCAAAATATGTCTTAGGTCAACATCATATATGGACTAATCAAATATGACATAGGGAAAATATGGTGATGTGATATCTATTATATTCTAACCAATATCAAAAGGATAGGCTAGCTTAGAAAAATTGATACATCAACTAGACATGAATATTCTTATTTAATTCATATATAATCAAGATTGAATGATAATCAAGAAAATTTAAAGTGATGAAAGGTATAAAAGTGGGTAAGAAGTTATAAAAGTCAAGTTGGATACAAAATGTTGGAATCTTACACTTAGTGCATTATGGTGTTTAGCCATTCCTATATTTGTCCATCTTCTTGAGTAAAGAGAATAAGTTTTCTTAGACTATCAATTCTATAATTTAAGAAGGTAACATGGATTCTTTTGATATTTCCCAGTCTATAAAAACTCTCACCAATTCTCAAAAGGAAGATTTGGGCATTGGGTTGGATCTTTGACAAACAAGGTTTTCAAATCTAGATGCCTTTAAATTCATAAAAGTTATTTGATCAAAATTTATTCATCTTAGAGGTAGTATAAGGCATGTAACCCCACACTTTGGTGAAACCACATTGCTTCCACACTACTGGTGTTGAGCACTTAATTGATTTCCCCACTTTCAATAACCTCTGAAAGACCATGCAATTACTACTAGGTTGATATAATGAGGGTAATATCTATCTATCCAAGGAGGCTAACATAGATTACATCAATGAGGCTATGATAATTAGGGCAAAGTATTTACCATCTCATGGTAAATTATTAGAACATTATAAATCTAAAACACCACCAATTATATCAAAATTTCATGAAGCTTATCCTATGGGTTTCAGATAAATTCCAGTTACATATATTATGGGTGAATAAGTTTGAGTGTTTTCAGCATGTATCACATAATGATATTGGAAAATTATCAATAATTCCAAATAGTCTACAAAGGGGGTAATTTACATTTACCACTACATCATCTACCTCAATAAAGAATTTAATTGGCATGAATTATTGGTCTCTGAGCTGAGTACCAACATTGATAAAGTTTTAAATTCTACAAACTATAACTTCCAATATCAATTTTTGGTTCCCCTATTCGTCTTCATGTAGTGGAAGTACCCAAAACAAAGGTGAATCCAAATGTCAATTATTGGGCCAACATTGAGTTTCATAATCTTATTTTGACACCACAAAGCACATAATTTACACACCAAGAAAAGTTTTGAGTATGGTGGGAGGCATTGACCCAAACCATTGTATCCAACCCTCAAGTTGCTCCTAATTTAATTTAGTACTTAGGACAACATGTCATGATGACCAAGATACATAAAGGAATCATGATGCATATTCATAAGTTTTCGATAGAAACATGTTGTACTTTACCATTATTTATTGATATGTAGATATCCTAAAAATAAGTCATTAGATAAATCATTAGTTGGGCACCATCTAATTACACTATATATAATACCTCCAGACACTTTAATACTGGTAGCACAATAACCCAATCCTAACACATTATATATATAGAGGGGAAAGAGAAAAGTAACAACATAAATCCAATCCATGCCTTTACCAAATATAAAAACATGCAGTAGTTACATGTGGTTGAATAATCCCTAAGTGCTAACTCATGTAACTATTTATGATAATCAGAAGCCTATCAAGTAATGCTTGTTGACATGGCTGATGACCTATATGAGTAACATGATAAAAAGGATTTTTATTTTAAAAAGTAGTGCACATAGTACAAATGAAAAAATGGGTATCAAAAGAGCTATGGGTTGACATCCTTGAGTGTCCTCCTTCTATCATAGTTGATACAATAGGATAAAAATATGAACAAGAAAATATCATAGAATTTTTTTCAAAGAGCCCATATATGAGATTTTTGCTCCATTTGACCCATTTACACCACTTCTTGAGAGCTCCCTAGAGTCCTTTTTACCATTAATGTAGAATCTGAATGGAGATCAAGGTGTATCCAATAATTGGGGATCATGTCAAAGGGATTATAGATGTATAAGAGTAACCTATGCAAGTAGATTCCCCATATATCACTACACAAGAGGAACAACAAACATAATCTGAGACTACATAGAAAACTAAAATCAAACTAGTTAATGGCAATAAGATGAAAACCTCTATTCTTATGGAAATGGTATAGGGTGAAACTTTTCATTCATCTAAATAATATCCAATCATAGATACCTAGGTGATGGTGATGAGACAACAAAATATGGAGAAAGAATAGGTAGCCCATGAAGAGGCATAGAGTGCTGAAACACATAGAGTCTACAAGAAGTAGAAATAATAAAATAAAGAATATTCTTGTGAGAAGGAGGAAGATGAATAATACAAGCAAGAAGTCACAAAAAAATAATTTGAGGAAGTTGAGGTTCATAAATAGATCACCAACATAAAGAAACTTCATAATAAATAAGAGGGAAAACAACAAAAAATTATTGGGGCTAAAGACACAGCTAAGAACACAAAGGCATAGGAGGAACATAAGAGAAAGGAGGAGTTTCATAATAGAATAAGGTTGAGGAAGATGAGGCATAATGTAATAAGGATGTAGTTGACAAAAAATCACAAATGAAGCAAATCATAGAAAAAGAGAAGAAAAACTAAGCTGATAAAGAAGAGTAGAAGAAGAAAATAGAAGAGGAGGAGATGAAGAGGAAATCACACAAAGAGGATCATCACATGAAGCAAGCATAAGAGGAAAAAATTCTAATAAACCAGATTAGGATGATGCCAATAAAACATAGAAATTAGTGTAAGATATGCCAATGAAAGAAGCTATTAAAGAGTAAGTGTAAGAAAAAGAATAAAAAAATATTAGTGGTACAAAACTACATGACCCTTTTTCAATGCCACCTATCCAAAATATTTAACTTTTGGATGTACTTTCTCAATCCTCCTAGTGAACTAAATTTTCACTTCTAATTTCAACATTGCAATAGGTGCCTACCACCACATCATTGTAACTTTCCCTAACTACCACTAAAGCATCCTTGACTGTTTCATAGTTACCCTTGGCTAAGCAAATAAAAGGAAACCCTACATTCCAAGAATCAATCACCTAGAAAGAAACATCATTGGATACCCAAGTTTAAATATTGTAAATGCGTAATGTAACACTGAGATAGTAAATTTATAATGCTAACATGATCATTGAGAACACATATCTAGGGTTATGCACATAATTTATAGAGAGTCAAGTTCTTTTAGACTATCAATAGTTGTCACTTCTCCTTATATATCTTATACATGATTGTTAGGATATTTAGAAGGTTCACCAATTATAATCATAGGGCTAAGCTATCAAAACATAGATTGAGGTTATATTGGAATTTATTGAATAATATCAATAGATTTAGAATTTTACCTTAGTCCAAAAAACTCAAGTGGCCTAATAGTTGCTTTACTAGAAGTAATAACTTAATACATTTTGGGGAGGCATTTAACATGACTTTATGGAGGCAAGAAAATCCTAAATAATATAGTCATGAATGGGACACAATCATGTCACAACTTTAGATATGGCATAACTAGGTGCTAAGGAGCACATTCATAGGATTACAAGTGTAGAGTCATGATGATAAGTTGATTAATTTTTAGAAATATATTTATTAGTGACTCACCACTACCAAGTTTGCATTTCCTCTCATCATGGATGATTACATCCAGTCACTACTTATTTCTAAAGTTCAATTTCAAACTATGTTATGATTCATTGAAGAGTTTGTTCTTGATTGGCAGGCTTATAAGGTAGAGTTAGCCACATTCAAAAATGTGATTACACCATTGGTGAAGTCACCAAAATTATTTCCTCCAAGTGAGCTCCAAAATATTATTCAATAGAAAAAGATTATGTCATAATGTCTATACTCTCCACATGCATCATACACTTCTTCATCTTCAACCACTCTTCCCATACCACCACCTATCAGTTAGGTTCTACATAGTTTAAATTTTGAATTCTCTCTATCCAGTTTAGATATAGGATGATTTCATAGGATAACTAGGGTCACTATGTAGCTAAAAAATCAAAAGTGTAGTTAAGTATTACACATGAGGTAAATACTAGTAAACAACACCTTGGGTGGTACCTACAAGTTATACTAAGTCCTACTTTTATTTTGGTCCAATTCCTAAGATCATCAAGGTACTTACTAATGTGATGTTGTCTCAAGATGAGACAACCTATTAATTTTAAGTGTTAGCAGGTAAAAATGAGCACAAAACTAGAAGTTTGGATGCATTTGTCAAATATACATAACATTGGATTTTTTGTTAGATGGTTATTTTATTTATGTCATAAGAATATTTACATTGGGAATAGATTAAGGGAGTTAGAACAATTTAGGATCCAATCCTAAATATGTTGTCCTAGAATTTAATAGCAAGGTTGGTTGGAATCACTATAATCACTATATGATTCAACAATTATGCCAAATTTATTGTAATAGAGAGATTTATTGAAATATATATTTTTCTATGTTTGATAACCTATGTAATAGAGATTTAACTAATTTTCTCTTATATTTTTTCATTTAGTTACACAATCAGACTAATATGATTGGATCATTTTCATATTTTTATTAATATTTTTTTGTTTCATGAATAGTTAAGGTTGAACTATGAAATTATTGTAACTTCTTAAGTTAATAATCTACATTTTAGTCATGATATGTTATATTCCTTTGATTATCTATGTTTTTTCATATTTCATACTTTAATTTTCATATTTATCCCTATAATTATCATTGTTTCAAAGAAACATCAGGAACCTTTGCTAACATTCACCAATGTGTTTTATATAAATTTATGATTAATGGAGTTTTAATCTAATCAAATAAAATGGATGAGTATAGTAAGTGGATAATTAAATGGGAATTCAATCAATAATTTTACTTACAAATATATGATATTGAAAAACTAGGGTTTTGATTAAAAACATAAAAAAAGATGAGTAACTTATCTATTTGGGGTACACAACGTTATGTATGATCATGAGATTAACTAAAGCATTGTTTAATTTGAATGTGTGTCTATCATGCCTTCATGGTACAAGATCGAGGGATTGAGATAGGATTACACTACTATACTATCTTATTAAGGTGTGGTTGTTCAAACTACTCCTATGATAAAAGTGTAAACTAAGATTCTATGTGGATCCACTAGTAGATACACTTCATCTTGGCATGAATTTGAGATCACATGATTAAACATGTTTTTTTCACATTTCCTTATTCAAAACCCTAGTGGAGTCCTATGCATAAAAAATAAAGATCAAATTTAAAAGGGGGAAAATGGGGAAGTGGGAATGGATAAGTTGGACTTAGAACCCATGTGAACTAAGTGTTGTCTACATTGCCCCAAAATAGGCACATAAGGCTGATGTAGTTTTCCCTCTAGTGTGTGAGAGAGACATTTGATCATATGTGAGGTGTATCTAAATTCTCTTTCCCTAGGCCCTCCTCTTGATCAATCATACAATCTAGATGCAATATAAATAAACTTTAGATAAATTTAGATGTTAAGATTATTATAGTATAATTTTATTTATTGTGATAGTTCCATATTGATAGGTTCTAGATGTAAAATGCCTTAGGGAACCCTTTAAATACAAGACTCCCAATTTTGAATTTTAAAATCCCATTTGTAAGCTAATCGACTCAAAC
This sequence comes from Torreya grandis, assembly GCA_037957365.1. Classification (NCBI taxonomy): domain Eukaryota; kingdom Viridiplantae; phylum Streptophyta; class Pinopsida; order Cupressales; family Taxaceae; genus Torreya; species Torreya grandis. Next base: position 1,178,487 of record JARHVA010004502.1, read on the forward strand.
AAGGTTAAAACATTTATAAAAAGAGACCCAAAATAAAATTGCAATGAAAAGAGTTCTAAAACATGCGGTGGACAAGAGTGGTCCTTTCAAAAAAACATAGCAGAGCATTGTTCTCCAACTAGGACACTCCTAAAAAAATTAATAAATGATATAATGAGAGAGAGTTAGGATTAGTGATCCTTGTTAATCAAATAGGGACTAATATAGAAGATTAAAAATTAACCAATATAGTGAAATCAACATGAAAGAGTGATGAAAAAGGCATAGGAATACAAAAACATGTGTTAATGGGATGTTAATTCAACATTAGGAGCTTATAAATATAAAAGACATAATTATTGTGTTTACTTGACCAAATTTGGGTATATATAATAATTAGTTAAACTAATTGAATTTTCCCTTTGTATATAACTTCTTTGTTTTTACTTCATTGCTAATTCTTCTATCCCTTATCCAAGCATTCTTCTCACCCTTGGCTTTATTTTAATTTTATACACTTAACCCTCTTGATTTCCAAACCAATTTGAAGAATTAAAAATAAATATATTACAATACTTTCAAGGCACATACCTTATATAAATCTACTTGCTTATTATTGCATATCTACCATACTTATGATTTCATTGAACTTACATGATTACTTATAGTCTCTTACCTATCAAGGAGAATGTACATTATTATCTATCTTAATCATTTCAGCTGCATTGATATGACTCATTTACACATGCATATGGGGCATATAATTTGGTTTTTTTTCTTACACATTATGCTTTAGGACATTGCTGAGGATATTAAGAATTCCTCCCATTTTCTTATATTTTGTAAACCTTTATTCTTTGCATCCTTTCACACCTTTATAATTTCAAACATTTAAAATTTTCAAAAACATTCAAAATATTTTAGAAAAATTAAAAAAATAAAATATGGAAAAATATAAAATAAATTATATATGTCAAAAATTCAAAATATTATCAATGTTTAAAATTAGGACCTACAAGCAATTTCAAATGTAGCTATCTTTACTTCTTTACATATGTTATTTATTCTATGTTAGAGGTAGATATCATATTTAAATATTCAATACACAATGTTTTTCATGAGGTTCTTGAGTCTGATACAAGACATAATCCTACGTGGTTTTTTTGATGTCAAGATTGCATTATTACCCGACGTCCTTGCTATGTTATGGGATTATATTCATTCTTTGTGAACACTTCAACAATTTTTATCTATTCACAACCTCTCTACCATGTTGAGATAAATATCATAAGCATATTTTTATAAACACTAATATTTTACATTGTGTTAAATGAAAATTTCATTTGCTAATAATGACATTAAAACATATGATTGATGTATACTAGTCTCATTTTATTTATACTTGTTTCTTACTTTACTACATAATAAGTTAGAACTTGCTTGATTATGTGTGTGTCCCTTGGCCTTTTATGTGAAACATATAAATGTTATTTCTTGTATGGCATCACCATTCCATTTTCATGTGTCCCTTGGTCTTGTGTGTTTATGTAACATTCAAATGTCCCTTTTATGTAGCCTTTGGGCCTCATGTGTGAAATTACATGCAAATCATGTGACATCATATGACATTACTTATTTGTTCATTACATGTTACTATGGTGCCATGATTCATATCATGTATTTATTCTACTTAGTAATTGTTACTAATATGCCATGATATATATTATACACATGATGCTTATGTGATTCGATGATATATGTATCTAACAAATGGTTCATATGCACTTCAACACTATATTCTAAACTATGATGAAATAAATTCAAAATTTCATGTGCTACTACATGATTACATATTTCACATATATTATAGCTATTATTTTGATCTAAGTGACTTGTAGTCTATACCCTTCATCTCAAAATTAGGGCATCGTGATAGGTTTGTCTTGGGATGTCAATACCTCATGAGAAAATTTTAGATTTATGGAACTATATAGTTTTTAGAATTACAACATTATTCAAAAAAATTAGATTACAAATGCATGTGATATGCATGTACACTTATTTATATAGTTATTCAATACAAATTCACATACATGTGATGTATATGTAGGGGAAAGTGTAAAAATGTTATATTTACAAGTTGCAAGTTTCAAAGGTTACAAGTGCAATTAACATTCAATAACAATTTAATATAGATACAGGGGGGATGATATTCATTCTTGTTCATATTTCTACATGGAAATTGTAAATATCATTTTTTAAAAAATTCAAATGTTTCAAAGGTATAAAGTTTAAAATATCATCTAGATTTGTCTATATTGGTGTGATTCATCTCATGTTTCAAGTGGTCCACATTAGAGTCTACTAGCACAACATCTATGGTTGCACTTTTTCTATGTAGCGATCCACTTTTGGTTATTCTACCCCTTTAATTAATTTATAGAGTACTATACACATTCAATTGAGAGTTGGATTATACACTATTTCTAACTAAAAGTGTTTTTTAAGGTTTCCAAATTGACAATTCATCACTCTCAATTAGCCCTAAGTTCAACATTTCTTTTTAAATACCTCAATTAAGGGGAAACTACTCCACTTTTAAGTTACATGGCAATTAAATTGCATACTTATATCTCATGTGTATACTTTCTTTGATAAAATTTCAAATTTCAAATTTCAAGTTTTAAGTTTTAGATTTTCAATTTTCAAATATGGATAATAACTACTTGTAGTGGCATTATTTTAGGTTTTGCATTAAGGCATCTTCCATGATCAAGATTCACATCAAAATAGAAAGTGCGTATACACACATAAGTTTACATCTCATTTACTCTATTAATTTCACTTAATTTCATCACTAGAATAAAGTGGTGGAAACTATAGACACTTGAATTTAATCATTAAGTTCTTGACATTATTTAATATTGGCATCCTTACCTTATTTGGTCTAGTCACCATTCTGTTAACTTGCAATCTATACAGGAGCATTCACTATTTTAAAAAGTATCTTAAAACTAATTAGAACATCATTCACTCATCCTTATTTTGATTATATACTCATATTAGACAAATTCCATTAGTCAATCTTTTTAGGATAGGATCGAGTGAGTTCAGACAAGGTTACACTATAGTCGTGTCCCCTGATCCATAGTAATTTTTTAAATTTGAGATGTTTCACTTTACCTATCCCATGATTTTAAAAATATTTATTGAAGGAAATATTAAAAATACTCCTATATATAAACACATAAAATTAATTCAAAATACATTTGGGTAAACACAAAAACTTGGGGGATTAAAATGTGCCTACCCATAGACATGTTTTTATAAAAAAATGAGAAATCTTAACTTATTTAGATTATTTGAGATGGTTATACTTTAATTTTTAAGATGTTATAAGAACATGAATTGTATAATTTTGAGTCTAGTTTCAAAAATAAAAACACTACATTAAAAAAAAATGGTTAAGTCAATCAAACATCTAAAATTTGAAGAGGAAGTCCTATTTTTAAATAAAAATAGAGTAGATAGATGGTCGCATGATGCATCATTTTTTTTAGCATTGTTTATTATTGTTTGAAACCTTTTGGTCAAAATTTAGATAAAATCATCTAGTTTATGACCTATATTTAAAAATAATAATAATAATGAATATTTTTTATTAGTTTAACAAGTAAATAAATCCTAAAAACTGACAAAAAATAGATAGATGGTCGTACGACCTCCATAACTACCTTAAAAAACAAAGATTAGTTTTTTTTAATGCACAAAGAATTTAGTGTAGTTTGTGACCATATGTTTTTTTTTCATTTGGATCAATGAAAAAAATACATAAACATATATAGGCATGTATATTTGCAGCTTGTAATGGGCTAAAACAGTCATAGTTAGGAATTAACATAGATGGAAACCTTAAAATAGTCCAAAATTTTAAAAAATCATATATTTAGAAAAATGAGAGTGTGTTTAATGTCTTAGTAATAATTTTATTAATTGTATCATTGAAATTCACAATTTTTTTTAATGATGGAAACTAGATTTTCTTATTTAATGTCAAAAAACTCATATTCAACTATGTGTTAGCAGGTCCAAGCCTCAGGTTTGGGAATCTAAGGAATTTCCAAGCCAAAAGGCATGGTTTTTGAATTAAAGCATACCAAAGTTTTTATGTGTTATAATGTGTATTCTCTATAGATAATATGTATTGATTTAACATTGCATAAAAAATCAAAATGGATCTAGGTATACGCATTTATGTTTATGTATCTATATCTTCACATTCATTATTTTAAATTGGAATGTGTTAATATATACACTATAAAATTAATGACATAATGGATGTAATGATGCAATTTTGGTGTGTTTTTTTCCATTAATGTAATTTAAACTATATAAAATATGTTTTAAGGTTCAACTAGACCAAATTTCATTACAATATTAATGAAAGAGTCAATTATTTCAATGGTGGAGGAAATTAGTGTCAATTTGAACCCCATGAACATAACTACAATTAAATGATGTGATTTGAGGCCAAATTAGCATATATTTTTAGACATATTAAGTGAATTAATGGATTGGTGCAATTAGTGATGCAATTATAGTGAATTTGAGCCTTGTGAACCTAATTTTGATTAAACAAGATATAATTTAGGACTCTCAACCCTAATGTCATAAGAAAATGAACCAAATAGTCCATCAGTTTAATAAAAAGTCAATTGAGGATAATTTGAGCCCCTTAAACCTAACTATGACTATCAAATGTGATTTGGGGCTTAATCAACTCCAATTTCATCAGAGAATGAAGAAAAGATTTTTTTGGTTCAATGAAAGATGAAAGTTTGACATGTATAAGATGTGGTTTTGGGATCAATAAACTCTAATGTCATCATATGATGAATTAAATAGTTAATTTTTTCAATTTTGGAGGCAATTAGGGTTAATATCAGCCCATTTAACCTAATTGTGACTATATAATGTGGTTTGAGTCTATATTGGCTTTGATTTCATCATAGGTTGAGATAATTAGTCAAATGGTGTAATTATTGACATGATTTTGGAAAATTGAGCCACATAAATCTAGTTCAAATTATATATGATTTTATTTAGAGTGAAATTGACCCTAATGTCATCATATAATGAATCAAATAGTTGATTCTTTCAATTAAGGAGGCAATTGAGGCTATTTTAAGCCCCTTCAACCTAAATGCAATAACAAGACATTATTTTGGGATAAATTAACTTTGATTTCATCATGAATTGATCCAATTATTCAACATGTATAATTAGAGATGTGATTTCGGCCAAATTGAGCCCCGTGAACCTAAATTATGGCTCAATTGATTATATAAGATGCAACATATGACTTAATCAACCCAAATTTATCATAAATAAAAATACAAAGTAATTGGGGCTAATTTTAACCTATTGAACCTAAATACAAGTATAAGATATTATTTGGGGTTAAATTAGCTCATATTTCTTGACTTATCAAGCCAAATAGTTGATTATTACAATCTATGATGTAATTTAGATGAAATTGAACCCTATGAACCTATTTTGGATTACATAGGATATAATTTAGGGGTCAATCATCCCTAATATCATTAAAAAAATAAATTAAATAGTCCACCAATTCAATCATGAAGGAAATTAGGGATAATTAGTCAATTGGTACAATTAAGGATATTATTTGGGTCAAATTGAGCTATGTGAATCTAAATTATAGCTCAACTAATTATATACGATGCAATATATGTCTTAATCAAATTCAATTTTATCACAAATTCAAATACAAAGGAAATTGGGGCCAATTTGAGCCCATTTAACCTACCTACAAGTTTAGGATGTGACTTTGGGTTATATTAGATCATATTTCCTAACTTATCGAGCTAATTAGTCAATTGTTACAATAAGTGATGTAAGTTATATGAAATTAAACCGTGTGAAACTAATTTTGACTATATAAAATGTAATTTAGGGGTCAATTGACCCCATTTTCATAACAACCTAAACCAAATAATATACCATTCAATGAAAAATGAAAATTGGGCCAATTTGCGCCCCTTCAACCTAATTATGACTATAAAATGTGATCTAAGGCTCAATCGACCCTAATTTTATCACAAATGCAATCACAGAGGTAATTGGGGTTAATATAAACCCCTTGAAACTAATTATGATTAGATGATGTTAATTGGGTCTAATTAAACCATTTGTAAACCTAATATTAGTTGTATGGGATGTGATTTAGACATTAATCAACCCCATTTACATCACATAATAATCATATAAAATAGTTATATGGTATATAACTATATAGATATAACATGACCATGTTATAGCGCATACGTGTTACTTACACAACAGACAACACTCTTCCACCAATATTTACTTTTAGCCTATGTTGATAATTTTTTTATGACTTACATTCTCTACATCAGTTTTGGTTGTGCACATCGAAGACAAAAATGAATCAAGTTATTATTTTGGACCTCACCATCAAAATCTATCAAGTTTGTCTAGTCATGGGTGACATATCTCATTCAAAAAATAAGAAGAAATTAAAACACAAAATACCAAAATAATTGAAAGTGTTGAGAGAAAAATAAAATGTATAAATTCAAACATTTCACTTCATACAAGATACAAAGACTATCCCTAATGAACTAAATGTCATAGATAATGATGAAATTTATAGGATGAATTAAATAATCATGATGTATGTTTATCTAAAAGTCAAAATTGTTTTTCAAATCCACATTCAAAGTATGATGTTTTTAATTTTGTTGATGATGAATCTATGCATGATGATTTACACCCTAATAATGATTAAAAATATATAGAAACATAAAATGATGAAATTAGTAATGAATAAAATACCATGGAAACACTCAACAATGAAAGTAAAAATGAAGAAACTAGTAGTGATAATAATGATATGGAAACACCATCTCAAAAAATTCTATCATTAATAACACACCTAAGGATTTCACATAGAAAAGGCAAGTACTTAATTGAATTTGATGAAAACAATTAAAACTAATGCATAATAAAATGTCTAACCGCCATTATAGAAGACAAATTGAAAGAATTTAGATAATTTATTTGAAAAATAAAAAATTGATAGTAAAAAATATCAATTATTTATTTCATTGATGAAATTGATTAATATGAGACCTATAATCTACACCCTAGGAATAAGAACATCCAACATGGATGGTAAAAAAAAGGAAATTATTGAAAATATACTTGATGCATATCATATTTTAAGTATGAAAACATGTGACAAAATTGTAATGTTTCTTGGTGCATAATTATAACTTGTGCAATAAGTGGTCAAATGGGAATAAAATGCTTGATTTCAAAAACTAACTGAGCATTGAAGATAAATAAATAATAATAATTAAAATAATTAGAATATGTAAAAGACTTAATGATTTTAATACCAATGAGATTTAAGAATTCTATGGTATAATTTTACAAAGTGACAAGACTATAGCCGATGATCTCAATGATTTACAGGCATAATTTTGGAAAGATAATACAAGAAATGTAGTGAAAAGAAGAGTTGTTTCTCGTAACCGTGAATCACATCTGAAAATTTTCTTGGACATAATCCAAACACTATTGTACTCTATTTTTTTTACAAAAACAATCATAAATTTGTATTAGTAAAATATATTGTGATATGGACAAAACATTTTATATAAAAATAAATCACACATGCACCACCTGTTGTTGTAGGAAAAATGTTGAATTTTTAATGCACTATATGTTTTTGGTCATATACATTGTACTTTGCATACTAATAAATTTTTTAAGAGTGTGGCATGGAAGCTCCACAAAAATTAGTAATAGAATTTATTACAACCATTTTTTGTGAAATACCAGTGGATAGTTTTTTATAACAAATCATGTTTAGATAGAAATTGGAAATTTTGTGGCGGATTTCTAAAATTAAAAAATTGTATCCATGAGGTGAGTAAAAATGAAATTAGATGGGAATTAGTTGGTTTGATTAAATACAAAACTATGACCTATAAATTAAAATATGGAAAATAATCTAAAAGGTGTGAACTCATTATAAAACAAACACATATTTTAGAATTTATGGTCAAATTAAAGGAGAAAATTATTTATTAGTATGCAAAGAAAACACAAAGCACTATATGGTTGGATAAACATTTCAAATTAATAAAGTACACATTCCCACTTAGTTATATTATTTCAATGGTTGACTTTGCTGATAATTACACATTCAAACCATAAATGTAAGTTCATTCATAGTATTACAACTCAGTACATGTTACCATATTTGTGTATATAACATTCATGCATGCACCTAATAGTACAAAAAAAGATTGAAAAATATTAAAGGAGTACCATTTCTATGTTAGTGATAATCAATCACATTGTATAGAATACATGAAAGGTTGTTTTAATATTTTCTATGGAACATTTACTGAGAATAACATTACTTTAAATTAAAATTATATTATGGTTAGACAATTGAACATTGTAATTCAAGAATACATAAATATTTTATTGGTTAAGAAGGATGCATGTTACCACTAGTGTATAATGTGTTTAGATTTTTAGTAAGGATAACAATGGAAAAGGGGAGCATGGCGGTGTTTGAGCATGTGTAAAATGATTCATTATAAGAGAGGAGTTAAATTTTGAAGATGACACTATTTTGACTAATGCAAAACCCAACATTGAATGGTTTAACACAAAAATTATCCATGGTGCTCAAGAAAATTCTAGTGTTCATATATATTTATAGTTGATGGAAGAAGAATAATTAAAAAATTATGAGGATTGTATGAATGTAACAAGATCAAGTGAGATCCACTCATTTATATATCAAATGCAAGATCTTTGAGTATTCATACAAAATACTTGGTATGTTTTAATTTTACATGCATGTACTTTGTGGAATGAGTGTGAGTCACAAGAATGGGTGAATGAATGGATTTATATACCTATAATTATAATTGACACATATCACTTTCCATTAGCATTAAAACTTATATATATATATATATATATATATATATATATATATATATATATATATATATATACATATATATGTATATATATATATGTATATATATATATATGTATATATATATATATGTATATATATATATATATGTATATATATATATATATATATATATACATATACATACAATATACATATACATACACACACACACACACACACACACACATATATATATATACATATCATCACATGACTCCAACCATGTATGATATCTAGTAGTACAACCAGGTAGAAGATTAATCATTATGTAGTTTGTATTCTCATTAAATATCTTGACATCATCATTAAAATTTGTTTTTTGTGATGCATGACATGTTTTTGAAGTTATTGTTAATGAGGACAATTAAGAGGGAACATATTAATAATAATGTTAGTGTATTGAACAAAAAAATAAATTACATTCCCCATTCATAGATGGAGAAAATAGTGACTATGCTATTGGGTATATAGTAGTCACTAGAATTTGGCTTCCATGATATCCTATAAAAAAATTTAGATGTATGTTTGTTTGAAGAATATGAAACACATAGAAAGATTGATTGTCTTAGTCTTTGGTAGCAAAAATTATTTAGAGAATAAAATTTTGGAAACACTACACAAGAATTTTCAAAAATCGATGTTTTAGGTTCTTCTATGGAACCCATCATCAAGATAAAAATGTTTTATTTACACAAAGATATGTTAAAATATAAATAATATCTTCATAAATGCTTCGATTTCCATATTCCCCTAAATTATTATTTTTTCATTAATTTTATTAGTGGTTTCCATGATTTAATTAAATTAAATACATCATCTTTATTCAAATTTTGAGGAGTATTTTCTATCTCACACCACCATCTCAATAGTAGATTAGAACATATGCAGTTTATAATGGAAGTAGAGGAAGAAATAGGTATTACATTCTTGGATGTGCTAGTGGCTAGGATACTTGATGGGTCCTTATCACTGCAGGTATATAAGAAGAAGACACATATAAATCTCTATTTAGGAAATAAATCCCACCACCATCCCACCCAAAAAATGGCAATATTAAACACTTTGGAAACAAGATTTATGAGGGTGTTAGGCATAGACCATATAGAATAAGAATTAGAACATTTAAAAAAGGTCTTTCAAGCTAATGGATATGGGGACAGAAAAATTTAAAATTCATTCAAATAGGCCATTACACAATAAGGTAAAAGAAAAAAATGAGGTAAATAATGATAATCAAAATAATCATATGGTAAAAATACCTTACATACAAGGTGTCATGGATATAATTACAAGAAATTTAGCAAAAATGGGAATCAAGGTAGTAATCACCCATTTTTAAACTGTAAGAAATATCTTTGATAGAGAAAAAGATCCATAGGATTTGAAATTATATGGTGGTGTTTACTCCATTTTATGTTCATGTGGTAAGCAATATATAGGAGAGATGGGAAGGTTAGTACAAATTTGACTAAAAGAACATGGTAGAGACATTTTTCATGAATGAATCAAGAAATTAGAATTAACAAAACACTCATTTAATTTTAACCATCACATTTACATTAAATATAATAAAATTATTACTAAGGTGGGTCACTAAAAACAACATAGAGTAAGGGAAGTGATTGAGATAGAAAAGACTCATCAAAATTTGAATAAAGATGATGGGTTTAATTAAGTAAACCATGAAAACCTTTAATAAAATTAATGAAAAAATAATAATTTATGGGAATATGGAAAACAAATCATTGATTAATATCTTATTTATATTGTAACAACTCTTTGTGGAAATAAAATATTTTTCTCCTGATGATGGGTTCCATAAAAGGACCTAAAAGGTTGAGTTTTACAGATTATTGTGCAGTGTTTCTAGAATTTTCTTTTGCACATAGAAAGATATTGCACTATTCAAATTTGGTTCTTGAAACAAATAATCAATTTATAAAATATCATGAGAGGACATTAAACAATAACCTATGAAAATTTTGTGAGTTAGACCATTAAGTTATTCTTGATACTATCAATATTAGAATAAATCATAATGGTTCATTGGATTGAAATTCCAGGGTATGATGAGCTCTCAAATGTTGATGTATTTAATTCACCAAATTTTATTTATTTTGAAGTTAGTAAATATAAATTTCATTTTTAATTAATTTTTAACAAATTTTTTATAGGTTAATGGTGCCAAATAAACTTTCATTTTCACATGGTTGGCATTGTTAGTAAATTATTTTATATTCGTGAAGCTAAGAGAAGCTTAATAAAAATACTCTATTATTACAAAAAGGGAATTATTGAGGTAAAAATAGGAATTATCTCTTGATCAAGCATGATCGAAGGCCAAAAACATGCTCCTAAAAATTATCCACCACCCCTGATGTGTTGGTAGTGCTAATTTCCTTCCACCAAGCACCAAATTTGGAGATATCCAATTATCGCTTCAACATTGATAACATTTGTTTTTAGTATTTCTAAACTCTTGAATAATTGTGAAAACACACATAGGGATGAATTTTGAGTTAATTTTCACGAGATAACATGTTATTTTCCTATCCAAACATGTTCAAAGTGATGGATTTACATGTAGAGGTACTGAAGGTAGAAATATTAGCTAGAGGATAAGAACTTATCTCTTCCCTTAAAAAAAGTTACATTTTAGGACTAATTCCTATAGCCTGTGCATATATTCATCTCCAATGTTCCATTTACATGATCCATTTTGAAATTTTAAGGATTTAAAATGCATGTGAAAGTTCTTTTGGTTCGTGAAAATGACATACAATTTCTATTTTACACGTTTGAAGTTACCCTAAAATTTACAATTTTATCATATTGGGAAAGGTGTTATTGACACTTGAATAGGTAATATATCTCTCATTAAGGCATGATAATATTAAAATAACTTAGTATTATATGTTATACACCACCCTAGACATTTTGGTAGTGCTATGTACCTAGGGATATGATATATTGATATATGGGTTGATGGAGATGTCGACATGTGGCACACATCCCCTTATTTAGTTATATGGGTATAATATATTAGGATAATAGAGTAACTTATGGAAGTAGTACATTGGGTAATGGTCAACCTACATTGGATTAGGAGGTTACCCATCTAGGGGTTAGATAGATGTATATATATATATATAGGAGATGAATATCATGGTAAATATATCAAGTAAGCATTGAGTCTTCTATTGTAAGAGGATATTGGAGGTTGTCCCCTCGAAGAGACATTGTGAAGTTATTCCTTCCTAAAGGAGTATTATATGGTGTTTCCCTACCTTAAGGATATTTCTACATATATTGAATATCAAGATCATTACAAGTGGTATCAAATGCTATGTACCTAGGGATATGATATATTGATATATGGGTTGATGGAGATGCTGACATGTGGCACACATCCCCATAGTTAGTTATATGGGTATAATATATTAGGATAATAGAGTAACTTATAGAAGTAGTACATTGGGTAATGGTCAGCCTACATTGGATTAGGAGGCTACCCATCCATGGGTTAGATAGATGTATATATATATGAGATGAATATCATGGTAAATATATCAAGTAAGCATTGAGTCTTCTATTGTAAGAGGATATTGGAGGTTTTCCCCTCAAAGAGACATTGTGAAATTATTCCTAAAAGAGTATTATATGGTGTTTCCTTACCTTAAGGGTATTTATGCATATACTGAATATCAAGATCATTGCAAGTGGTATCAGAGCTTCAATTTGGGTAATTTGTGTGGATTGAAACACTAATTTCACTATATCTTCTGAAATATAATGAATTTTTATTTGAAATTTTTATTGAAGATGTAAGAAAATATAGTGGAAGCACAGTAAAAATTTCAGAATCTTTTGATTCGTTGTGAAGGAGTTATGGATATTTTAGGGTTTATAATAATTTCACTATATCTTCCTAAATATAGGGAATTTTTATTAGAAATTTTTATTGGAGATGTAAGCAAATTTAAAAGAAGTACAATAAAAATTTCAGAATTTTTTAAGTTGTGTGGAGTGATTTTATGGATCAATTTTGACATTTTAGGGTTTCATGAACCTTAATTTTTTTTGTGGATCATGGAGTTGCAAATATTTTCAGGGGAAGATGACATTGATGCTAAATAATGGTGGCTCCTTTTGGAGAATAATTTTATAAAAACTTTTGGGCAAAGATGATTAACTCCTTTTTTGTCTGGGCCTGCACTAGATTGGTTTGATCAATTGAGCTGTACAGAAAGGTTTTCTTCATGGAAAGAAATGGAATAGATTTTTTTAGATCGATGGGTTGTAAAACAAGAAGTAGAAAAAGAAGAATTAGTAGAAGAAGAGGAAGTAGAAAAAGGAGAAGAAGAAATAGAAGAATCATCAAAAGAACAAGAAGAAGATGAAGTAGAAGAAGCAATAGAAGAAGAAGCAGATGAAGAAGAAGAAGAAGAAGAAGAAGAAGCAGATGAAGAAGAAGAAAAGAAGGGTTCAAATAATTTGGCTCCAAATAAATCTGAGTCAATTTTTCAATTTCATGGATACATTCAAAAGAAGAAGGTAGTTGTGTCCATAAACCCTACCAGCAAGTATAACTTCATTAACAAGAATGTGGCCAAGCACCTACATGTTCAAACAAAGAATATCAAATAGGCTCAAGTAGATGGTAAGAATATTTCAATGTTTGAAGATCTGAAGCTCATTATGGAAAAATATGTTTTACATTCAGATTTTTATGCTTTAGATATGGATGATATGGATATGGTTCTTGGATATCCATGGTTAGAGACTTTGGGAACAATGAATATCAATGTTCAAAAAAATTTCATGAAGTTTTGGTATAAGAAAAAGAAGATCACTTTACAAGATATCATAGTGAAAAAGGCACCAATAACAATCCAGGTAGATCATAAGGATGAGATTGAAATAGGTGATGAAGATCATGATGAAGATTCAGATGATATAGATAAAGACACACTACAAATGAGCACTTCATCTACTCAAGAGACAAAGAAGGAAAAGGTGGAAGAGGTAGAAGAAAAGGTGGATAAGGTCAAAGTATTGAAAAATGTTGAGTTATATAGACACCCACATAATCATGAGAGGAAACAATCATGGAACCAGGTGAGGAAGTGTCATAACAACAATTACTTTTTATATACAAGAAATAAAATTTCCCATCATGATGGATATGCATGGAATTCAAAGAAAAAATACTATGGCACATGGAATGAATGGGGGAATCACTATGAATATGCATGGGAGAATACCTACTATGGTCATGGCTGGAATCAGAGTAGCACAACGAAATATGGTACATGGAATAAAAAGAGGAGTAATTATGTTGGGACACCAAAGTAGTATAATTATGATCATAAAAACAAATAGAGGAGCACAATGGAATTTGGAAACAAGCTTGGAGAGCTATCACCTACCAAAATCACATATGGATGGATAGATGATCAAGATTGGAGACAAGTGTGCAATGATTTGAAGCACACTCATTATTTGGTTTCTTCCTATGTTTCAGGGATGAAACATGTCAAGGAGGGAAGGAATGCTATGTACCTAGGGATATGATATATTGATATATGGGTTGATGGAGATGCTGACATGTGGCACACATCCCCTTAGTTAGTTATATGGGTATAATATATTAGGATAATAGAGTAACTTATGGAAGTAGTACATTGGGTAATGGTCAGCCTACATTGGATTAGGAGGTTACCCATCCATGGGTTAGATAGATGTATATATATAGGAGATGAATATCATGGTAAATATATCAAGTAAGCATTGAGTCTTATATTGTAAGAGGATATTGGAGGTTGTCCCCTCGAAGAGACATTTTGGAGTTATTCCTTCCTAAAGGAGTATTATATGGTGTTTCCCTACCTTAAGGGTATTTATGCATAAATTGAATATCAAGATCATTACAGGTAGTGCCAGTTTCTAGCCACAAAACAATAGAGGTGCAGATCTTGAACTCCCACTTCAACATTGATAACATTTGTTGTCAATGTTTCCAATTTACTAAATAGTTGTGAAAACATGCATTTGGGTAGATTTGGATGTCATTATCATGGTATCATATTTTATTTTCCTATTCAAATGTGTTTGAAGTGATAGATTTTCATGTGTAGGTCTTAGAGGTAAAAATGTCAGTTGGAGGATAATAAATTGTCTCCTCACTGTCAAAATATTATATTTTAGGATTGATTACTACAACATGTGCCAAAAATTTGTATCACAGGTTACATTGACAATATATGAGGTGAAATTATATGGATTTGACATTTACATGAGGGTTCTTTATGTTCATGTAAATGACTTATGTTTTTAATTTTACATGTGTCTAGAGTTAGCTTTAAAATGTGTAATTTTTTCATATTAGGAAGGGTGTTATTGAGGCCAAAATGGGTACTTCATCTCTCAATGTATCACAAGTTACATTGACAATATATAAGGTGAAATTATATGGATTTGGCATGTACATGAGGGTTCTTTATGTTCATGTAAATGACTTATGGTTTCTATTTTACACGTGTCTGGAGTTAGCCTTAAAAAGTGTAATTTTCTCATATTGGGAAGGGTGTTATTGAGGCCAAAATGGGCATGATCATAGGCTAAAAACTTTTTCCTATATTTTATTTACCATCTATACCTGTTATTAGTGTCATTTTTTATCCACGAAGCACCAGAGGTGGAGATCTTAAATTGACACTTCAACATTGACAACATTTATTGTTAGTGTTTCTAAGCACCTAAATAGTTTTAAAAACATGTATCTAGGTGGATTTATACATTGTGATAAGGGGATCACATTTAATTTTCCTATATATATTTTTTCTAAGCTATGCATTTTTATGTGGAGGTTCTAGATGTGGAAATGTCAATTGGAGGACAAGAAATTATCTCTTCACTATAAAAAAGTTGTATTTTAGGACTAATTACTACAAAATGTGTCAGAAATTTGTATTTGAGGTTCCTTCAATGTGATATAGGGTTAAATTAGAGATATTATACATATATGTGAGTATTTTTTTGGTTTATGAAAATGACTTATAGTTTCTATTTTATGTGTGCCTAAAGTTAGTCTAAAAACTATAATTTTCTCATATTAGGAAGGGTGTTCTTAAGGCTAAAATGGGTACTCTACCTCTCAATCAGGTGTAATCAGAGGAAATAAACTAATTATAGATTTTATCCACCACCATATATGTGTTGGCATTTCTAGTTTCTATCCATGAAACACTATATGTGGATATCTTTACCTATCACTTCAACATTGACAACCTTTGTTGTCAATGTTTCCAAACTCCTTAACAATTTTAAAATCATGCATCTAGGTGGATTTGGACATTATTGTCATGGGATAACATCTCATTTATATATATATATATATATATATATATATATATATATATATATATATGTTCAAAGTGATGGAATTGCATGTGGAGGTTCTGAAGGTGGAAATGTCACTTTGAGGATAATAATTTATCTCTTCACCATAAGAAACTTGCATTTTAAGACTCATTACTACAATGTCTGCCATGGATTCATCTCCAAGGTTAGATCAATGTGATCCTATGTGAAATTACAGGTATTAAATAACACATTAATGTTATTTTATTTCATGAAAACAACTTATGATTTATGTTTTATGCACATCCAAAGTTAGCCTAAAAACTACATTTTTCTTATATTGGAAGGGGTGTAATTGAGGCCAAAATGGGTACTATGTATCTCAATTAGGTGTGATTAAAGGAAAATAACATGGAAATATATGTTATACACCACCCTAAACATGTTGGAATTTCTAGTTTCTAACCATAAAGCATTAGAGGTGGTATCTTGAACTACCACTTCAATGTTGACAACATTTGTTGTTAGTGTTTCAAAGCTCCTGAATAGTTTTGAAAACACACATCTAGGTGGATTTGGACATAATTGTCATAGGATAACATGTAATTTTCATATATATATATATATGTTAAAATTGATTTATTTATATTTGGAGGTTTTTGAGGTAGAAATGTTAGTTGGAGGACAAGAAATTGTCTCTTCACTATAAAAAAAGTTGCATTGCAAGATTGATTATTAAAATGTGTGCCACTAATTTATCTACAAGGTTCCATCAATGTGCTCTAGTGTTAAATTATAGGGTTTTAATATGCATATAAGGGTTATTTTGGTTCATAAAAATGACTTACAATTTTTGTTTTATGTGTGTCTGATGTTAGCTTAAAAAACTAAAATTTTATCATATCAGGAAGGGTGTTCTTAATGTTAGAGTGGGTAATCTATCTCTTGACTAGACATGATTAGAGGCTAATAACCCAATCCTATATGTTATCCACCACCTCAAAAATGTTGGTAGTTCTAGTTTCCATCCACTAATATCTATAGGTGGAGATCTCGAGCTATTGATTTAATGTGGACAATATTCATTATCAATGTTTTCAAGCTCCTGAATAGTTGTGAAAACATGCATTCGAGTGGATTTGGAAATTATGGTTGTGGGAAAACATGCCATTTGAATATACAAATGTGTTTTAAGTAACATGTTTTAATGTGGAAGTCTATGATGTATAATGTTTGTTAGAGGATAAGAAACTATCTCTTCACTACATAAAACTTACATTTCATGACTCATTACTATATTGTTTAACATATATTCATCTCTAAGGATTGATCGACATGATCCAGGGTGAAATTAGATGGCTTAGAAATGCAAGTATGAGTTATTTTGGTTTGTGAAAATGACTTATGATTTTTTATGTGCATCTTAAGTTTGCCTTAAAAACTATAATTTTATTTTATTGGGAAGGACATTCTTGATGTAGGAATAAATACCCTCTCTCTCTTTTGACCAGGCATGATTAGAGGCCAAGAACCTAGTTTTAAAAATTATCCACCATCCAAAACATGTTTTTAGTGTCAAGTTTCATCCATGAAGCTTCGGAGGTGGAGATATTTAACTACCACTTCAATGTTGATAATATTTATTATCAATATTTCCAATCTCTTGAACAATTGTGAAAACATGTATCCAGGTGGTTTCTCTCACTAAAGGGAATGAATTATGTGAACTAAATATCTAAACATTGGTTAATAATTGTATGCTCAATGTCCCAATTTGATAAAAGTTTGAAAGAGATTTCAAGGATATTTTTATATTTATGTTAGATCAAAGGATGACATCTCAATTATTTTAGCCCACAGATCATCAAATAATTTAAAGATAGACAAAATTCTTGACACATCATATCAAAGCATAATATCCACCCACAAACCAACTAAAGAATAAAATGTCATCAACAAAACTAATAAGACTGCCAAGATTATCCACATGTACCTGAGCATAGTACCTTATTCCAATTAAAGACCATGTTAGATAATTAATCTTATTTGGGTTCTTCATATAAATTTATAATTTTATCCTAAGTTTTATGTGTGTGCACATTTCTTGTATTTATAAATATATTTTATTCTAGTATTTTGAGGTGTCACTCACCTCTCATGTCCACTTGTAGGATTTAGAGTTACTTGCATGTAATATCTTTCCTCACATGACATGCACATCCTTTCCACTTGTAATAGGATTAGAGACACATGACACACATGTTCAAGCTTGTACTTATAACTCCTTTTCTCTCTTATCTCTTCATAAAAAGTTCTCATCTCTCTTTCTTATACACTTGTTACATCACAATAATATTTTTTATTGCTTAGTCTTTCTCTTTCATCTTTGATGCTCTCTTGGCCTAAGTCCATTATCCTCCTAACTTCTATATGTTATTGTAATTTGAGATTCTTGTTTCAAGATCTTAATACTAGTGTGGGATTTTTCACCATTTGACCGTTTCTTAACTTGTCACATTTTTCTCAAATGGTTTGTTATCACTTCAAGGTAACTTTGTTCTTTAAGTTTTTATTTACTCGTTCAACATTTAATTCAATATTTGGAAATATTATAATATGGTATCGATGCAAGTTACCTTATAACATTGGTTTCTGATTGTGTAGATTTGTGGATGAATCATGGATTTTTTTAAGGGCTCCTCCTTTGCAATACTTTCTAATATGTTTCATTTTGATCACCTTGTTTACTTAAGTTTTTTTATAACCTCTAATCCAAGGTGTTGTGTAGGTCATTTTTAGATGAAACACATTTTTTTTCAAAATCATTTATATTTTTTAATATTTTAATTTCATGCTGTAGGTTTTTTGGTGATGAATAAACCATTTTTTTACAAATCTATTTTATTGAAGTGACTGTATCTTTGATTGAAAAACTATTTTTCTATAAAATTTAATGGGTTTATTCATTTTATATTTAATATTAGTATGTTGACATCTTATGGAAACCTAGATCATGGCTTGAGATAAATCTTTAAAATGGTGACTACGTTTTTTGAAAAAATGTATTTTAAAATTAAAAATAAAAAATATCTCTTCTAGTTTAATCATGTGCTTTTAAGTATTTTTTTTATTAGTTATGTGACTTTTTCTTGTAGTATTTTTTACTCTCTGAACATCTTTCTATTTTTTTCCTAGATTTTTGTTTTGCTTTTACCTCCAGCTTTTCCTCTCCTAGTAGTGCTACATTTTTTAGACCATTGTGTGTCTTTTTTCTCTCCTCTGCACCTATCTACATGATTTTGGTTCTGTTAAGAAATAAATCTAGTTTGACATTATAACATCTTATTTTATATTATTTTATCTTCTGTTGCTTCTTCATACACAACAACATTTTTCTTTTATATATTTAATTGCACCTTCACGACAATTTTAGTAGCTAGATGCTACATTTTTTTATGTGTTTTATGGCTGAGCTAAAGTTTTTTTTCAATCTCTAAGTGTTGTCATGATTTTTAATGTGTTTTATTGTTTTAATCTTCTTTAGCACTTTTATAATGCTTTCCTTAATCATAACATAACATGTTTTCATTTGTTTCTATCATCTTTAATTTAAAAATAGTTAACTACTTAAGTTAAGGATTAAAGCTTATTTATTTTTTTCAAAACAACTCTAATTATTCATTTCATGCTAAGAGACATCTTTTTTTACCACCATTCACTTTTCCATGTTTGGCTTTTCCAGTGGATTAATTTAATTCTACTGCACTTTTGTGAATATAATACATTCTATTTTCATGGACCATTAAAGTTACATTTGTTGGTTTCAAAAATTCAACTAAAGGTCTTTTAATTTTTTGAAACATCTTCTGATATTTTAATCTTCAAAATATTTTGAAACTTCATATCAAATTTTCAAATAAAACAAAATCTTTTCTTTTCACACTTTCCCATGGTGGTATTATAAAAAAATCCATTTCTTGTTTGATATGAATATATTTTTAATCAAAACATCATAAATAAGGTTTCCCATTTAAAAAACTAAATAAAAAAAAATACAAAACCATTTAATCAAGTCCTTTTTTCTCATCTTTCTTTTTATTCACTACAGATTGATTTTTTTAAATTGAGGACTTAATGTTTTTATCACATTGAAAAGTGATCCACACTTAATATTTTTTCTTAACATTAAGTTTCTTTTCAAACATGTTTGTTGGTGTGAACTTACAAGTTATTTTCAAACATGTTTGTTGGTGTGAACTTATAAGTTATTTTCTTATTTAAATAAATATTTTTTTCTCATCTTTATTTTCATTCACTTATGGATGATTTTTTTGAAATTGAGGAATTAATGTTTTTATCACATTAAAAAGTGATCCACACTTAATGTTGGTTGGTTTTTTGTTTTTTTTTTTTAATTTTAATATTAAGTTTTTTTTCAAACATGTTTGTTGATGTGAAAATATACTTATAAGTTGATTATTTTTAATTGTAATATATTATTTTATTTTACATCAATTCTCATAAATGTTCTTTAGTACTTAAATTGTCATAATTATTGTAAAACTATAACTTGCATAATCATGTTTTGAAATGACATTAAAATTGGTTATTTTTTTAGCTTCTAATAAGATTACACATAAAATTAATTTTGAAAATGTTAAAATAGATAAATTTAAACATGAAATTCATTGTAAAAATGACACTATTATTTCTTTAAAAGACTCATTTATTATTCACATGGATAAAATACAATCTTCCTTTGACGTTCTAAATAAAAAATTTACATCTTTCATTAATGATCATAGTGATAATAATGATGGATCTTCTTATGTTTCTAAGCAAACTCAAACTTATTTGAGCACTTCTTATCCCAATCTTAGTTTAAAAATCATGTATAGTATAAGGTACACTGGTGGAGGTCTTGATAAGTTGACATCTTATTGTCTTCCACATCAATGGACTTATAATGCAACTTATTCTAATTATAAAGGTCTCGGTTTTTATGCTTCTATTACTTCTAATGCAAAACTAACATCTTATTGTCTTCTATTCAATGGACTTATAATTCAACTTCTTCTAATTATAATGTTTGGAATGCTTATGCTTTGGTTAAAATTACTAAACCTTATGCATATTGTGAAAAACATGAGCATCATATATCTAAATGTTAAAAATTACACACATGCAAATCTTGTGATAAATCCATGTATGACACTTTACATTACTGAAAAGCGACTAAATATCCTACTTATAAGGGTAAAACTATTTAGATTCCCAAACAAAATGAATCTTCTATAGACTTTGATATGTCTTCTTTCAATAATTCTTCTAATGATTCATGAAAAATATCTTTTACAAGTGACACATCTTCTTTGTCTCTATTTTTATATTCTCAAACTTTCATGCATTCTTTATTTTTTGTTTTAAAATAAATATGCTTTTGACTAACTTATTTTTGTGTAGGTTTACAAGTTTATGATTGAAGTTGTCTTTGATCCATTTTTATTTACATTTACTTTTATCACATTATATATATATATATATATATATATATATATATCATATTTTTTGACATATTCATAACTTAACTTGAAAGATTAATGTTAGTTTATCTTGTAGGTTTGTGGATCATTACTCCTTGTTGGTCTTTATTCCATTGTGGATTGATCAGAAGATTCTTGGAGATTTTTGGTGATCACACTTTCATATTTTTGACTTTTGACGGCACCTTCTCTTATTTCTTCTCTTAATATATTGTAATTCACCTTGAATAAAATTTCTAAATTAAGGGGCGGGGGGTATTATGTAATTTCAACTCCCTTCCTTATTTGTAAAAAGTTTTCTCCACTTTTGTAACCCCAAATTAAGCTTGGTTGGGTCTTTCCTATAAGTTTATCCTAAGTCTTATGTATGTGTATATTTATTGTATTTATGAATACACTATTCTAATATTTTGATGTATCACTCACCTCTTATGTTGACATGTATGATTTGGAGTTACATACATGTAACTTCACCCCCCCATATGGCACACACATTTTTCTTACTTGTAAGAATATTAAGGACACATGACATACATATTAAAGCTTACACTTGTAACTCTTTTTCTCTCTTAGATCATTATAAATATTTCTCCTCTCCCTTTCTTCTACACTTGATACATCAAAACTATCTTTTTTTTTGCTTAGTATTGATCTTGCATCATTGATGCTCTCTTGGCCTAAGATAATTATTCTCTTAGATTCTACATACTATTATAATTGGATATTCTTATTACAATATCTTAAAACTAGTGTGGGTTTTTTCACCACTTGATGGATTCCCTACTTGTCACATTTGTCTCAACTTTGTGGTTAGCTATCACTCCAAGGTAACTTTGTTCCTTAATTTTGTATTTTCTCATTCAATGTTTTATTTAATTTTTATCAATATTATAATAGATCACAAAGAAAACCATTAAATGGTGTAGCCCAATCATGAGAGGCACTTCACACTAATATATGACTCTATCTCAAAAGTTATACTATTTTATTCCATATAGTTTTAATTCTAGCATATATTGAAAGATTGTAAATAATTTTTAATAATTACACAAAGTAAATATTAAAGTTGATCATATTTAAATATGGCCATACAACATCAAATCTAGTTTTTTATGAATAATGTGAGTTAAATCGTACATAGAAATATGACCATAGAATGTGAAAATCTATATATATATATATCCATAAAATCCATAAAGGCATATAAATTGAGAACATAATAGAATGTTGGGTGAATTCCATACATGCATACAATGCCAAAAACATGTACATTTGCATATAGGCATTAAAAAAATACACCATCTAAGAACATAATATAATTTTGGATGAATGCCATATAGATGTACAATGCCAAAAACATGTACATTTCCATATATTTATAAAAAAAATTACATTATCGAAGAAGACTCTCCCTCAAATGCATTTATCATATATGGAGATCAATTATATGCCTTAGATTCATTCAAGGTCTACTGTGAGTATTTTTTACATTCATAGATTACCTATAGCTAACCTTGTTCATATACAGTTATTATTAGAAACTTTACTTACTAGATATGAAACCAAGTTCAAACATTAATTTTAAACTAATAGAAATATTATTTAAACATGTATTTACCACAATGTCATGGTCATGCTTAGTTTACCTCTGATACTCAATAGGGTTAGTGATAGGTTGAGGTGCATATATATGAGTGTGAAAGAGAGAAAATACATAAGAATGTGCCATGCTAATCAGCTTAATGATATTATCAGATGTTATTAGATAACCATGTGTATGCAAAAAATTCATGTAAGTTGTATTTTCCCAAGTATAGAGAAAATTATTAAAATACATCTATATTTAAAATTCAAAATTACAAGTTAACATACCTCAATGAGTGGTTTCATAAATGAAATTTCAACAATAATGCCTATGTTTGTTTCAACCTGTACAAATGGATGAGTCTCCAATGTGGTCATCAATTGAACAGATAATATATGATTATTAGTTGAACATAGATCTATATAAATAAATATATGTAAATGAAGTATAATATTAATTAAAAATTACCTTTGTCTATGTAAACATCAACTGAGTAACTTCAACAAATGTAGTAGTAGATGACCCATAAATTAGTTGTGAAGATGATGGTATTGTCTCCTCCAACATAAAAAACATAAATATTATTAAATTTTTATGTAAATTAATTGTTACCTTTTAAATAAAAATATAACTAAAATTTAACATGTTAAATATATAAGATACATGCATATGTGTAGTCAACATTTGCACACAAAATGTGTGTGTCAAAACTCATATATCAAAAACATAGTATATATGCCCTCAAAAGCACCACCATCATCATTTGAAGGTCTAGTGCATATAGAACCATAGAATCTACAAGGATGTGGTTAGGTGTGTACATTAAGTGGAATATCTCCATGTCTACCCTATCTAGCATAAGTCTCAGATAGCTTACTCTTATGTTGAGTGAGTGTGTTTATAAGTGCACAAAATTCATGAAAAGTCTCAATATTGATGAGCTCCTTCATTATATAGTTGATCTCAGGTTCAAGTGACTTTTAGGTGGAGAATATTTTTGTCTAATTAGGTACATGATGAAAAACTAGTCTATCTTTTGTAGAGCCTTTTCTTCATCCCTAAAACTCTAGTAGTCAAATTAATTGGGAATCACTATAGAGTTTTCTACAAAAATATAATGAAACCTTATGGTCATTATAAAATGGATAATCAAATACCATCCACCATCAGTCCCAAAGATTGTTTCTTATTAAATTATGTTAGCATCAGTGGATTAGGAACCATTTTGTTGATAATGAAAAAGGTTTATTCATTGATGTATCAATGAAAAAGGTACAAATTTGGCCTTTCATTATTTATTTATCATTAACTTCACATGATAATAATTTGATATCATACTAATACCTACATATATCCCTATAATATGCCAATATATCAATTTGACTTATTATCAGGTCAACTTGGCCTATTACTGACTCAAGGGTATTAGACAAATATGTATGGTGGGTGATGGTCAAACTAAAGTCCCTCATTCTCTTAATTATCTATTCAATTTGTATTTTATTCTTGACTGTGTCAAATTGTTATCAATCTAAATTTCACTCTTAATAAGGGTGTTCAGGACTTCCTCATTCAGATGATATAATGGGAACACTCTAAGGTCAGGGGTCATTTATGGTTGGAGTGAACATCTAGAGAGATCGGCTTCCCTTGATGGATCACTTAAATTTACACTAAATTACTACAGTTAAAGGAAAAGGGAAAAAGAGAACATAATATAACTTAAAAACTTAATAAAGGTAATGCACTAATGATTTATGCTCTTTATACCATCTTTTTAACAACACTAAATGATTCAAAATTGATTGAACTTTCCTACACTCTCCTCAAAATAGGCTATTCATACATCAATATTTTATATGAAGGTTTTGATCCTATAAACTAGGTATTGAAAGGAAAACTGAAGGGCCTCAAATTAGACATAATCATTTGGTTTCCACAATAACTCATTGTCTTAGATAATGTTAACACAACATACAACCTATATAAAACTCAATCAACTAATGACAAGGTGAAAACAAAGGACATACAAGAGGGAGAATAACTTTTGTCATAAATGAAGATCAACTAAGATTTAAAATCATACAAGAATATTAGTATAGGGAAGGTAAATTTCATTCTTATATTGATCAAAATACTTGAAAATCTAGAAAAAATAGAAAGATAAAGTTTAGTCATACCTAAAATATAGATCATAGATGGAATAATTTATGCAACATTTTTGTGCTAAAAAAGAGTCTTATTTTGAATGGCCCTTCTGCCTACTTAAATAGGCAAAATATATAGAGATCGAGGCATGGCTTGATCCATATCACTAATGGGGTGGTTATAATTTGAATCATGACTAGAAGAGGTTGATTTAAAGAGAGGGAGAATCCTCTCAAGAACACTAAGCCATGCCTGTGTAACTACCTGACACATCTCCTTAGGCCGTAAATTATCTTTTGTTTATTCTCACTTTCATGATGACTTCAAACTAGATACCATCACCCTTTACCCCACTCTGCTAGTTGGAGTCAAGCTATGCCATGATTCATAAAATTGTGCCAATCTAAGATTGATTCTATGAATCATTACAATTACACATCTCGTTCATGGATTCTTGATGGGTTTTCAATGGTTTTAATGGCCAGACATGCCATCAAATTTGAGCTAGTCCCATGTTGGTTGTACAACTAGTGTACTTTTGGTTTGAATGGGGTCATTGATACATGGATTCCCCTTACTTTTCTATTCTTAACCTTCATTGTGTAATTCTATTTGCTTTTGTGGGCCCAAATTTACCATTCCATGACTATGTGGCCTCTTTCTACTCTTTTACTACATTTATGCCTTTCTCTATTTGTATTATCCCCCCAAGGCTATGGAGCAATGGGTTTTTTACATGTGGCATCATATAACTAACCTATTTAACTAAGGGATTTAAAACTATATGTACATCTATGGGATACTAGGTCATTAGGATTGCAATATGTGGAAGCATCCTGCTTGTCCACTTTCGTGCTTACTTTATATTCATATGGATGGATCTACGATGTCAGGTAATCAGGATCATGACATGTGGAAGCATCTTACTAGCTTATTAGTTCAGAGCTTTGCTAATGTGGATATTCACCTAAGTGACTTTTTAAAAATTAACTAAGGATTAAAGAATTTTTTGAATAGGCGTGAGGTTATGAAATGCTGACACATGGATCTAGGAGGCTTTCAAAGATGAAGAAATGAATGTCTTCCTAAACTTTCTACACAATCTTGGGGCTACTCAGAGAGTGGCATGTGGCTCTGGGAAACCTTCAAAGAAAAAGTAGAAAAATATCTATGTTTGAAATCACTTTATTGTCATGGATTCACCAAACAACTTTTGAAAAAAATATTATGTCCTAAAAAGTTTTTTGAATAGGCTTGAGGCTATAAAATGCTTATACATGGCTCTGGGCAAGGTTTAAAGAATCAACTAAGTGTTTTGAAATTCTTTCTTCTTCATAAATTTTGTTCAAAACCTTTAGCTTTTGGTATAAACATTTAGGCCTCACATACTAATTATTTTCTATAACATTATTCCCAAAGACATCGTGACTTAGCTGATCTTTTTGAAAGGATTTTCCTTTGAAAATTTTGTTCAGGGAAAATGATATTTGGCATTTTTGTTCATAGTGAACAATTATCATGAAGTCTTCATCATTTGTACTCAGGACTTATGTCTTCGACATCTCTATTTGGAATAAATATTTTGACTTTTCCAACACACTTTTTCTCAAAGACTTAAAGTTTGAAACTTTTTGTGGATTTTGTTGGAGCCTTTCTTCACAAATTTTATAAGAATAATTATTCTGAAGGTCTAAGCCTTTAGAAATTTTATCTGAACAAAAGTTCTAACACACTTTTTTTGAAAGGTAAACTACTTGGGTAAAACTTGAAAAGCCTTTGAAAAAATTGTCATGCACAAGTCCTGACTAAATCTTTGAAAATATGTTAAATCCAAAGACTTAGCCATTTTTATAAAAAAGTAACTAGAATATTAAAAGCCTTCCCTGCCAAACCCAAAGATCTAAACTTAAATATGTTATTGTAATAGTGACCAAAATGGTCAAAATTATTAGAAAAATCTAGGGGGTGCTTGCCTCTAATCACTCTAGGCCAATAACCTTATGCATCCATTAGGCATGGAGTCATAAAAGCCTTCAAAATTCTTCATTTTGGAAACATAACCTTTATACAACTTGCTGAATAAATGCATTGAATTGATATCCTCCTCCAATTGGACAAACAAAGATAAGAATAGAAACAAAATATAGTTCTAAAGTACTAGAGGAAATAACAAAACTAAACTAATGTGTAATAGACCTTGGATAAAAGAAAAATAAACTAACTTACCCTACCCTAAGCTAACCCACCAAAAGGCTATCTAAGCAAAGCCATTAATTGATTCTATAAAATAGCTATCCTTTTTCACCAACTTCATGTGTTCTTCATGTTTGAGGGAAGCCAACTAGAGGTGGATAAAGATTAAGTTCTTAATAAAATGATGGAGTGCTTCTCTGAGTATGCAAATAAAAACCAACTTACGAGTCCATATATGTTGTCTAGAAAAATAGTCATCTTAGAGTGGATGGGTAGGTTGGTTATGGCCTTCTTTATGCTCAAATTTTCAATCTTGATTAAGCACAACGTGTGATTACTTCTCCTTCTTAGCCTCAAACTACACCAAGTAATTGATAGAGCATCCTCTTGACAAGACAATAGGCATGTTTGAGGGATTGAACCCAAAAGGAGATGAATCTATATTATTGAGAGGTTAAGACCAAAACATGTCTATATTGTCATTTATGAGTGTGAAAATATCTATAGGTTCATCAAGGGGTTGATATCCAATCCTAAAAATATCAAACAAATCAATATCAAGTGAATCAAACTCTTGTTTATTTATTTTTTTACCAAAGATGTATTCCTTAGCCTTATTCAAACTATAATCTATATACAATAAAAAGTGCATCATGTCTATAAATCAATCATGTCTCAAATAAGATAAAGCATACCTACACTTTAGATTAGGGATACACTTGTTAACCGAGAGTATGACCAATATGGGGATCTGTTAGACCCGATTAGGGGATCACTTGTCATAACACATCATGATAGGAAGGGTTCTAAATCCTATAGTCTAACACAATCACACAAAAACCCTAATCAATTCCTAAGGTTTAAAACATTCACTCTATTCTAATAACAAGAAATTAAATCTAATCTAGTGCACACCAAAGCTTGTGGCACAAAGTGGGGGTTAAAAAATAAAATAAACAACTAAACTTAAACATGTATTAGAAGACATATACTCACATCTATGTATATAAAATTGTAATGCATGAAAATAATAATATAAATGCATTATTTATCTACTCTTACAAAGGATAAATAAATGTATGAATACCTACCTTTGAAGATGAACCCATCAAGCCTCAATATCTCCCTTGGACAAGGTGCTTTGCAATATATTGTTGTGATATGTAAGGATAACTAAGATATATCATCTCTAGGCTACACAACCTATTTAAGCATCCAAAAAACATCTCCATAAGATAATATCCATATTTATAAATAAATTATGGAACCCTAAGCTTTATTACTCAAGTATAATGGTCAATAAGAAAATGTTCACTTGCACTTCTTTACTATTAATTCTTATTTTATGAAATGGTGGGAAATGAACTTGTATATATAGGTATATCTTACCCTAATTCCTTCCAATAATATCAATTTTATAGGGTCGACCTAGTCAAACTAGTGTGTTTTTAGGGACAAATCATTAGGTCTATGCTAGGTTGGCCAAAAGGCTAATAAACTAAGAAAGTGAAAAAAAACCCTAAACTATACTAGGGCAACCTAGTATAGCTGACTGTCCAAAAATGTGTTAAGGCAAGAAAATGAGGATGGAAAGAGGAAAAATACTAAAGGAGTTAGGACTAAGAAGAATAAGCTTAGAGTAAATGGTTTTAGGAGACAAGTGTGTACATGGCCAGTGGCAAAAGGGATAATAATCTTACAAATCACTAATAGTCTACCCACCTGTTTCTTGGTGTACCCCTTAAGGCATACACTCAAAGAGATTGAGACTTGATAGGTTCTTGTAAGATATAAAGTGTCAATAATCAATAATTTTTTTTAAAATAGTATGTGTATACATAGTCCTCTTGAAGGGAACATAACCTACTTCTAGGACCTTAAAAAAGTCCTAAAACTCCCCATCACTTGTTGGTATCTGTAGACTACTTTCAAGTTGATTAGAATGTTCCTTTTGAAGTACAATCTCATTTTTGATACTTTGTTCACCCTCAAGTTTTTCCTCTATCACATAAAGTGGGAACTCATAAAAAATGATGATAGTCCCAACTTCTTCCTCTCCATCCTTATCCATTCACTCATTATTCTACTACTCTAGTTGGTCATATTTATCTTCTTCTAGTAGTATATCTAATTTCTCTATTTTAGTGCATAAAAAAGACTTCCAATAACTATTTCTTCCTCATCTTCCTCGCTTGAGATACCTTCCTCCTTATCAATATGGTCTTCACTTGCCTTACATAGAATGGGCCCTCCTTTGAAAAGGGAGATGATGGGAAAGCAAGTAAGTTTAAATGGTGAAAAAGGAATATAGGGTACTATGGTCTACTCTTGAATGGGATTTGGGCTCAAAGAGGCACTCTTACAACTTGAAAACCTCTTGGGTTTGGTGCTCACAACCTTTCCCTTCCTCTTACTAATCAATTTCTTAGATTCTGATGTGCTTTGATCCTTACACTCATCATTAAGATCAATATCCTTAGAATGAGAAATTTCCTCTGTTATGGTTTGTGATCCCATATTTGGCATAATTGAGTCATCCTCACCATGAAAATAGAAAGATTACAAGGCTATTCACTCATTGATATTCATTCTCCCCAAATCAATACCTTCTAAATTCAAGAGAAGGGGCTCAAACTATATTTGTATCTACTATTTTTCTACATGTGGGGCCAACTCAACTCAATGCCTCTAAATTTTTAATGCATGTTGTAGCATGAGATCTTTAAGAGTCATTATAGCAATAATATTTTACACATTAGATAGCCTAGGATGTGAGAGCTGATATTGGACTTGTGCATTGCCTTGGAAGAGTTACCTATGAGGTTGATAAACTCTATTGAAGAGATAAGAGGTTATATTTTTTGTACTTATTTATTTTTAAATATATCTAGCTCATTTCCAAGGCTTTGGATGAGGTTCTTAACTTTCTATAACTCACTAAGAGTGATTGCATATGGGATTACTTGTCTGCCCATTGTAGGAATAGAGGATGAAATGGGTTAATTGGATAGGGGCTTAAGCAATATGATTACTAGAGGTATAGGTCAGATTTTTACAACATGGATGAGACACTATTGTAAAATAATATCAAGATCATAGGTATCAGGCAAGGAAGCTCCACTTAGTGATTAGATCATGACTCCAATCTCATAGTCAAGAGCTTTTAAATAGTATAAAAATGTTGCATGAGTTGAGTTTTTTTACTTGGGTTCATATTCAAACCCAAGTTCACTAGAAATTCAATTTAAAATTAGTGAGGAGCTCATGGGATACCCTTTTTATGGTGGTGAGCCCTTCAATGAGAGATAAGTGGTCAGTCTTATGTTCAAACTGTCTACACAATTTCACATTGAGTTCAGTCTTATTATGAATAGAACCCAAACTTAGACTTTTATACCATTATAGAGCCTTCACTTTAAATAGTTAAGCAATTAAATTTATGAATACATTGTATTAATTACATGGTAAACTATGCACTCATGGGCTATGTACTTGATGTGCTCAATGGTGGCGATCTCATCTTTTCCAGTGAAATATGT
Source organism: Torreya grandis (assembly GCA_037957365.1). Classification (NCBI taxonomy): domain Eukaryota; kingdom Viridiplantae; phylum Streptophyta; class Pinopsida; order Cupressales; family Taxaceae; genus Torreya; species Torreya grandis. The sequence goes on from JARHVA010004502.1 coordinate 1,209,888, forward strand.
AAGGTTTTTGAGAGATTTGGTAGGGATATCATTATAGTGGACTAGTTCAATAGGGTTACCTCCATTTAATGGTGAAAATAAGTGGATCATTTGTTGGGCAATCATGAGGTATATGGGAGTTAAACTCTCTCTTGATTAAAACATATGTACTAAGTATGCTAAACCCAGATTTGAATTCAGTGTTTCTAGTTGATTTGATCACTTCAAAAAAGGGAAAGATCAATAATATCACCTAAATCCTAATACTTGATAATATTTAACCACTTAGACTACTTTAACTAGTAGATTTATCATTCAAAATTTCCATTGATGCTTGAGGTCATGGCTTTAGATGTTGATATATTGAAGTACAAAACCAAAAATCCCCTAATAAATGTCAATATGTCCCACTAGGCATACTAGAAACTATTATCGATGTGAATTTCACCCTTGAGGAGGCTATTAAATCCTTATTCATTTAAATGATACAATATGAACACTCCAAGGTTGTGGGTCCCCTATGGTTAGAGTGAACCTCTAGAGAGGGTCGACCTCCCCTGATGGATCACCTAAAACTTACACTAAAATACTACACTTGCATGAAAATAGAGAAAAAGAACATAACATGTCCACAAAGCTTAAGAAATATGATGCACCAATGATGTGTTCTCCCTATACCAACTTTTTAACATCACTAAATGACTCAAAATTGACTAAAATTTCTTACACTCTCCTCAAAATAGGCTATTCATACAAAAATATTCTATATGAAGGTTATGATTCTATACCCAAAGTATTGAAGGGATAACTAAAGGGCCTCAAATTAGACATAATATGTTGGTTTCCATAAAATCACTAGCTTAGATAATGTCAACATAACATACAACTTGTATAAAACTCAGCTTACTAATAACAAGGTGAAAACAAAGGACATACAAGAGGGAGAACAACTTCTATCACAAATGTAGATAAACTAAGCATCAAAATCACACAAGAATATCAACATAGGGAAGGTAAATTTTAGTCTTATATTGATCAAAAGGATTGAAAATATAGAATTACCAAAAGGTATAGGTTAGTCATACCCAAAATATGGATCCTAGATGGAATAATTTTTGTAACATTTATGTGCTAAGAGAGAGTCTTCTTTTCCATGGATTTTCTACCTACTTAAATAAGCAAAATATCTAGAGCTCAAGGTATGAATAAATCCTTTACATTAATGGGGTGGTTATAATTCAAATCATGACTAGAAGAGGTGGATTTAAAGAGTGGGATAATTCTCTTGGGAATGCCAAGCCATGCATATGTAATTACTTTCCATATCCTCTTAGCCCATAACTTCTCTTTAATATACTCTTGATTTCAAGATGACTTAGGGATAGATGTCATCACACTTTTCTCCATTATTCCATTTGGATTCAAGTTATGCCATGATTTGTAAAATTGGGTCACTCTAAGATTGATTGTAAGAATTAATATAGTTACACAATTTACTCACGATCTTTTGATAGTTTTTTGATAGTTTTGACAACTAGATGAGATCTAAAATTTGATGTACTACCCTAATATCTACATAGATAACATATATTTCATTTGAATGGGGTATTTGACACACAAATTCCCCTCACACTTCCATTCTTAGCCTTTACTACATAATCAAATTTGCTTCTTAAGGCCCCAATTTTCCATTCACTAGTTACATGACCTCTTTATGCTCTTTTGTTGCACTAACACTTTGTTATGCTTTTACTAGACATTATAAAATTATGGAATAATAGGATACCATCACGTGGAATCATATTTATAACCTAAATACCTAGGGGCTTTGAAATTATATAGACATATCTAGGATACTAGGTCATTGGGATCATGACACATGGAAGCATCTTACTTACCCACTTTTTGACTTGTTTTGTATTTATATGAATGGATCCAAGATGCTAGGTCATTGGGATAATGACATGTGGAACCATCCAATTATCACATTAGTTCTGATATTTGGTGATGTGGAGATTTTCTTGGGTGAATTCTTGAAAATTTGACAAGTCTTAAAGTCTTTTTGAATAATCCTAGGGCTACTCAGAGAGTGGCATGTGCTACTGGGAAACCTTAGAAGAGAAAAAATAAAATGGATAAGTATTAAATCACTTTACTAATGTGTATTCATGAGGAAAATTTTGAATAAAGTACTAAGTCCCAAAAAGGTTTTTGAACAGGCCTACGGACACATAATGCTAACACGTGGCTTTGGGCAACGTTTGAAGAATTGAATAAGTTTTTTGAAATGATTTATTCTTTACAGATTCAATTAAGAAAGTTTATCTTTCATCATCTCTATTAAGCCATTGCATTCTAATTTTTTTGTATAACAATCTTTCAAAAGACTTCATGACTTACCCAATCTTTTTGAAAGGATTTGGCTTCAAAAACTTTTGTTCATGGAAATGATCTTTAGCATTTCTATTTGCAGCAAATAATTCTCACAAAGTCTTAGGTGTTTGTGATCAAGACTTATATCTTCAGTATCTATATTTGAAATAAATGTTTTGACTTTTACAACACACTTTTTCTTGAAGACTTAAATTTGAACTCTTTACGAATTCCCTTGAAGCCTTTCTTCACATTTTTTATTGAAATAATTGTTCTGAAGGTCTAATCCTTCAAAAAAATTATCCAAACTAAAGTTCTTCCTTTCTCAAAACACTTTTTTTGAAATGTAAAATACTTGGGAAAAACCTACAAAGCTTTTGGAAACATTATCATTCACAAGTCTCAATTAGTTGTTTGAAAATATGTTGAGTTCAAAGACATGCATTTTTATCAACCTCCAACTAGAATTTGAAAAGTCTTCCTTACCAAAACTAAAGCTTTGAACTGAAATATGTTCTTATAATGGTGACTAAAATTGTCATCAAGATTTAAATCCTCTTGACTACTTAGGGTGTTTGGTGGAATTGTATGAGGGCTAGGATGGCTAGGATGGTTAGGAGGGTGTTTTATTTCACTTGAATGGGTTTTTTTAACTTAAAATTAGTTTTAATAAAAAATTAATACAAATTAAAAATAATTTTTAAAATTTGTTTTTAATAGGTTGAAATTTTGCTTGCTTACCTCCCTTTTGCATTAGCATTGTCAATTTGTTGAGAAAACTAGAAATGGTCATGTGTTTTTTCCTCCTAGAAATAAAATGCAAACATGGTTCCACACTTAATGGCAAAGAAGAGATGAAAGGAAAAGTGAAATGGTTTTTTTTGCATTTGGACATAATTTTTTATTTTCATTATAAAGTAAATAATGTATACCCATCATTAACACTAGGAATAATATGTTCATGTTTATTACACTATATAACATGTATGCTTATATATCGGTGCTTTCTGACCCTACTTTTTAATAATGCATATACATTCTATAAAAACACATACACATTACTCAAAAATGTTCCTAAAATCATTCCCCAAATCTATGAACTTTTCCTCTAGCAATCAATTGGAAATTATACTACAAATTTTGCAAAAGAGCACTATTTCTTCCAATTCCAATGCTAAAACATTTTAACAATAGTAGGCTAAGTTTGAATATATTTATTTTGAGTCAAGGGTACTCATTATCAATAATTCAAATTAATATATCAAATTATATTCATATAGAAAGATCAATATTCACACATTCACTCTAAGATGGAAAACTACATTGGCCTAAGGTCCTTTTGGGATATGTATAAATTAGGTTATGTGAAGTTTTTTGAAGATAGATTAGATATTACCCTTACCCAATTTTACCCTTTACATTTTATATATATTTGGTTTAATTATGTAGGATTTAGGGTTTGTATTTTCAGTACTTTTGTGCCTAAAATCATCCTCCATAGATTATCAACAAAACATCTCTAACAATTGCATGTGCCTAAACTAAAAAATACCTATACATTCAAACAATAAATTATCATGGTCAAAGTACAAGGCTAAAAGCTAACCCTACCCTCCTAATGCATTTTTATCCTAGTATATTAAAAAAAATTGATTTTATGTTCAATGTGATTCAAAGATCATTCTTATCAGTTTCTTACCAGTGGTCAGCCTACATAATCAACATAAATTAGATCCAAGCTATTTTTTCATATCTTATGTCAATTTATAATTATTATCTTAATTTAAGTATTTTTTATTTTTTATTTTACATTTAGATCTATACATTTATGTAGATCTAAATTAGTTTTCAATAGTTTATTTATCCTTAGCATTTCATTGTTAAATAAAAAGAATGTAAAAAACCTTCCTTTTCTCATAAGGGATGTGTTTATATAGATACATAATCCACTTAGATAATTAAATCCTATTAAATAATTCAACTATGAATTGATGCCAAAATCATTAAATACCCATTACACATCATTGTGTGTCACAATCATTAAATGCACAATACAATCCCAATGTTCCATAACACATCTCCATGTGATGTGGAATCAAATTTATTATTTGGAATGTTACTCATATTAATAATAAATTACTATGAAGGTTAAAAAAATCCTTATTATAGTTTTTAGGTAACCGTTTGTTTCACTAAATTTTGAATCTATTTGATGTTTAAGGAGAAACAGAGATGAAGGGTAGGGATTAGAGATTAGAGAGAACCCAGATTGGTTATGTGCCATACCCAGATGATGTTGAGCACTCCTCTTTGGCTAGGGAAGACTATCTATGAATAAGAAAGCACTACCACCAAAATATTTTTTATTAGATATATGAGTGGGTTGCCAAGCTACGTGCTTGGTCCTAGAAGTGTCAAACTTCCTTAGAGATGATAGTCCACTTTTTGAAACAAAATGGTAATGAATAAAAAAATGAAAGAGAGAGTAAGTGAGATATTTTAATACTATTCTTGTAGTATGAGTGTAGTAGAGAGTGACAAAGTGCATGCAATGTGAGTTATTGGTGTTTTTGGAGGTTGTTTGGGTAGCTTCAAATAAGTTGGTGGAAGTACATAATCATTGATGTTGGTTAGGCTACCGATGTCGGTAAGGATATATGATGGGCGTTAGTTATGTGACCATTGTTGGTAGGGGTAGTAAGTTCTCAAGGAGGTTGTAGGAGATTTTTCCAAGCTATGAGGTCAATTTTGGTTAGGTTTGTGAGGTTGGTAAGAGTTGTAAGGGAGTGGGTAAGGCTTAGGTGGGTCTAAATAGAGGATTGGTATGTTTGAAGTAGAGGGAAATAGGTGAAGGAGTTTTTCAAATCCTTCATAGGGAGAGTCAAGATGTTCATAAAATAATAAATAATATAATGTAAATTAATTGTAAAATGACTATTTAAAGGAATTATAAAACATAGAGATATACTTAGCTCGTGAAATGGATGAACCATGAGTGATAAATAGATGGCTCTCATGAGGTGTGTTGAAGCAATAGGTAAATAAGAAATAAAAGCATGTGCTACTAGTTTAGAAGAGTCCAATCTCTATACACTATATCAATTCCTAATCTAGATTAATTTTTGAAGAGTAATGATAAGCTTGGATGTAGAAAGTTGAATGCCAAAGCTTGTACATGAATAATTGATTTTTTTATTTTTGTTGACCTAAATATTAGCTTAGAATTTATCTTAAGTAACTGATGTTAGTGATCCCATCGATGTCAGCCATGGGTTGACTGACGTCAATGGCATGAGAATAGGTAAAAGGGTTATTTTTAGCCTATTGTTTGTTCTTTCTCCTACCGAGTGTGGTATCCATTAGGAAATGATAGAAATGCGAGGTTAAGAAGGATGTAATTAGTTAGGAATTTATTTTTGGAGTGAGAACAAGTCATGGGTTGTTAGGATTATGGGACTAAGTCTTGAGGTGACTCAGAGCGTAAGAATTAGTCTTAGGATGAGGAGGCCAGGTAAGGTGGCATAAGTAGTTTTTAATTAACTTAATTAAATATTTTAAATTAATTAAATGTGTGAGGGGTGAAAACATGGGTTAGTAAGGTTAATTATTAAAAGGGGCTCAAGGGGGTTTCAACACAAAGAGTTATACATGTGTGTAAAGTAATTTTGGTGTCCACATTTCCCCCCTTTTGTCTTGTAATTTATGTTGACAAGTTACTAGATAACAATAGGAGTTGGATGGTCCAGGTATGGGATGAGGTATCCCCCCTCAAAATGGGAATTGATAGAGGAGAATCTAGAATCGGGTATCAGTTTGATAAGGAGTTAATTAGGTGCATGGATGTTGAGTGAGATCATGGTATCATTACTTGAATGTATACTACTATGAGTTATATTTGACATAATAAATAACAAGTAAAGGTGAGGAGGACTTGAATAGAAATAACCAAATTATAGCTTGTAAGTGATAGCTGATAAAGTTAAAATGATCAAAGTTGTAGCTCCAATGGTCCATGTGTTCCAGATATCTAAGGTAGGAAGTGCTTCTGATAAACACAAAAGGTTTTAGGTGACAAGAATGGCTTGGTCATGATTAAAAACACTTGATATACATGCATGTGTATAATAGCCAACTATAGTGAGGTAGCATAAGTGGTCAAGACAAGCAATGCAAGGTTAGTTTAAAAGGATTAATGATCAAGGAGATATTCATGATCTCCTATCAGAATCATCATGGGTGAATATTTATGTGATCTCCAAGGTTGTTTATCATGGTTGGGGAGATATATGTGATCTCTAAGGTTGGTTATCATGGTTAAGGAGATATACCTGATCTCCAAATTGCCCCCAAATTGATGGTGTAGTTTAAAGGGTGATAGTTGGGGTTGAAAACTCTAATTTAAGGGTGTTAACATCAATTATGTCACTGATGCTGGTAATAAGTATTACTGACATCAATGCCTTAGGTCAAGACTATCGATGTTGGTGGGTGACCAAACCTGACAAAAAGGGGTTTGGTGACCCACCAAAACTCATTTGTGACAGTTGATTGGAGAAAATGATATATGGGTTTGTGTGGGTAGAGATGGTAGAGCTAGGAGGGGACCCAGCTAGAGGTGTGTCACCACAAGTGCCAGCTATTCTAGCCCAGAGGAGATAAAGAGATAAGGTAAGATGCCCTTCAAGTTGAATTTTAATTTAAAGTAGTCAATGTGTCATTTGGGAAAAGTTGTTAAGTTTGAGGGGGGAGAGAGCAAGTAGATGGATGGTAAATGGGGTAAGGGTAGGTTTAAGTGAATTTGGGAGGGATTTCGGTCTAGTTATTAGGGAAAAACCTAAATTTGGGAGATAGATTATTTGACCCTATGGCCGAACCAATCACCAATGTCGGTAGGGTTCACTGATGTCAGCCAATAAGGTGTTGATGTTGACTAAAATCTAACATTCATATCGATAGCCTTAACTGATGTCAATCACAAGAAAAAACCCTAAATAGGCAGAAAAGTCCCATTTTGGATCCCTGATCGAGTTAGTCAATTAGCCTAATGGCTGAGTTAGCTTTAGAAGACCCCATGTCGACTGAGTGATACTTACATAGCTTAGGTGAGGGCATTAGGCCAATTTAGTTCTCTTAGTATGAAGGTAAAATGGGTGAGGTATGGTTAAAAATTTGTTAATGAAAGTGGTTAGGAAAAGGGAGGTTAAAATAGGTCATGGGGTTAAGGGTGTGAGATATAGACCATGGGGCCTAGAGTTGAAAGATAGGCAGTTGGGCCTAGGGTTGAGAGATAGGTAGTTATGCCTAGGGTTGAGAGAAAAGTAGTTAGGTTGAGGGTTTATAGGTAGGCATTTGGGCCTAGGGTTTAGGTGGGTTAATAACTTAGATAGTTAAGTGGGTATACGGTTGAGCTAGCCTTAGAATACCCTATGTCAACTAAGTGTTGCCTACATTACCCAAATGAGGGCCTCAAGGCAATGTAGTTCTCCTAGAGAGAAGGTAAAAAAGGGTGGAGGTTTATATTAGAAATTATGTGACTTGAAGTTTATGTGTATGGCTATAATCTAGGTAGGATTTGACATTACAAGATTAACTTCCTACACTATTGATGAAGATGAGAAGGGATGTCACAATGGATGAGTGGGAGCACATGGAAACCATAGGGTTAAGAGGAGTGTGATGATATTTCCAAGTTGCACGTGATGTTAGATTGATGATACATTAATAGAGAGGTGGGATCACACTACCAATACCTTCCATTTGCCTATTGATGACTTGATAGTGACACAGGAAGATGTGTACAAGATTTTATGGTTTTTACTCTAGGGCGAGGATCTCCTTTCATGTTTGAGAGAGGAGAATGATATTCACATGATGAAACTATTTGGGGAGCATGTCAGTGAGGTGACCTATCACTCAGTGAGATTTACATATGAGTCACTGTACACTACTGATGAAGAGTAACATTGATTAAGAATCCTAATGATGATAGGGATTATATTATATGCACTACCAAATGTAGATGGTGGGATATTTCCTATTACATTGATAGGTGTGTTGGCATAGATGGTTAAGCAGTGGCCTGTGTATGCATGAGGACCAATTTTTTTGACACAATTATATAGAGAGTTATGGGGTTTGAGGCTACAATGATGGTATAGTTTGTGTGTCAAGCATTTACTCCATTTTTGGGCTTATGAGCACATTGTGGCGACATGGCCTTTGGGGTTACCCTACATGATTGTAGCCAATTTTAGGGTCAAGTTCAGATGGTGGAGGGAGGATATGGCCTAGACATGAGCAGATGGCATAGTGAGAGACATTGATTATTATAGGTGTATGATAGATAGATTGATTCTCATAGATATTTTTTGGAGGCTCTAATTGACATACCCTACATTCAAAGGATAGGTAGAGTATCTTGTCAATTTATAGAGCATGTTATGGGTTAGAAGGAGATGAGCTAGAGAGTTAGAGATGATATATGTGGTACATGTGAGGAGATAGTTTAGATTGTTACAAGATGTGCCTCCTACCTTTTCTTGATATAGGAGGGATGATACAGAGTCACCCATAACCTTACCCTAGGAGATAGATGTGCCAAATTTTGAGGAGCTACCAATATGCTCAGGTGTAATAGATATTGGATGTATAGTGATTTATCTTGTGTGGTGGATAGGTTTACACCCTATGGTTCAAGTCAGGATGCCACCACCAGATTTACAAGGAGTGATGAGAGAGAGATATGTAGTCATGCAAGCTTGGAATGTAGTTGTATAGGCCTAAGATGTAGTAGTATAGGCTTGATATGTAGTATAGGCATAGGTGTTGGTCTGATAGGGGTAGGTTATGACATTGTAGGGGCAATTTGGGGTATTACAGGGCTAGGTCAGAGCATTATAGGGCTAAGTTACTATACTAACAATAAAGAGGGATAGTTTGAGAGTAGTAGGATAGGTTACTCCTCCTCTTCCACCATAAGGACCATTACAGGGTCTGATAGTAGGTTTAATGGGTTTACTGTAAACTATATCTCTAGTGAGGTACAACATTACTCTAGATGATATTTCATACTATGAGAGGGCCATCAAGGAGTTCCCATAGATTTAGAGGTATTCTAAATTTAGAGAGTAGGAGAGATTAGTGACATGTGCCATGACTTCTAGCTCATGCAGATGTAGACAGACTAAGAGTGGTGATGATATTGCTTCTTCACAACCATGACTATAGCCTTCAGTATTCTAAGAGCCAAATGATATTTTTGATGTTGTTATATATGTTGTATATGTAATTTTTTGAGAGAGAGATGATACTGATATGATCCATTGATGTACACTCATATTCAGTGCATATATAGGTATATATATGTATATATACATATACATATATATATATACAAATATATATATGTGTGTGTGTGTGTATATATATATATATATATATATATGCATATACATACATATATACACACACACACACATATATATATATAAATATATGTATATCCACATATATATATCTATATATATCTACACACACACACACACACACACACACACACACACACACACACACACACACACACACATGTATGTATATGTGTGTTTACATGTGTGTGTGTGTGTGTGTGTGTGTATGTATACATATATATATATATATCTATATATATCTACACACACACACACACACACACACATATATACATATATGTATATATATACATATGTATATACATATATATATATATATATATGTATATATATAAATATATGTGTATATATATATATATATGTATGTATATGTGTATACATATATACATACATACATACATATATATATATATATATATATATATATATATATATATACACCCACACATACATACATATATGTATGTATGTGTGTGTATATATATATATGTATGTATATATATATATATATATGTATGTATGTATGTATGTATGTATGTATGAGAGTTTGTTATTTTTAGATGTGTTTATGTGATAGTGATGATGTTGAAGTTATTACAATGATGTGGATGTTTATGTTATGTTAATGCTGAGTAGGTTATGTTTGAGTTAGACTAGAATTTCCCAGATGTGTGATGGTATATGCATAGTTAATTGGTTAGCTTCATCTTAGCATTTTTTCATATTTGTGATGTTGTATGCTTAATATGAATGGGTTGGGTATGTTAGTTTACTTTTGCATTTTTCTCTATTTTTGATGGTTTATGCTTAAAATGAATGGGTTGGGTATGTTAGTCTATTTCAAAAAAATTCAATATTTGTGATGGTGTATGCTTAAAATGAATGCATTGGGTATGTTAGTTTTCCTATAAATTGTTATTTAGAGAAAATATGGTTGCATGTTTGGTAGATTTTGCATGAGTAATGGTTTGTTAGTTTTAGTATGGTTTTGGGTAGTTATTTGAGTATCTTTGCTTAAGATGGATATGTGTTAAACACATAACTGTAATAATCAAGAAAAATAAATAGAAAGATGAGACAGTGATTGAATATTTTTGTGAGATGTGTTTTCAAAAGAGAAATCGACATGTGATTAGGATGGGAAAGAAAGAGGAATGATGCTCACATATTTGTAAAGACCATAATCACAACAAAAATAGGCTCAAGAGTATGAGCCTCTTCTATGCTTTGTATCATTTAACGATTTTTTTGTTAGAGAAGCATCGTACTCACCTTGTGTCAAGTGAGTTCAAAGTCCCTTGAAAGTGTATGAGAGGAAAAGGGTAAAAGGATTGAGATTTTTTGGGTAGTGTAACCTTCTTAGTGGGGATGGTATGCCCTCTTATGGGTGACCTAAGAGCTACTATAGGAAAGTCCATGACTTAAAGCTTTTTTTTTGTGGTGTAAGCTAATCAATGTGGGAAGCCTACAATGGGATTTTGTTTGTGTTGAAGTTATATGACACTGATCAATACGATAGGCTTCTAAGTCATTATTTATCTTTATAACAAATCTTGGCTTAACCATCCTTCAAGGGAGTGGTATAAGCTTTTATTTTTTATTTTTAATAGCTGTACTTCAAGGAAGTAGTCTATTTATAGTATCAAGGATAAGTTACTTAGTTATCCTTCAAGGGAGTAGTCTATGTTGAGAATCATGACCTAAGAGATTATAACTTGTCTATGTATCCAATTTTTAAAAAATAACATTAGTCATGGATAGAACTATAGAGGCTTAGAGGTTTCCCATTTTGAGGACAAAACCATAACACTTCGTAGGTTAGATAAGTGTGTAGGAATAAGGGTTAATATGAAGGGAGATGAATGTAATAGGGTTGCTCAAGGGATGAGCTCAAGTTAAACACGAGGTGAAGTGTCACTTGATTAACAAAAGAATGATTATAGGTGCAAAGAATTTAAAGGCTCGAATTCTAGCCTTCCTTCAAGAGAAGAAAAGTGATAAGTTCCCAAGACATACTTGTGAGTTATGATATAGGGTCCAAGCCAATTAGGAGAAAATTTACCCCATTTGATTTTCTCCATGTTCATCACATGTTGATTTTAATTTAATATGAGATCTCCAATATTGAAATATTGCTCTTTGAGGTTTTTATTGTAAGTAAATTTGATATGCTCTTGGTAAATTTGGAGGTGGTTGAGGGCTATGAGACGATGTTCATCAAGCAACTCAAGTTGAGCCAAATATTCTTGGTGAAAGTCATCATTAGTATGTCTTGTAGAGAGATGTGAAGAGAAGGAATCTAGACCTCAAGAGGCAAAATAACTCTCTATCTTATAGACTAAGGAAAAAGGTGTAGTAATTTTAGGGGTTCAAATGCTAGTGTGGTAAGCCCATAAAGCAAAGGGAATGTGTGTGTACCAATCCTTGCCAGTATCATTGACTACCTCATGAGGATTTTGGTCAATGTATTTTTGGAAGATTTTATCTATCCATTTACTTGTGGATAGTATGATGATGAGAAGCTTAATTTGATTCTAAAAGTGTCACAAAGCTATTAGACAGTCTTATTTTTGAAAGATTTGTCATTGTTTATTATAATTTTATGGGGGACACCAAAATGATAGATGATGTGATGGTTGATAAAGTCAATAATTTTTTTAGCCTTAGTGGAGATGAGAGGAATGGCCTCAACCCACTTTGTGAACTATTCAACAGTAGTAATGATGGAATGGTGATAGAGAGATGAATGAGGGTTAATCTCATAGATTAGACCTAAAAACATTGGAAGAAGGGCCAAAAGTCTTTGGCAACTTGTAAGGCATGACTTGGAACATGAAGGAGGTTAGTGTGTTGTTGGAATTTGATGTAATGCCAAACGTAATCACTATAGTCTTGATGGAGTATTGGATATAATAGCCAAATATAAGGATATGTTTAGTGACTACATTACCATTAAAATGTCCACCACAAATCCCATCATGAAATTCCTTAATGGAAAAGGGGATCTTAGTACTAGTGAGACATCTAAGGAGGAGACCATCAAAACTTCACTTGTAGAGAAGTCCCTCAATCATATTATAATTAGTGACACATTTCATGAAGGTACATGTAATGAACCACTAAACAAAAAGCCCAGACTGTTAGTGAATCTGCCCACCAAGATCATAACATCCCACTATGCTTCCAAAGCCCAAACTCTGGGTTGGCTTTGTCCATGTATATGAGATCCACTATGTGTACGAGCCCCGGATGAACAATGCAATGCTGGCATAACCCACCCACTCTGTGACTCAAACACAGGTGGTTGCTCTGATACTAAATGTAACGAACCGCTACACCAAAAGCCTAGACTATTAGTGAATCTGTGCACCAAGATCATAATAGTACATCTCCCATTATTAGAGAGGTCAAAAGGGTTAATAGAAAAGGAGAGGTAATCCATGAGTTACTTGTACCATAAGTCATGTGGATTGTGTGTTACACTACTGATAAAAAGGATGTTAGTTGATACATAAGATGGCAATTTAACATGACATACATTTTTGAGGAAGAGGGTGAAGAGGGTATGTATTAAACAGGAGAAGCCATTGTGTCATAAAACATGTTTTTAGATTGAGAAATATTTTGCAAGAGGTAGGATTTAAATGATTTTAATAGTATATCCCCACAATGTTTATATCATTGTAAAATTTTATTTTTGCATAGGTAGGAGCCATTAACCTAATTAACCACTAACTGGGAGTCACCAAAAATGATTATTAATTTGACACCTAAGAAAATAGCCATTTTAATCCCTAAGATCAAAGATTCATATTCATCCATATTGTTAATACATACAAAATCTAGTTTAAATGACAAAGGCATAGGCTCACCATCAAGAGGGATGAAGATGACCCCCATACACCCACTGTGTTGACATTTAGACCCATCAAAGAACAACATCATTTGATAGGAGATGTCATCAATGGAGATAATTGTAGTATATTTATCAAGGAATTTGAGGTTTGAAGGTTGATTGTTAGGTAAAAGGCTAGCATCTAACTGGTCAGAAATCATTTGCCCCTTGATAGAATTTTACTGAATAAATTCCAAGTCAAATTTAGTAAGGAGCATGAGCCACCAAGCTACTCATTAGTTGTGATATGGCTTGGAATAAATGTATTTGAGGGGATCAATATGGGTGATGATGTAGGTTTTGTGATTTAAGAGGTAATGACAAAGTTTGGAAGCTGTAAAGACCAATGCAAGATAAAGATTTTTGTTATGGGTATATCAAGTTTCATAATAAATAAGTGTCTAACTTATGTATTAAACCACTTGTTCTTAATGGTGATCATCCTGATGTGCAATCATAGCATCCAAAGAATGGTCTATTGTAGAGATGTAAAAGTAGAAAGGTTGGTTTTCCTTAGGTGGAATAACAACTAGTGGGGAAAGGAGATATCATTTGAGTGTGTCAAAGGATTCTTAAAAATCTATATTATAATAGAAGGAGACATCTTTTTTGAGGAGATGGTGAAAGGGTTGGCAATGATCTGACAACTGGGAAATGAAGTAGTGGATTGACTAGAGCTTACCTTATAGGCTACAGAGTTGTTTGATATTAGGAAGTGCAGGCATGTCTAGTATTTCTCAAAATTTAGTAGGGTCAACTTCAATACCATAGAAAGAAATGATAAATCCTAAGAGCTTAACATAAAGGACACCAAAGACATATTTCTTTGGGTTTATTCAAACATTATATTGGAGGAGATGAGTGAATATGATTTTGAAAATCATCAAGTGATCTTGGTAAAGTTTAGACTTTCCAAGTAAGTCATCTATATAGTTTTCCATAATTTTGTGTAGGAGATCATGGAGGATGTAAGTCATGGCACATTGGTAGGTGGCACCAACATTATTCAGACCAAAAGACATGACCCAATAATTTAAAGTCCCCCATGGGGCAATGAAATTTGTCTTGTATTGGTCTTCAGGAGCAAATAATATTTGATTATAACTCGAGAACTCATCCATAAGTGATAGCTTCTCATGACCAACTGTTAGATCAACAAGTTCATCGATACTCAGCAAAGGGAAGTCATTATTTGGACAAGTGAGGTTTAGGTTATGGTAGTCAGTGTAGATGTGGACTCCCCCTATCACTTTTGTGATTGAAATAATATTGGAAACCCATTGCAGGTAGTTGATGGCTTGTATAAAGTTAACAAAAAGGAGGTGTTAGAGCTTTTCTTTGTCAAGGAGAGAAATATGAGGATGTATTTTGTGAAGATTCTACTTACAGGTTTAACATATTGGTTGGTGATAATGTTATGGGTGATGATAGAGGGGTCGATACCAGGAATATCATTATAAGACCAAGTGAAGGATTTTCTATGGTCATTAAGAAATGTGGCATAATTTTCTTTCTCAGAGGAGTCTAAAGATTGGCCAATATTAAGGACACGAGGTATCATGAGAGGGAAAATTAATGTCAATGATTGATTCATTTAATATAGCCTATGTTTTTAATGGGAGTGATCATTAGATATAGGAATCATCTGTACCCATGTATGTGAGAATAACATCATCATCTTGATATTGGACAGTGTTGATAATGGGAGAGTCTTCATCAATCATTTCAAGATGAATGCGAGGAAAGGACCTTGTTTCCTTACCAAAAAGATAGGTGAGGGAGCCCAAATGGATGGCATTTATTGAAAAAAAATTAAGAGGTATAGATACCTCTGATTTAGTAGGTGATGGTGGAGGAGAGGATGGAGGAGGAGAGATTGGCTCTTCAATAATTGGTATATGAGAAGTTTTGGTGAGTTTAGTTAGTATGTCAAAACCCACTCCATGCCACTTTTTGGCATTTTAAATGGTTTTTCTAGTGGGATATTCAATAGGCATATGAACACCCTTCTCATAATGACCCAAACCAAATCCTTTCAAGTCACACCTAGGTGTGAGTGAATCTAGGCTTGATTAGGAAAGATAAGTCACAGGTAAATGATTGTGCTGAAGAGCATGGATTGATGACAATGGGAGCTCGATCAATTCCCCCATATGTGAAATTAGTTTTAAGGTTAGAGGAACCATTTGGTATGACCATCCCAATATAGGGATCATAATTGGGGTGCATATTAATCTTTACATACTCTTGTGGATTATAGAACATGTTGAGTGTCAACAAATGATATTCTCTTTGCAATAAACACTTGAAAGTTTCCTCCATGGGGTCTTTGTCAAGAATTTGTGTTGTTAGTATCTATGTAACTGGGGTAATAGAGCTTGTGGAAGATTCAAAAGTATAATGCAAAGGAGATGATTTCTTTAATGTAATGAGAAAATCATTGGTGATATAAGTCATGTTGCATGTTTTAAAAGGAGGTGGGTCGGTGGGAATACCATGCACTTGCCCATTATGCTCAAACTTGATGCAACAGTGAAAAGTCTAGGGCACACATGTCGTATCACATATCTAAGGTCATCCAAGTAGTATGTTATATTATAAATATCCTTATATAACATATAATATCTTAATAATTATTTGAGGACCCACACAGATATGTATGATAATAGTGCCCATCGTAGTCATTGTGGTATCATTAAAGGAGTGGAGCATTGCATCAATTTGAGACAAGTAATTGTTGGGAAGGGCTAGCTTCTTATAGGCATGAGTGTATATAATATTAATAATAGATCCTATATTGATCATGACTCTCTTGACATGAGTTTAATTGATATATGTGGTAATAAAAAGGGTAGAATCCTACTCTTCAGGGTGTTTAAGTAAAATTTCTAAATCACTGAAGGAAATCAAGGAGATGGTGTTAAGAGAGCTAACCAAAGATATAAGAGGTTGGAGATCATTAGTTTGTATCTTAACCACTTTAAAAGCAATAATAAAATCTTGATGGTGTTTGGGTGAGTTTTATATTAACTCATACAAGGACATTTTCATAGGGGTTTGGTGAAGTTGTTTCACCATCAAGTTTTGAATAACTTTTGAAGATGTTGGTTTTGAGACACCCAAGATGGAAATATTAGGTTTCAAAGGAGGAGTGTCTTTTGAGAAGGGATGAGCCCAAAGGGAAGAGACCTTTTCCTTACCTTTATCCTTTAAATTTTTTGCCCATGTGGCCACACTAACCATGTTGATCTAAAACATAGGTGAAGGAGGTGGTAAAGGGGGTATGCCAATATATTTGAGTTTAAATATAGGTGGAATGGTATGAGGAATTGTGGATGCCAAGGGTTAAATATCAAGAAGGTTAATGGGAGTATCAACAAAGTGAGTGTTAATATCAAAGTGTTTCTAAATGACTATCATGAGATCTTTACAACTCTCAGTATTGTGTCCAGGTGAATGATGATATAGACACACTTGTGTATCATCGAACCAAGATGGCTTCAGTCCAAGAGGGATATAAGGATTAATGGGAGGAAGAGTTATTATGGAGGATTGTAATAACTGGCATAGTAAAAATATCTAAAATCTTACAAGTGGGCTAACACTTGTTGTTGTAATAAAGGTGGACACCTTTGGTTTAGGAGTTATGGGGGTGATTTTGTGTGGCACCTTTTTGGGTGGCAGTAGAGACACATGTTTTTCTAACACTTTCTTGGTGGTAGGCATCATGGTGTCAGATGTGAAAGGCCTACTAGGTGGCAGAGGTAGTAGTAGAGGTAATTTAGCCTTTGGTTTTGCTTGGATTGGTGATACCCTAACTAAAGTAGAGGTATGTGGTCCCAAAATTGAAGGCAAAGTATAGGGTGGAAGAGGGAAGGATCGGTGTGATCTAGGAAGCTTAATATTCTTCCTTGGTTCAGGATGTAGAACTCCAAATTATGGTTGGAGAGTCAGATCTAATTTCACCTATAGATGAATTAGATTAGAGATAGGGCAAATGCCTAAATACTTGATCTACTTTAATGTGGTAGATACCTATGAAGGTGAAGATTTTGACATAAAAAGATGAGATTCTAGTGATTTAGATGAAGAAGCTCTAACTTTTTCAAAGACTTTAGGGTAAAGGGTAGTGAGAGGAATGGTGGTAGAGGATGACACTCATTATGTAGGATAAGGAGTTTTAAGTCAGTCTCAAAACGCTGCATGATTTAGCTCCATGGAGTCAAGAATTTCTAGATTTCTCACCAACCATGAAAATGGTTTAGATAAAGTTAACATAGGCCTTATAGTTGCTTCTTTAGAAGGTTGAGGTGATTGAGAAAGAGGGAAATTGTTGGCCTATACTACCTGAGGCCAAAGATGAGAAAGAGTCATAACAGGGTCTTCTTCAATAGAGACAAAAGAAGAGGCATGGTATTTCACAGGTGGGGGAGAGGTAGGTGAAGAAGGCTCCTCAAGGGGGTAGAGCATAGGTATAATTTCTCCCTCAACATGTGGATCAATAAAAGGTAAAGTATGATCTTCCATAGGTAAAAAAAGTGGCAAAATTGGTTGAATTAGAGTAGACACAATAGGTCTCTCGTCTAATGTAGGGGTGGATAACACTAGCTCTTCTAGGTGCAAAGAAGGAGTGGATGGGGTACTACCTTCCATGAGTAGAGGAGAGGTAGGTAAAGAATATTATTCAAGAGGGTATAGCACAAGAATGATGTTACCCTCAATATGTAGTTAAGGAATGGGTAAGGTGTGGTCTTCAAGTGGTAAGAGGATAGGTAAAATGGCTACAAAAGGAACTGGAAATATAGGCTTCTCTTATGGTAAAAAGAGAGGCAAAGGAGGCCCTTCCTCATGTGGGAGTGGAATGAGTGAAGTAGGATCTTCTACCTAAGGAGGAAGGATGAGAAAAAAAACTCTATTAATTTTGGGGAAGGAGTAGGTAAAATGGGTGCCTCTTGTTGTGGAGTAGGTTGGATTGGAGGTAAAGGAAATACCCTATTGATCATATGGATATTATGATTACATAAGTTATTGGTCATGTTTTGAAAACTATTTTGATTGGGTGAATGGTTAAAAAAGGTTGTTTGAACACATCCATATTTTTATTATCAAGCACATTAGCGTTATCCAAGATGAGATCACAACTGTCAAGCATGTTTTGACCAATGTTCTGTAATGTTTTACATTTATTAGAATTGCGGCCTTTTACTCGATGGTAGCCACAAAACTCATCCTCCTTGCACCAAGTAGGAATAGGATGGGAGGGATCAAAATGTATATGAGGCTTGATTTGAGGAAGGTTATGGCTCTTTATTGCAATAGTTTTTCCATAATAGAAAGTTAATGACTCCCTAATGGGAGTGTATTGTCTTTATTCATACTATTGTTGGAATTTCTTGGTTAGATTTTGTGAGGTCAAGGAATTAGGTTGGTTTGTGGTTATGGAAGAAGAGGATTTAAAAATAATTGCATTGGTAGATCTTTTAGATTTTTAGTTAGAAGGAGAATGTTTAGAAAAAGAGGAGTCATTTGATTTGGAATTGGCATTCTTACTACACAACTTGACTTTGTCTTCATCTATAGCCTAGATCTTTATTTTTCATTCCATTGTAAAGGCTTCATCAAATGTGTAAAAATTTTGTAATCAGAATGTGGATGAAATGTGTTTAGCACATGCCCTCAAGAAGAGCTCAGTAAGCTTAGGTTGGGGTAAAGAGAAGGAAATTTGATTGATTAAACCTCTTCAATGAGCAATAAAATCTGTGATAGATTCATCATCAAATTGTTTGATAGAATAAAATTCCATAATAGAAACCTTTTTAAAATATTGATAGAGAAATGGTCTAGGAATAATTGTGCAAGTTGGGTAAATGAGAAAAGGGAATGTTGAGTTATAGAGCTATACTAATCCAAGGCAACACCAAAAGAGACATAGGGAAGGTGTGAAGTAGTAATGCATCATCGTGCCCTATTAAATAACAAGCATGTCTGAATGCTCACAAATGCTATTGTGGGTCCTCTATAATCTAGAAGTGAGTAAATCTAAGGAGATCTTGTTGGCTTGAATAAGGGATAATAGGCACAAAAGGATGGATGGGCACATTGCATATCTGATCATAAGATAACACATTCTTTGAACCTGACACAGATGTCTCTAGATTAGACATCTTATCCATCAACATCTTAATGAGGTCTAGAAGAGGATTGCTTTGGGAAATACCCCTTAAGTTATAGGGAACCTAATAATAAGTAGAGGGAGCATATGACATATCTTGATGTAGTTATGCTGACGTAACATAGGTGTAATTAGTCATATGCTGGGGGGTGGAAATTAAAGGGGCTTGTCCCACTAGGTTAGAGATAATGCTTTGGTTAAATATTGTTATTATAGGTTAGGTTGTTGGCATGGTTATACTAGGTGAAGGGTGAGTCGTGAATCATGTAATAATAGGAATGAGAGTAAATGGGATAGGTACCACCAAATTTTTAAATGGGGTTAGACTTGATTGAACTGCTTATGGTTGTGAATGTAGGGAAGTCACGATAGGATTTAGGTGAGACTGGGTGGTTGATGATGTTGAAATTTAGACATTATTTATGGTTGGGTTACTTTTTGAAGTGGTGGTTTGAGTAACCATGGGGAACATAGTGGAAAAAACTAAAACTAAAGTTATATTTATTAGATAAGTTGGCATACCATATAGTGGGTCACCTAAAAAATTGTGGATTTAGCTCATGGCAAGGTAATGCTAAAGGGCTGTCACATTATGATCAAGAAATTAAGCAAAATCTTGACCTACTTTAGGCACAATGGGAATTTGGTTAGGATTAGGAGTATGCTATGTATCTAAAGTATACTCCATGATAAAATCAACAAAAATAGGGGAATGTGGAATTGGTTACTAGCTTGTATAATTGACAAGAATTTTATCTTTGCTTCGCATCAATACCATGCAAGAAGAAGTATAAATAGTCTTTGAACTTTGTATTAATGATAGACTGAGTATAAACTAGGTTTTGGTATAGGTAGGTGGGTTGTTTTATCTTTTTATTTTGAGCAAATTGAAAATAACCAATTTACAAAGTCATCAATGTCAGTCACTTGACTGATGTCGATATGTAAAGTCTATCTATGTCAGCAAATTTAACTAATGTTAGTCACTGTAGAGTCCTGGGAGATGAAAAATCCAACATTTTAGAAACCCAAAGGTAAAATCTAGGTAAAATAGAGGATGTAAAAGGTCTATATAAGGAGGATGAACACTCAAAAACCTTGATATAATAGGTTATATAACCTGAGTATTATAAATGGTGTTGAGTTTATAAATCAATGAAAAACATCCTTACCAAATATAAACTATAGAAGGTAATATAAAAGAAGAAAAAGAACATACAACCAGTAATTATTAACTCCTAGAGATTAATTTTAGGCTCGTATTGGCTTATGCCTTAATCAGACAGTGAGAAGAGCATTTGGTTATCGAAGGTACTAGAAAGCAATCTAGAGTTAGTTTCAAGTTAGTTTTGGTGCTCAAGAGGAAATCTATATTAGACTAGGTACATGGCTTGTTATAGGAGCTTTCTCCCTAAACTTCATGGACTTGAAGCCAAGTAAGGCCACTTAGCTAAAATATACCTTTTGTCTAGAGTTTATACTTTACCAGAGAACGGAGTGGGTTCTCCCCTTGGTGGTGAAATCCAAGTAGGATAGATGGGTAGGGTAAGGTAATCCACCAAGTGATCAAATCCCAATGGGCCTTATCTTGGGTTAGTTTAGATGTTTGTTTTTATGAGTGTGATCTGGTAGTGTAATATGGGTGTACTATGATTCATTCATAATGCTTGTAATTAACTAGGTGAGGTAATATGTAGTAAGCAAATAATGAAGTGCAATAAGTTTTAAACTCAAATCTAAAGTGTTTTGATTCAAATGAAAACAATGATTAAATAGGAGAAGAGATTAAATTTCACTATCCTAACATGCATGAAAGAAAGATATAAATAATATATTCTTTTTAACTTGCAATAAAAATGATAACTTTATTTTAGAGATAAAAGAAGGAGAAGAGTGGCAAGGAAGAAGAAATTTTAGTTTATTGCCTTTAAAAATAAAATAAAATGTTAAATATTTTATTTTGAGGAAAAAGAGAGGGATAAAGTGCAAGGAATGAAATTTTCACTATAATGCACCTATATGAATGCTTAAAATAAGCAATGAACCCAAGGAAAACTCCAAGGTCCCACCAGGCATGTCAGAAATGTTTCACTAATTTTTGAATTTATTTGATGTTTAAGGAGAAATAGAGATGAAGGATAGGGATTAGATATTATAAAGAACCTAAATTGGTTTAATGTCATATCTAGATGATGTTGAGCACTCCTCTTTGGCTAGGGAGGACTACCTATGAATAAGAAAGCACTACCACTAAAATATTTGTTAGTAGATATATGAGTGGGCTACCAAGCTACGCACTTGTTCCTGGAAGTGTCAAACTTCTTTAGGGATGACAGTCCACTTTTTGAAACAAAATGGTAATGAATAACAAAATGAAATAAAGAGTAACAGAGAGATGTTCATACTATTCTTGTAGTCTGAGTGCAACAAAGAGTGATATAGTGCGGGCAATGTGAATTATTGGTTTTTTTGGAGGTTGTTTAGGTAGGTTTAAAGAATTTTGTGGAATTACATAGTCACTGATGTAGGTTAGTATACCGATGTCAATAAGGATATATGACCAATATCGATTATGTGACTGATGTCGGTAGGGTAGTAAGTTCTCAGGGAGGTTGCAAGAGATTTTACTAAGCTGGGAGGTAGATTTTATTCAGGTTTGTGAGGTTAGAAAGAGTCGTGAGGGAGTGGGTAAGGCTCAGGTGGGTCTAGACAAAGGGTTGGTATGTTTGAAGTAGAGGGAAATAGGTGAAGGTTTTTTTCAACTCCTTCATAGGGAGAGTCGGGACATTTGTAAAATGATAAACACTAACATAAAGTAATTATAAAATGACTATTTAAAGGAATTACAAAACACAGAGATACACTTAGTTGGTGAAATAGATGAACCATGAGTACTGGATAGATGGATCTAATGAGGTGTGTTGAATCAATAGGTGAATAGGAAATATAATCATGTGCTTCTAGTTTAGAATAATCTAAGCTCTATGTAGTATATCAATTCCTAATCTAGACTGATTTGTGCAGAGTAACGGTAACCCTAGATGTAGAAAGTCGAATGCCAAATCCTATACGTGAATGATTTATTTGTTTTATTTTTGCTAACCTAAATATTAGCTTGGAATTTAGCTTAAGTAACTGATGTCAATGATCTCACTGATGTTAGCAGTGGGTTGAATGACGTCAGTGGCATGAGAATAGGTAAAAGGGATATTTTTAGCTTATTTTCTATTTCTTCTCCTGCAAAGTGTGGTATCTGTTAGGAAACAATATAAATGTGAGGTTAAAAAGGACATAATTATCTAGGAATTTATGATTGGGGTGAGAAAAAGTCATGAGTTGTTAGGATTAGGGGTCTAAGTCTTGAGGTGACTCAAAGGATAAGAATTAATCTTAGGATGAGGTGGCTAGGTAAGGTGGCATAAGTATTTTTTAATTAACTTAATTAAATATTTTAAATTAATTAAATGTGTGAGGGGTTAAAATATGGGTTAGGAAGGTTAATTATTAAAAGGGTCTCAAGGGGGTTTCGACATAGAGAGTTACAAATGTGTGTAAAGTAATTTTAGTGTCTACACCTTTAGCTAAGTTATCTCATTTGATAAGAACTCTAACCTCTGTCAAACATGCTAGATTATTGTGAAACCCTAATTTTACACTAAACAAGTCACACTCTGTGACAAAGTAGTGACATGGATCTTTCAAGGTTTAAGAATATTCTATGAAACCCATAACATTGTGTCATCTTTTATTTTGACATATGGACTTAGAATTTTGTCACCGTGTTGCCTAAAAAACATGAGATATCATGGATCCATGTTGTATATTTTTAATCTTTCAAGAAAACCATAATAATGTGGAAAGTTTTATTTTGAAATATGATATTGGAATGCTGACAAGATGTTGCCTATAAATTACAAGATACTGTAGAGTTTTGCAGCATTTGTTCAGATTTTCATGAAAGACTGTAAATAGACACTGATTTTTGATTTGATAGAGGAGTGAGTTCTTAAGGTTATTTCCATGTAAACATAAATATGTTAATATTTAGATTATATATATATATATATATATATATATATATATATATATATATATATATATATATATATATATATATTATAGAAAATATATTAAATATAAAACTAAAGAATAGATTTTTTGAAAAAGTTTTTATAACATTAAGTAGTTCCAATTTCATTAATAAATAAAAATTCTCATTTTGAAACAATTTTTTAGTCTTGTCAATACCTTATTGTAAAACTAAATAAAAACTATAGAGAAGGATCTTTAAGATATATGTTAAATCATGAGGGTTAAGAAAATTTGGTAAACACTTAAAATGCATGGCTTTGTCAAGTACTAATTTTTTAGCCATCCAAGTGAGAAATATCATACATGCAACATTATTATAAAATAAATAAAAAATATTATTCATGAAAGGAAAAAATAAAAGACCAACAAGAAATAAAAATGCATAAAAGGAAAATAAGACACATAATAAGAAAGGAATCACATAAGAGGAATCTAAATCACCTAAGGGGATGGTAGGGAAAACATACCTTCAATGTTAGTAATTCTTTAGATATTATCCACTATAGGGAAGTAAAAGTTGTTTTTTGATGAAATATGCTATATAATATGTGTTCTTACTAAATAAATTAAAAATATTGAAAGGTCCCATCCATAAGGATTCAAAATTTCCATGAATTCCCCTTGGTTCCCTCTTTTTAACCCATATGGGAACCAAATTTTAGATATGAAAAACTTGTAGTCTTGATTTTTGGTCAAACACCTCTTTCACCTTCTTCTAATGGGCTATGAATTTTTTGAATGCCATTATTTTTCCCCCCAAACCTAGTCATATACATAACTCTCTTTTCCAATGCATCTTTAAATTGATAGAATCTTCCACAATGTGTGTTATTCACAGGGCTGGAAAGTGCATAAAAATGGGAATTGTTACATCTATTATGTATATTATTTGAAAAGTATAAACTTGAATTGATATTTTAGGAGTTATATATCCCACCCATAGAGTGTCATATAGTTTATTACTCCAATTTTTTAAATTTTAGTTTACCAAATTTTATATGATAGTCATGATATTATTATTACTTGAATCTTCCTATTTGTTTCCCTATGGATAATAGTCATAATAATGTGATATTGAGATCACATATCCATAGTAGAAGCTAATGATCTTGGCTAAAAAAAATTATAGGAATTATCCATGATAATTATAACTCCAAACTTAACCAATATATTTTATTTGATGAAACTACTAACAACTTTAGAAGTAGTAGACCTTAATGGAATTGCTTCTACCTAATTTGTGAAGTAATTAGTTGTTGTCAAAACATGAGTGTGTTTTATGCTAGAATTTGGGTTCAAGTTATATATGAAATAAAAAAATCCACTAATGAAAAGTATCTTCAATTACCATGAGATGAATGGGCAATGTTATGAGTTTAATTCCAACAAAGTATTGAAAAGCCTCACATTTTGAAACCCATTTTTTTCCATCTTCAAATAATATCGGCCAATAGTAGTGAGATTATATGATTTTAAAAGATGTAATGGAAAATGAAAATTATTCACCATATGCTTGATCATGGAATGATTCCAAGAATATTCTTTATTATTCTTTGTCTACACATCTCGAAAAAGTCCCATCAAGGGGCCTTTTGAAGAGAGTGTTATCCCATATTACATACTTAGTTTCCCTTAGTTTGAGTGTTAACATTAAACATTTAGAACTTAAGTAGGTTTTAAATTATCCATATGATAATAAGTATGCAACTTCATAATACCATTCATCAAGAGAATCAATTAACACCACTAGCGATAGATTTTCTATTTTATCCTCATGGCTCATTTATTTCTACAAATCAATACCTTTAGAAATTAATTAATAAAGACCTTATCCTCTCACCAATTTGATGGGTTTGATATCCATATTATATTATGTCAATTTGGAAATACATCCTCCTCTATGTGAATTGTTATTTTGAGTCAAAAAATATTTGACAATAGAATCTAGGACCATCATGATGGTGTGAGAATCCAAGATATGGAATGTCAAGTGTTTTATAGCTTATTGGCTATCCTAGCCATGCTTGGCCCCTCAGACACTTTCAACTTAAAGGGGGTATTATTTAAAAAAAATCAATTGAGTATGAGATCATTTCAGTCATCATCATGATGATTAGGTGGATTGAAGATTAGTTATACACAAGTCAATAATATTCCCTATACTTTTACTCCATTAAATGAGTCTTACAATCACTTTTTGGATCATGGTTTGTATTACAACTATTCAAGAGTCCAATTTACATGGTTTTTAATATATGGATGTGTTTCAAGGTCTTAAATTATTGAGGTGTTTTCATGTTTTTGGTGTTAAATCATTATTTTTTTCATTGATTTAAAATTCAATTCATTGGTATCAAAGTCAAGATAAGATGTCAATAATGTCAAATTCAAAGTTGAGGCTATGCATGATGAGATGGTATGACAAAGAAGTCTTTTGACAAGATAAAATTTGAAGGAAACCTTTTATCTCTATATTGAGAGAGAATTTGAAGGCAACCTAGTAAGTCTTATGAGGTTGATGGCATGTTAAAGTTAGGATCATGGTACAAGTTAATCTATCGTTATGTACTAAGTGTCTTGAGAAGCCGAGTCTAGTCTTGAGAGAAGGTGTATGCATAAAGCATAGTGAATCTTGGTGATTTGTTTCTATACATGCATAAAATAGTATAAAAATATGTGTAAACATGATCAAAAGGCAAATCATCCTTTAAATGAGTTCCAAGGTTAAGTTTTGAGGATTAGTCCTTAGTTGAGAGACCTAATGAGAAGGCATAGGCCTAGTAGCCTGATGATTTGAGCTATATGAGACTTGTACGAAGAAGGTTGGTAGTGTTTGAGAATTTTATGAGTTCCTTTAACATGATAGTGAGGTTTTGAATATATTATAATAGGTTTTAAATTGTGATTGGTAGTTTAAGGCCCAATGAGCAAAGTGGCCTAATGTGGCTTAATGAGGGGTCAAGGTCATTTCCCAAGGTGATATATATCTTGAGAGAATTTACAATGTTGTGAGAGGTTTTTATAAGTGTGCTAAATTTTTTTGAGGTCATAGCCTATAGGATAAATCATAAAAAATGGTGTTAAGGTTTTTTATGTGTACATAATGGGGTGTTATAGACTTGAGAAGGAATTTATTATGCTCATTAGCATGTGTAAAATTTGTATGAGATCATAAGAAGTTCATGGAAGTTTGGTAAGGTTACTATATTTAATTTCCTTTCATTAGTTTTGGAGTTGAGGGGCAATCCTTTATGAATGATTGCTAAGAAGCAAAACCATTCAAAATCCTCCTAAAACCCCCATAATGACTTGATAGGAAAGATATTTTTGGTTGTGAATCAAAATGGTTTTATTGACCTAATATGATGTTTAAACATGTAAAGTACTCTTCCATATTTCTCTAGGTGGTTTTTTTTCATTAAGAGGGAGTATAAGCTACAAGAAAACCCTTGTTTCTCAAAATTTTGATGTGATAGGTAGGGTTAACCAAGACAAAGCATGAAAATGGATGAAAGATGATGTGTGAGACTTTTATTTTTTTACCATGTAAATTTATGAGCATATTTTATACCTAAAATTTTATAAATTGGTCATGGAATTTTTCCTATCACTAAAAGGGCTTAGTGAGAAAGATTGAGAAAACTAGGCAGTAGTGAGAAAGAGATTGGGGAGTAGTTGTAGAAGATTAGGTATGGATCCAAATTCATGGGGTAATTATTCAATACCTATAACTCATATCAAATTTATTTATAATTTTTTGTGATTCACACAAACATGCTAAAATTTGTTCTCAAAATGATCTGTCTAACACGATAAAGTCTATGTAGGGTGAAGATGTGAGATTGGTTTGTAATACCAATATTGATATTAAAAATTGTAATATATATTTTAAAATATTATATAATGATGATTAATTTTAATATAAAACCATTTTAATATCATAAAATTTTTCCCATAATTTTTCTAAGACTTGATCTTCTTGACTATGTTTTTAATATTACATGCATTTTTCTGTGTATGAGTGAGAATATTGTTCTCGAGTCTTTTTGCATATATTTGATAAATAAAATGTACATGAATTTGTTATTGAGTTATAATAGGTTCATTTTAACACATTTTTATTCATGATAAACTCCTATGAAGATGTGAAAAGTCAAAATCTTTTGGCTGAGTTTTTAATCCTTGTGTGTAGTTTTAAGTGAGCATATGAAGTTGATCAGTTAGAGGTATTTTACTATGTTTGATGAACTATAATGAACATTATGTTGAACCTGATTTCATGGAGATTCTATCCATGTGATTTTTTAGTATGTTTATGTGTCAAATTTTAGTGTATGATTCAAATTTTCAAGACAAACTTTATGGTAGTAAGAAGGCCTAATGGCGAGTACACCTAATTGTATGGTTCAAAAATTGAAATGAGATAAATGGTGTTGGGGACATAATTTGAGCTTAAAATGGGTTTAATTTAATCATGTATGATTTTTTTCATCTATTTTTGGAGGATCAATATGTTCTAAGGAGGCTTAAATGAAATTTGTGTTTAGAGAAGGCCTAATTACATTAGGTCTTTATTAGGCCTAATGGTGGTTTTGGATCTTAAGGGTAATGAACAACTTATGTAATGGTTATTTCACATGTGAATTTTTTTTTGATATTTTCCAAATTTTATCCAAGTATTGTGAGTTTCTTGGCCGACCATGATGGCTGAGATCAAGAGTCAAGTATAAAGAGAAGGTCTAATAGGCCTAATTTGACTTGTTAGAAGTTTTGAGCATATGAGCGAATGATATACAATTTTTTAAACCAGGTAAAGGGATTGAATATAATTATATAGTTTTGATAAATATTACATGAATATAACTATTTTTATAGAGGTGATGAGTAAGGTCATTTGACCTAATTCTACCAAGGAAAGGGCTAGTTGAGCGAGAAGGCCTAATAGACTATTTGAGAGAGATAGAAGAGTAAGAAGAGAAAAATAAGGAGTTCATATTAATTTGAGTGATAAATAGTTATCTAAAGTTGATCATATATTCAATGTATCTAATTTTTTTCTAAATTACCTAATGGGTTGGTGCCTCCTTGTAAGTTTGTGCTTGTTAAAGAACTAGTTGAGTTGGTGCTTGACTAGTGAGGGGTTGGTGCCTCACTAAAAATTTGATTTATTGATTATAGGACTATATTCCAAGATTTGCATCAGTGGGTTTTAACCCCTAAGAGGTTTTCTCACATATATCTTATTTTCTTATATTTTTTCTTTCATATATGTTTGTGTATGTATTGATTAATGTATGTATGTGAATGAATGCTTCATGGATGTTAAGTAAAATTGAAGGACTATTTCAGGGAAGCTGATTCACCCCCCTCTCAGTAGTTGTACTTTCAAAATTTGGTGTTAGAGCCAATAATTTTAATGAGGTATAATAACCTAAAGTAGATTTTAAGCAAGAAAAGATGGCTAGTCAAACACAAGGTGGCTTTTCTACAAGCAAGGATCCGTTGTTTAATGGATCCAATTATGATTTTTTGGAGTGTCAAGATAAGGACATATCTGATGTCTCAATTTCATGATGTTTGGAAATAAATCTTGGATGGATACACTACACCCCCTATTCTTCTTCCAGATGCAGTAAGAAAGAAGGCTAGTCATAATAACTCAAAAGTAATGAATGGTATTATGTGTGACCTATCAAAGGTAGAACTTATGAAGGTTATGAATTGTATGTCTACCAAAGAAATGTGGTAAAATTTGAATAATATTCATGAGAGATACTCCAAGGTCAAATTTGCTAAGTTACAGACCCATAAAAAACAATTTGAAAGCCTAAAAGTGAATAAATATGAAACCATTATAGCCTACTTATTGAGGGTTGATGAAGTGGTCAACATAATAAGAGGTCTAAGTGAAGAGTTGAAAGAGTTTACTATTGTTCAAAAGGTTTTTAGATCTATAAATCTGAAATTTTATTCTAAGGTATATATTTTTTAAGAGATGCAAGATCTAGATAAGCTAGAGATGGATGGAATTCATAGCACCCTAAAAATGATGAGGATAAGAGAAGGAAGACCTGTAAAGAAGGAGTCTGCATTCAAGGTAGAAAATAATCCATAGGAGAAGAAGACATAAGGTAAGAAATTAAAAGATAATGATGAATCTGATTTTGATGATGATGAGTTGATAGCTATGTTTATAATAAATGTTAAGATAGGCTAAGGTAAATACAAGGGTGAGTTTCCCTTTAAATGATTCAATTATGGAGAGATTGGACATTTTAATAACAAGTGTCCTCATTAGCATAAGGAAAAAGATGATGAATAGAATTATGAAGGTCATGATGATGATACAAGTTCCTACAGGTTTGATAATATCAATAAAATATTTAGAAGGTATGATGATAATAAGAAGTTTTTCAAGAACAAAAGAAGTTTCTACACCAAGGAAGATTGTAGCTCATCTGATGAGAGTGAGAAAAGTGATTCAGACAGTGACCATGAAGGTGATAGACCTGATTTTAATGAAGTTCTCTTCATGGCTGAGGAAGTAATTTATTCAAATCAAGAAGAGTCCATTTGGATTGGAGGTGTTATTTGTGATTTAGATGAAAAATATGATGAGGTAGAATTGGAGGTTGAGTTGATGAATACTCTACAAGAATTGAAGATGGTAAAGAAGAAGAATACGATGATGAGGTATCTTATCAAATACTATGAGGATAAAATCAAATTGTTTGAATCTAGACTAAGTAACAACTCTAAGAAACAAGAAGAAATAGTCAAATAGGTGGAGACTCAACTTGAGATTGTGACTGCTAGTCTAAATACCAAATATGAAGAATGTGCAAGGTATATAATTGAAATGAATTCCCTGAGAGATAAGTAGGATAAGACATCAGGTAAATTTAAATCCTTTTTGATGTTTGCAAAGAGTACCAATGATTTAGACAACATTCTAAGTATTCAAAAGGCTAATAATGACAAAATATGCCTTAGTTTCAATAGAGACCAAAATAAGAACACTAATGTGATCAAGAAGGTCAATGATCAATCAAATAATGAGGGTGTTGATAGAATGAAGGCTAATACTATCAGGAAGCCTTATAATATAGGTTATTATAACCCTTTCAATGGCTATTGTTATTCATGTAACCTATTTAGACATAGAGTAAGACATTGTAGAAGGTCCTTTAAGAATGCATATGCATGAAACTATGAGGAAAGTCATCAGTCAAGAGGTATGGGTCATAGTGTGTTTCCATCAAAAGAAATAGTGTATTTCAACTATCAAAAGGTTTTTCATATTTAAAAATATTGTAGGCATGGTTTCTCAAGACAAAACAAGAAAGCTAAGGATCCTGGAGTACAAGAAAGAAGACAAGATATTGAGTGGAAACCCAAAGTATCCAAGGTTGATGACCAATTTGCAATTTCAAATGGAATATTTACCATGGTGAAGCATAATCAAGATGCAAAGGAATGGAAATAATTCTCTTCTATCAGCTTATATTATTGATGGAGTCAAGACCAATAGACCAAATAAGATTATTATTCAAGCAAAGATTGAAGAGGTCAAGCTAAAAGGACTATTCAAGACTATAAATATCATGAAGGAATATCAGTCTAGCAAGGATGTGGAGATATGTAAATCTCTTTAGTTTATGTTATTTTAGTTCCCTAAAGTAGAAGTGACTCCATTAGGCTTCATGGAAGCACTCAACTAGTAAGCAAGAAGCATGAATGGTGTTTGGTCTTAGGGAGAGTGTTGTATTGGCATTTATATTCAAGGTTTAGTCAAGAGTCTATTACATGTGTGATCACAAGAGATTGATCACAAAGAGTTTGTATGATGAATTGATATAACCAAGTCATAGTCTTGATAATGTTTGAATTTTTTAATGGAGATAAGGGGATCCAATCATGATCCAAGAGTAGGTATATAAGCCTAATTTGTGTTAAGTTTGTTTGAAGAGAAAATATGTGTTATTTCAGGTCCAAGGATAAGATAGTTTCTAAGAAGATGACCCTTTATCATTAATGTAAAAGGGGGAAAAGTTATTGTTTGGGACTAAGGTTAATATTGAAGATCTAGCTTGGGGAGTTGTGACTGATCAGTTTTGTAAATTTTGCCATCAATGAAAAATGGGGATAATGTTAAGGTATGTTTTTTTTGTTGGTTTTGAATCATTATTGTTGTCATTTATTTCAAAGTCAATTAACTAATTTTAAATTCAAGATAATACGTCACTAATGTCAAAGTTAGTGTTGAGGCCATGCATGGTGAGATGGTATGTTACAAAGAAGTATTTTGACAAGAGAAAATTTGAAGGAAACCTTTTTTATCTCTATTGAGAGATAATTTAAACATAACCTGGTAATTATTTTGAGGTTGATGGTGTTGTTCCCCAAAAAATATCACTCATTTTTTGGGTCAAAATTTGAACTATTTTGGTCCTGCAGACCAAAATTGTCTCTTCCCTTTTCAAAATTTGTCCTGGGCATTCAAATTCCTCATTTTTCAAGATTATCAAAATCTATGAACTATAGAGGCTTAAATCTATGGACTCTATAGGAAAATAAAATCTACAGACTCTACAGGCCAAGTTCAACAGGCTTCATAGGTTGATTTCTATGGACTTTGCAGGAAAGAAGCAAGATTTCAACACTTAGGCGATCTCAAAGTTGGTTCAATGACCAGGTTCAACCAAAATATTTTAGAGACAAGATTCTAAGCAAGGATTGAACCATTGAACCTTGAACCATTTTTGGTTCAATGGGCTCAATAGGTTTAAAGGTTCAACATCAACATCAAGAGTTCAACCGCTTCCAAGTTCAAAGGCTTCTACAGTCGGGTTCAAGGTTCAACAAGTTCAACGCATTTGGTTCAAGGAGGATCAAATAAACTTAGACAAACCAAAGAGAATCAACCAATTGAACTGATTAACCATTAAACCACTTTGGTTCAAAGGCTTGGTTCAATTCAATTGGTTTAATGCTTTGGTTCACTCAGTCGGTTCATCAAACGGTTCAACAGCTTTTGGTTCAATCAAAGGGTTCATCGACTTGGTTAAAAGCTTGGTTCAATAGTTGGTTCAAAGGAATAGCTTAATGCAAAAGTTCAAAAGAGCCTCTCAAAGGACAAGTGACCTTGTGGAAGGCACCTGGTCGACAAAATCACCCTTCGGAAGGGTTGTTTTCAAAGAACCCGCAAAGGTATGTTCTTTCAAAATTTTGTTTAAGGTAGCTGAAAGAAAAAGGGATTTCATTGAGGAAAAAGACTAAGGCATAATTCCTTTAGAATTTTTGTTTGAAGGAATTCCTTTAGATAAAAAGACTGAAGGAATTTGGCAAGGCTGCGGGAGGAAAGCCTAAAGGAGTTTTTGAAGGCCAAGGACAAAATAAATTCTTGTAGACTTTTGTCTATGGGAAATTGTCTATAGACTTTTTATCCATAAGAAATTGTCTGAAGACTTTTTTCCCATGTAAAAAGTCTGTGGGGAAAATTCCCAAGGAAAATGTCTACGAAAAAAGTCCATGGGAAACCTCCGAAGGACTCTGAAAGAAGCCTGAAGGCCAACCAAAGACTGCCTAAAGGGCAGATATGCTTGCAAGGGGCTCTTCGTAACCCAAAATGGATAATTTCTCAAGGCCTAAAGGGAAGGTTCCCTCTGGGAAAGCTCAAACGACAAAGCTGAAGGAATTGTCGAGGAAAGTGACGTGCCCACAAACGTCAAAGTTGTGACAATGAAATAACTATTGATCCTTGTAAGTTTAAATCTATGGAACCAAACAAATTCAAAGACTTTAAGGTCAAGATCAGTAAGAAGTGACTAAGTATTAGAGCATCAAATTAAATCAAGGACCTAATTCAATTAACCAGAAAAGGAGGAATAATGAAGAAGGATTATTTCACCACGTAGACATTGAAAGATGCAAACTTTCAATAGCGTGACTCATTTCTTTGCATTGAAAAAAGCAAATGGGTAAATGGAACTAAATTATAGCTTGTCTTGTTAACAAAATTCAATGCAACATGATGTGTTACTATTCCCAAGTCCACCTTGAAGAGGCTATATAAGAGACTCTCTTGTTAGTGTAAAAGGATCTCTTTTCTGACAATCTGAAACAAAACTCTGCCTAAATTGAAAGACATTACTGAGACTTTGAGCTCAAATTGTTGATCATATTTTATTATTGGAATAAGAAAGCAAGTGATTCTTTAGACTTTGTACTGCGATATCTTTATTGTTGGGGAAACTGTTCTTATGTCTTTTTCCTTAATATATTTTTTGTTCATTTAATTCAACAAGTAGAATTAGTAAAAGCAGTCAAAAAGGTGTCCTGAAGTCAATTGTGGAGAGACTTTGTGCCCCCATAATTGCCTTTATTGTGTTTTCTATTTTTGTTTCTAAGTAAAGAACCTTGGGATGACTTTGTGCCCTCATTGTCCTTCGTATCTCACTCTTGGGCAATTTAGGTGGAGACTTTGTGCTACATCTCAATTTGCTGGTTATTACGTCTTTGGTTACATTTTTCAATTACTACCAGGAGTATTCTTGTGGTTTGATGAATAATACTTCTAAAAGAAGAGTGTTTTTTGTCATTTCCCTTGAGATTTTTCCTTTGATTTGCATGCATCATCTCTAAGGAAAGAGAGATGGATGGTTTATCCTACCCTTGAGTATTATTTTCTATTTATATATGCATATAACATATCTATAGGGAACCTCCCCTTGATGAGAGGAGAGATTAGTCCCCTTTTGATGTGGTAAAACTACACATTTGGATGACCAATCTTCCTACTTTGGTTGATTAGACCTATTTTGTTTATCAGTATGCTGATCAACAAAATATTTAACCAATAGTTTTTGGCAACTCTGTTAGGGATATACATAATTTTGTGTAATTTGGAACCTCAAGTTTCAGATTGAAACATCACCTGTGTCTTATCCATTATCATTATAACCCTTATCCATTACAAACTCTAACAACTCTATTTCATGTCTTACCCATTATCCATTTATAGCCTTACCATCTTCCTCCACCTCTGTTATTTTATCTGGTCTGCAAAACCAAAGCTGCTAGGAAAGAGTGCATAGTTTGAAGCCTCAAGCCTTAAGCTAAAGCTAAGCCAGTCCTTTTCCATTTTTGTTTTGTAATCTAGCCACTCCATCTAAATTTGTTATCTCTATTTTTTTTGATTAAATCATGGTAGTTAGAGGCCCCTGGGGTAACTCTTTTGTCCCACTCAACTTGACTCCACCTCTGCATGAACTCCCATGTAGTTCAAGAAAGAATTTCACCAAATTCTTTGGTGATGGGATAGTTCACCTTGATGAACACATTGTAGCCTTTAACATAGCCTATGGTGTTATAGGGGTGGAATTTGAAGACGTGGTAGACAAGATTTTTGTGGAGATACTACAAGGTGCTGCTACAGACTAGTTCTACCATTTGTAAGTTGGATCAGTGACTGATTGGGATACAATCAAAGCCAAGTTTGAAGCAAGGTTTCAGCCTGTAGAAGATGCACATGCCTTGTTGGCCTAGCTCACTCAGATGAAGAAAGAGCCTCATGAGCCTATGAGGGATTTTATTTCCAAGTTTGATAAGTTGAGGCACAGGATTCCCATGGTTGCCTAGTCGACACCTCAGAACCTCAAATGCTTCTTCATCAACTCACAACTACCCAAAGTGAGTTTTCTACTTAGACGAGCTGGTCACATAGACCTTGCTGCTGCTCAAGACTTGGATACTAAGGTAGAAGATGACCTTATCTTGGTAGAAAAGATAAGGAGAGATCCAAATAGAGGCAAACCCTCTTCATCTTCTGAATACTCACCCACAGTCACCACTGACCCAATGGTATAAAAATTGGCAAATGAATTTCTAGCCTTGAAATGGCACAAGGTATGTCTTCTACTCCTCTATATATAGATATACCGAGGACATTCCTTAATCAACCATATCAAGGTAATGCTACTAGAATTCAAGGGAAACCAAATCATCTTCCTTCCCCATAGAGGAACCTTGCCCTTGACGCACCTCCAACCAACTCAGTAGTTGGATATCTAGAAACAAAACATGTTTTATATTTCCAACCTGAGTTTGAGCAAGAAAATAGTGCTGATCATTTTAGAGAGGATCTAGAAGAATCAACTAGCGACTACCACATTAGTTTCTTGAATTTCCAAGATGAACCTAGAAGTGAAGGTGAAGCAGTTGAAGGATCATACACAGTATTCACTAGATCTAAGAATCAGTCAGCCCAGTAGGTTGACAAAGAAAAGATAGAGGAGTGACCCCAACCAACAATTTCAATTGCTGAGTAGAGAACCCCTCTTCCTTTCTAGTCAAAGGACCCGGTGATTGCAAAAGAAGTAAGTACATCAAACATCTCTACACTTTCTACTTAAAATTCATAGATTAGTCCTCCCCTCCCAAAAACCAAAAGGATGAATTCCCATCCTCTCTTCCAAGTCCATCTCAGTCATTTACCATGA
The DNA here is from genome assembly GCA_037957365.1 of Torreya grandis. Lineage (NCBI taxonomy): Eukaryota > Viridiplantae > Streptophyta > Pinopsida > Cupressales > Taxaceae > Torreya > Torreya grandis. Next base: position 1,246,326 of record JARHVA010004502.1, read on the forward strand.
TTGATCATGTCAAGAAATCCAAAATTTAGATGACTAAATTTGAATCCCTGCAAGCCAATCTTGAGCAATTAAACATTGGTGGAGAACCAAGTGTGGACTTGTCTAAGGCAAAAATTGTGGTTGCCCAAATGTCAACCCCTATAGCTCAAATTTTGTTTGAGCCTTCAGGTAGGGGTAATTACTTCTTGATCACAGAGGATACTCATGTCTTAGCTAATGAAATTCCCATAGCTGGCAATCTAGGATTTCATCCAAACAAGGCATTAGAAAAATTGGCAGGGCATAGTATAAATCAAGAAAGATCTTCCATCTCCCATGAAGAGAAATTTGATAGAAGATCAACTTTTGATGATGCTTGGATCTTGGAATCTGATGGTAGCAATTCTTCCACAACTAGATGTGGATCTCTATTGTTTAGATTGAAAACTGCTCAAGTTGAAGAGGTCAAACTCCTTCACAACAAAGGAGATGCTGAGATGATGGTTTGTTAGGAGTTTGATGCTAACAATCAAAGCATGTGTTGGATTGAACTAGCAGAACAATAAGTTATGATGGTGGACCATACTGCTACATTCTGAAGTCAACAAAAAGAACTCTTCACAAGGAGAACAAGGAGTTATGGTTTTCAGTTTGAAGACCACACCCTGACATGGAGCAAGAAGAATGAAAAGCCAAGAGGAAGACATAGAAAATTGGTTTCCTAGTGGAGAGTTCCATTTGTCCATCACCATTTTTGGGGACAAAATGTTTTCCTACTAGTTTACCAAGATGGCACACTATTTTCTCTACCTCTCAGAAAGAAACATCTAAAACACTTCAACTCTTGAAGTATCAGATCATTGCATCTATATATATGTATATTTTTATAGTTTTTAATTTAATTTTGTTTTGTTTGTTTCCATTTTTGATGCCTTTCATTTCTAGGTAATATGATTCCATAGCCCAATGGTACACATGAAGACACTAGAGATTCTGGATTCTAATCCCTTCAATTCTTTTTACAATTGATAGAAGTTCCCCTACTAGACCCAGCTGTTGTTCCCCAAAAAAATATCACTCATTTTTGGGACAACATTTGAACTATTTTGGTCCTACAGACCAAAATTATCTCTTCCCTTTTCAAAATTTGTCCTAGGCATTCAAATTCCTCATTTTTCAAGCTTCTAAAAAATCTACGGACTCTGCAAGCTTAAATCTATAGACTCTGTAGGAAAAGAAAATCTATGGACTCTGCAGGCCAAGTTTAACAGGCTTCATAGTTTGATTTCAATGGACTTTATAGGAAAGAAGCAAGTTTTCAACACTTAGGTGATCTCAAAGTTGGTTCAATGACTAGGTTCAATAAAAAGAGTTTATCAAAAAGCTTCTAATCAAGGATTGAACCATTGAACCTTGAACCATTTTTGGTTTAATGGGCTCAACAGGTTTGAAGGTTCAACATCAACATCAAGAGTTCAACCACTTCTAGGTTCAAAGGCTTCTACAATCGAGTTCAAGGTTCAACAGGTTCAACGCATTTGGTTCAATGAGGATCAAAAGGACTTAGACAAATCAAAGAGAATAAACCACTTGAATCAATGAACCATTGAACCTATTTGGTTCAAAGGCTTGGTTCAATTTAGTTAGTTCAATGTTTCGATTTGCTCAGTTGATTCATCAAATGGTTCAACACCTTTTGGTTCAATCAAAGGGTTCATCAGCTTGGTTCAATAGTTGGTTCAAAGGAGCAGTTCAATGCAAAATTTCAAAAGAGCCTCCTGAAGGACAAGTGCCCTTGCGAAAGGCACTTGGTCAACAAAATCATCCTTTGGAAGGGTTGTTTTCAAAGAAGCCGTAAAGGTAAGTTCTTTCAAAATTTTGTTTAAGGCAGCCGAAAGACAAAGGGATTTCCTTTGGGAAAAAGACTAAGGCATAATTCCTTTAGACTTTTTGTCTGAAAGAATTCCTTCGGACAAAAAGTCTGAAGGAATTTGGCAAGGCTGTGGGAGGAAAGCCCGAAGGAATTTTTGAAGGCTAAGGACTAAACAAATTCTTGGGGACTTTTGTCCACGAGAAATTGTTTGTAGACTTTTTGTCCATAAGAAATTGTCTATGGAACTTGTGCCCATGGAAAAAGTCTGTGGGGAAAATGCCTGAGGAAAATGTCTACGAAAAAAGTCCATGGCAAAGCTCTGAAGGACTTTGAAAGAAGCCCGAAGGCCATCTAAAGACCACCCAAAGGGTAGATACCCTTGTGGGGGGCTCTTCTCGACCCAAATTAGATCATTTCTCAAGGCTTGAAGGGTAGGTTCCCTCTAGGAAATCTTAAATGACAAAGCTGAAGGAATTGCCAAGGAAAGTGATGTGCCCATAAACGTCAAAGTTGAAACAATGAAATAGCCATTGATCCTTGTAAGTTTAAATCTATGGACCCAAATGCATTCAAAGACTTTAAGGCCAAGATCAGCATGAATCAACTAAGGAATAGAGCATCAAATTGAATCAAGGACCCAATTCAATTAACCAAAAAAGTAGGAATGATGAAGAAGGACCAGATCACCAAGTAGACATTGAAAGATGCAAACTTTCAATAGCGTGACTCATTTCTCTGCATTGAAAAAATAAAATGGGTAAATGCCCCTAAATTATAGCCTGTCTTCTTAACAAAATTCAATGCAACATGATGTGTTACTATTCCCAAGTCCACCTTGAAGAGGCTATATAAGAGACTCTCTTGTTAGTGTAAAAGGATCTCTTTTCTAACAATCTGAAACAAAACTCTGCTCAAATTGAAAGACATTACTAAGACTTTGAGCTCAGATTGTTGATCATATTTTGTTATAGGAATAATAAAACAAGTGACTTTTCAAACTTTGTGCTGTGATATCTTTATTGTTGGGGAAACTATTCTTATGTCTTTTTCCTAAATATAATTTTTGTTCCTTTAATTCAACAAGCAGAATCAGTAAAAGTAGTCAAGAAGGTGTCCTAAAGTCAACTGTGGAGAGACTTTGTGCTCCCACAATTGCCTTTAGTGTGTTTTCTTTTTTTGTTTTTGTGTAAAGGACCTTGGGATTACTTTGTGCCCTCATTGTCCTTTGTATCTCACTCTTGGAAAATTTAGGTGGAGACTTTGTGCTACATCTCAATTTGCTGGTTACTACGTCCTTGATTACATTTTGTAATTATCACTAGGAGTATTTTTGTGGTTTACTAAATAGTAATTTTGAAAGAAGAGGAGTGCTTTCTATCATTTCCCTTGAGATTTTTCCTTTGATTTGCATGCATCATCTCTGAAGAAAGAGAGATGGATGGTTTATCATACCCTTGAGTATTATTTTCTATTTATATATACATATATCATATCTATAGGGAACCTCCCCTTGATGAGAGGAGAGATTAGTCCCCTTTTGATGTGGTAAAACTACACATTTGGATGAACAATCTTCCTACTTTGACTGATCAGACCTATTTTGTTTATCAGTACGTTGATTGACAGAATATTCAACCAACAGATGGCATGCCAAATTTAGGATCATGGTATAAGGTAAGTTATTGTTGTGTACTGTGTGTCTTGAGAATCCTAGTCTATTCCTAAGAGAAGGTGTATGTATAAATCATAGTGAATCTTGGTGATTTATGTTAGTATAAGCATAAGAGAGTATACAAAGCTATATAAACATGAGAAAGAGGCAAATGAGTTCCAAGGTTAATTTTTGAGGCTTAGTCCTTATTTGAGAGACCTAATGCAAACTGATAGGCCTAGTAACATGATGAGTCGAGATATATGAGACTTATGTGAGGAATTTTGGTAGTGTGTGAGCATGGTATGACTTAATTTAACATAATAATAAGTTTTTTATGATATTAAAAAAGGTTTCAAAGTTTGATCAAGGTCTAAGTGTGATTGGTAGCTCAAGGCCTAATGAGTAAAGAGACCTAGTGTGGCCTAATGAGGGGTTCAAAATCATTTCCCAACGTGATATATATCTTGAGAGAATTGAAAGAGGTTTTATATTTTTTGATAAGTGTGTTTACCAGTTTTTTGGTCATAAACTAAAAGAGAAAGCATGAAAATTGGTGTTAAGGTTTTCTGTGTGCACAAAATGTGGTGTGGCAGACCTAAGAAGAAATTTCTTATACTCGTTGGCATGTGAAACCTTTGCATGAGATCCTAAGTAGTTCATGGAAGTTTTGGAAGGTTCCTATATTGAATTTCCTAGAATTTAGTTTGGAATTGAAGGGAAATCCTTTATGAATGATTGCTAAGCAGGGAAACTAGTGAAAACCCTCCTAAACCCCTCATAATGTCCTGATAGGAAATATCTTATCAGTTATGGATTAGAATGGTTTTTTAAACCTATTTTTATTTTTATAACATGTAAATTAATATTTCAGGTTTCTCTAGGTGGTTTTGGTTTACCATAAGAGTGAGTAGAAGCTACAGGAAAACCCTTGTTTCTCAAAATTTTGATGTAGCAAGTAGGGTTGACCAAGTCAAAGCATGAAAATGGATGGAGGATGATGTGTGAGACTTTTATTTTGTGACCATGTAATTTTATGATCAGGTTTCATACCTAAAATTTTCTAAACTAGTCATTGAATTTGGCTTATCGCTAAAAGGGCCTAATGAACAAGATAGTGAGAAAACTAGGTAGTAGTGAGAAAGAGATTAGGGATTGGTTGTACAAGATTAGGGATGGACCCAAATGCATGGGGTAATTATTAAATACATATAAATCATATCCCATTTGTTTATAATTTTTTTTGATGCACACAAACATGCTAATTTTTTTTCTCAAAATGATTTGTTTAACACAGTGAAGTTTGTGTAGGGTGAAGATGTGAGATTGGTCTGTAAAACCAAAATTGATATTAAAAACTATAATATATATTTTATAAGATGATATAAATATTCTTAATGTTTTATAAAACCATTTTAATATAATCAAAGTGTTCTCATAGGTGTTCTAAGACTTGATCTTCTTGACTATGTTTTTGATGTTACAGGTAGTTTTTTATAAGAGTGAGAATATTATTCTTGAATATTTTTGCATAGAGTTAATGAATGAAATTCACATGAACTTTTTATTTAGGTATAATAGGTATATTTTAACACATTTTTTTCATGATAAATTCCTACAAATGTGTGAAATGTCAAAATATTTTGATTGGGTTCTTAATTCATGTGTGCAGTTCTGAGTGAGTATATGAAGTTGATCAATTAGAGGTCTTTTGCCTTATTTGATGAATTATAATGAACATTATGTTGAAAATAAGGTCATGGATATAATATAAATTTTAATTTTTATTATGGTTATGTGTCAAATTCTAGTGTATGATTTATATTTTTAAGATAGACTTTCTAGTAGTAAGAAGGCCTAATGACGAGTAGACCTAATTATGTGGTTCAAGGAGTGAAATGAGATAAATGGCGTTGGTAAAATAAGGTTATATTATCAAGGTTATAATTTAATTTTTTATTAAGTTTTTAATCTGTTTGTTTATTCTCAAAGTGTTCCATGGTGGCCTAAGTGAGACGTGTGCTTAGAGAAGGCCTAATTACGTTAGGTCTCTATTAGGCCTAATGTTGGTTTTGGCTCTTAAGGGTAATTACTAACCTATGTAATAGTTTTTTCAAATGTGAAATGTTTTTTTTTTGATCCATTATAAGGGTTATATAATTATTTTGAGTTTATTATTTGACCAATATGGGTGAGATCAAGAGTCAAGTATAAAGAGGTCTAATAGGCCTAATTTGACTAGTTAGAATTTTTGAGCATATGAGAAAATGATATAAAGTGTTGGAAAATAGGTAAAGAAATTTAATATATTAATATATGTGTGATAAATATTATATTAATATATAATTGTGTTTTTATAGGTGATGAGAAAGGTAATTTGACCCGATTCTGCCAAGGAAAGGGCTAGTTGAGCGAGAAGGCCTAATAGGCTATTTGAGAGAGATATAAGAGTAAGAAGAGCAAAAGGAGGTAATATTTATTTGAGTGATAAATAGGTTTCCAAATATTATCAAATATTCAATGTATATTTTTTTGTGCTTATTTACCTAAGGGGTTTGGTGTCTCCTTGTAAGTTGATGTTTGCTACAGGACTAGTTGAGTTGGTACTTGACTAGTGAAGGGTTGGTGCCTCACTAAACTTCTGATTCATTAATTATAGGAATATATTCAAAGTTATAAATTAGTGAGTTTTATCTCCAAAGATGGTTTACCACATATATCTTATTTTCTTATGTTATTTTCTTTCATAGGTGCTTGTGTATGCATTAATGTATGTATGTATGTGAATGAATGCTTCATGGATGTTAAGTAAAATTGAAGGACTATTTTAAGGAAATTGATTCACCACCCCAACTCAGAAATTATAATTAGAACATGTATGAGGTTTTTAATATTTTAAATCATCTATTCATGTCCAAAAACACCCAAACTACTCCTTATTACCTAGTATTACAAGAAGGACTAATATATTAGTCCTAAAATTATGATGTCCTAGTGAGGCTTAGCTAATAGTTAGATATATGAGATGATTTTAAAGGGTAAATTCCTCCAAAAATAAGGTATAAGTAAATTTATAGTGTCATATAAACCTTTTATAGACTTGTTTCACCACCTTCTTATGTAAAATAAGGTCATAAGTAAGCAAAAAGATTCTAAAAGTGATTATAATGAAAAAAGGATCAAGAGGTCATATTTGAGGTCATTAAAGTAATTTTAAGAAATTAATACATTATTAAAAGTATAAAAAGGTCATAAATTTCATTGAATACCCTCTTCCAACTCTCATATCCATACAAATGGATAAAAAAGGCATTAAACTTAATGCTTTCCCTCCATTCTTGCTTTTTGGTGACATTCAACTCTCTCAATGTGAGGAGAGTTGATCAAAAAATAAATTAACCATTTTTCATCATTTAATAATAATCATGGCATATTAATTATTTCAAGAGTGTTTTATAGGTTTGCTGAAGAAATCCATAGGGTCAAACCACCAAGGTCAAGGATTTGTCATGATCTCAAACCTCTTGAAGGCTCACAACTTCAAAAGGATTAAGTTTTAATCATTTTTTATAACTTTCTTCATAGATAAGAAGAAGAAATTACCATGATATTTAAGTGGTTATGGTATAAAATCATATGAAGGTTCCTCAATGAAAATGAAAAGTCCATTCATGAAAAAAATGCCAAGTTTTATGGGAATAAATCATGAATATAAGCCATGAATGAGAAACAGGCCTAGAAAGTTCAAGGTTTTTGCCTTAAAGGCACAAGTTACAAGTGTTTTTGAATATTTATGCATGGAAATAAGATCTAAAACCATTCTCTAAACATCTACCAAGTGTACAATATATCCTTGATGGCTTTGTATGCAAATCAAGGCATAAAATCCCTCAAACATAAAAGTTTTCAAGAAGTTGTAGGTTTTTGCAAGGTATTCTAAAACATTTTACAAGTATTAAAGAAAAACATAGGGTCATATGGAGTCCCATTATCATTATCATACCCTAATATGCCTTAAAATAATAAAATTAGGCTCTCAAACCTCCCAACAAGGTAAAAATGACCTAAAACCTCACTCGTAGGCACCTATGAGCAGTTTTCAAGGATGTGACATCTCTCCTTAAGAGTTGAATGGATTAGTAGGACAATTGGAGAGCATGGATAAATTATTTAATAATGTTATAAATTTTTTTATAGTTAAAAATAAGGAAATATGGCTATGAACCATCCTTAATAAGCCTAAAATTATTTGCAAGCATCTAGAAAAAGGCATAGTTCAAGGTTTGAATGCCTTTCTCTAGTTGCATGGCAAGGAGTGGATGATGGAGGAGGTTAGAAGGATTAAATTAATCCATTCTAATTCATCAATATTTATCAAATACCTTAGAAACATGTGGATCTACTAAAATATTTTAGGTAGAACCTAAACCCTACCAAAACCCTATAAACTCATGAATCCAATTTTTGAAGTTTGGGAGCTTCCTGAAGTGGAATACACGACATTTTGAAAATCCTCCAAGGATGTCAAGATTATCAAATAACACTCACATATTTTAAGATTTATGAGGAAGAAAAAAATGTTTATTGGTACTAAAACCTAAGTTGCATGTATGTAAGGAGAGGGGACCAAGGGTTTTAAATCTTAATCATGATTATAAATCTCTAGGACAAGTTACAAAGGTTTTGGGATTAAATAATATACCAATTGATCCTTTATAGGTTTTCCAAGTTTTTCATAGTGTATTAGGTCTCAATAAATAAGTTTTGGCATATGTCAAATAGGTTCATGTCTATTATACAATATATTACTTTCATGGTGTTCAACTCCTTTTTTGACACACTAAAAAATATGTATCAAAGGTTGAAGAAGATATGTCAATATTATATAAGTGTTATCTAAAATATTCAATCATATGTTTTAAATTTGTTGTTTTTAAGATTGTAATTGAGTTACAGGGTTTCAATGATGTTTTAAGCTTAAAAGAAAGATTATATAGGTATACAGAAAGGATGATGTTCTCAAACATATTTTAAGGTGTTTCTCTCTCAATAAAAGGACCAAAAACAAGACAATAACTCTCCCCTTGCAACAAATACCCTCCAAGACAAGTTACAAGGCAAGTGAAGGAAGATTTAGAGGTTGCAATCCTATGGAGAGAATGAAGATGACATTTCTAGGTTCAAGGAGTTATAATGTTTCTCAATGGAATCTAGATACTTTTATAGCCTATGAAAATGGTTTATATGTTATGAAGTATGTGAACATGCTCCATGGATTCAACCCTCAATGTTTGAATCATGCGTAAAGAAGGACAAGGCTTTATCTAAGCCTTCAAATTCATTCAATCACATACAGTCATGTATGTTTGATAATGAGAGATTCCAAGTTTTAAAATTAGTCTTCAACATGTTGTATCTAATTACAAGACAAGAATTAGTTTTAATAACCTAAGGTAAAGACTTCAATACCTCATAATAATATTTCAAGCCTATAGGCCAATTTTGAGCCTCTCTTCAAGGTCCCAAGCATAATCAAATTAAGGATACAAACCTAAATCATGGATTTCATTGTCAAAAAAGGATTACATGAAATATATCTATGTTATAAGTAAGAAGAAATAGGTTACAAGCAAGAGATCAAAGATTAAAAGCAATATTTCCATGGTTTATCAATGTTTCAAGGATTCTAAGCATGATCATATCTACAACAGAGCTCTTGAAAATTTTGTGAATGATGTAGGAATTATATTAGTTTTAAAGGATTTGTCAAGGTTGTTTTAGGCCTATCATGCATATATAAGATGAAATAAAGACTTACATAGTTCAATAAGGCCATCTAGGCTTGTAATAAGCATCAACAGGGTTTAGTTATGGTATAGAATGTCTCTCAAGTTTTTATGACAACCAAAATATGTTTTCAAGATAAAATAAGGATTTATAACTTCTTAAAACCTCACTAAGGTATGTAACTATTTTAAAAGGTATCCATAGAAGTCTGCAGGGTTATATGACTGTGGTAAAGGGCAAAGCAAGGCTCTCTATGAGCTCAATAACCATAAATAGGTATGCAAAAAAGTCTTTTAATTAAATTTACATATTTTCAAGAATATCAAATATGTTGTATTCCTATAAGATGAGGAAATATAAAGGTTTTATTATCTTCAAGGCTTCCATAAGACTACAGGCAACTCATGAAGAATATAGGATTTCCAATGCAAGGTTCAAGGTTGTGACATCAAGATTATAGTTATACAATTTTATTGTAAGACTTCATGGTAAACAAGATTACAAAGCTAGTTAAGGGGAAGGTTCAAGAGCTACATAATTCAAATAAGATTCCTTAGTTGATTAGGATGAAAATGATTTCAAAGACACTTTTAAAAATGATTGCTTGATAAGAGGATTCTAAGATCTTGAAAGAGATATAAAAATCACCTCAAGTGTATTAGAATGTTTCAAGCATGGTCTTATGAGAGAGGATAAAGTTAATAAGAATAAAATGTTACAACAAGAAACTAGTTCTCAAACTTGACAGGGTTATCACTCATACCAATCAATGTTAGTACAAGGTTTTAAAGCTTAGTTTAAGAATAGATAGACGTAAAATATACATTATGGCATTAGGACACTATGGTAAATTTGTAGGCAATTTGAGTAAAGCTCTTCCAAGCTAGGCCAAGCCTACAAGCCTATCCCATGGATTTCATGACAAATAAAAGTGTGAATACTAGGTTGATGATGAGGAGGATTCTTATAAGGATCCAATGCCTTAATAAGTATACAAATATTGTAAAGGGTATAAATCATGTCCAAGATCATAAAAATATTTTATAAATATAAACAAGTATATAAACATGATTTCAATCCTATAACCAATTATATGAAGGCCTCAGATTATAAATGGAGTAGAAAAAATGGAATTGAATTCAAGGTGTCTTGGTGAATTTGTAGTACCAATTGAGGAGAAGGATTTAAGGGTTCCCAAAGGGCTCATATATTATTATAATTATTTATAACTTTAATTGTACAAGTTATAAAATCTTGTTCTTCAAAGACATATTGCTAGGATAGAAGGGTTTTAGCTTGAAAATCTTACTTGTACGCCTAGATCATTAGTTTGAAGGAGTTTAAAGATGTCTTGGAAAATTTTGGAGGAATATATGAAGATAAATGTGGAAATTGAGGAGGTTAAAGCCTAAAAAACACCCATGAGGCTTGCATATTCAAGATATTAGGGTTGCAAAGGACTAATTACAGACTTGTAAAGAGAAGGAGAGGATAAAATGGGACTATCAAGAATATTTTATGAATATCTCAAGGAGTTATCATGAGAAACTAAGATAATAAAATAAATTTTCAACATCTCTTAGAGACAATCACACAGATTTCAAAATGAACTTATGTTTGATTATGCTCTTATAGCCTATCAAACATGATGTTTTAACGTTTTAAGGACTTAGAGTTATGTAAATCCTATGTTGTTAAGGGGATGATTTTAGTAAATTAGGGTAGAAATGTGCAATAAATATAGCCATTGATCTATAACAAAATTAAATTAATTTATCCCTTATAAATAGAAATAAATAATATAAATAAGAATTTAGTTAGAAAATGATTGAAATGGGAGATCTAGATGCTATAAATTGAGACAAAGGCTAGTCCAAGTGTCAAAAATAGGATCCAAGTGTCAAAATTCTTACTAGATAGTAGCACCCTAATTTAATAGTAGCACCATGTGACACTAGTGTCCCTATTTTGGTGATAGTGTTCTTTTTGTATAACTATTTTGAGATTTTGGGTCCACCTATGTTTAGGTCTGTCAAGCCTATTCATATGTGCATGAGTTATAAATATTTGTATATGACCTATTTTGGCTAATTGTATGTATAAAACCTAATCCTATATGTTGTTAAGGCATATGATTGATAAAATTAGTAAAGTGTGTTGTTAGTGGGGTAAGCTAGACATCCTTAACACCCTATTGTGATGAGAGTTGCCTACATACCAATACTCTGAAGAAGGATCAAGACTGATGTAGTTATCCCCATCTAAGTACTAGAGTAAGCTCAAGAGTATCTAGTATGAATGTTGACTTGAGTGATTTGAATGTGTTCGAGATTGGAAACCTAAGTAATTTTATCTTAAGAATGTTGTATATGGTTGTATGTAAAATTAGGGTAAAATAGGGATTGATAACCCTAATTGTTCATAACTTATTCTAAGTTTATATGTGTAATTTGAATTTGATTTCCATCTAGTGGTTAGATGGCTAAATTCCATGTATATATTTTTATGTTTATTATGTAGGTCTTAAAATAGTCTGAGGCTAATCCTATGTAGTCTTATATTTGAAAAAAATATCTATTGATAGAAAAAAGAGGGAAAGGACAATAATTCTCAAATTGGGAGACTAACACCATGTGGTACTACTATCCCTATTATGGTACTAGTGTTTAGGTGGAATAACATGAGGAACTAGGGTTTACGATGTCAAGATGAGGGTTTAGGACTACTTTAGCAATGTCTAAGATGCTTACGGTCTACACAACAGCTAGATAAGTGTGAAAATAGGCCCTAAGATAGGTGCAGTTCTAAGCTAGGGATAGGTGGTCTCAATTAACACTTTTAGCACTCAAGTGTCAATTTTAGTTGATTAAATTTGTGCCCCCCATTTATTCTAAAAATGTAACAAAGTTAAATGACTATAATAAAGGAAAAAGAAGCATACTTGGACTTATCTAAGAGGAAAATCACATGAACCTAGATATGAGTATGTGAAACATGTTCCATTACATGTCCTACAAATGAAATTTGCATCAATAAATCCTTACTTTCAAGATATCAAAATCAAAGACGAAATTGAGTAAAGAAATAAAATTGAGTAAGGAGATAAAACTGAGTAAAGAGATGATAAAGGAAAGGAATAAATAAACCTCACTAGGTACATGAACCAATGCATAAACATGATGACAACCTATGTATGTGATTTTATATAGTGATGAATCAATGAATAAATTGGATTAAGATGATGGATTTCTCAATCCCCATGTGTGGGTGGCTCAAGAACTCAATCTAATTTTGGCTCCATTATTGTCCACCCCTACTTGGTGAATCATGACCTATAAATGGCTTGGATTGGACTGATGATGTGTCTAACCCTCTCATGTAGGTGGTTAAATAACTCGAGTAGGATATGAATCCATAATTTACTACCCATGTGTATTAGATGCATCTAAAATTGAAAGTGCGTGATGTAACTAGAAACATGTAACTAAAGATGTCACCTCTATGGCCACTCAAGAATATTAGGTAGCTTTGGGCTACTTGAGAATGCCAACCACTACAAATGGAGTAAGACATAACTATGGTGTGTAAATTTTAACATGGTATCTAATGTGTCAGTTGCATATAATGACATGGAATTTGTCATTATATCTGATCAATCAATGTATAAGTGAGCATACATAAATAATGTGCTATGCACATGTCCCCATATATAATATTTGAGCATATGGATTCTAGACTGAGTTATAATAATACATATATGAGTATATAAAATGAAATTAGAATGATTATGATGCATATGATGCCTCCAATCTAGTAAAATTGGTATGAATCTAAAAAAAATTGAGCCAAAATTGGTAATCTATAACTAAACCTATGTAAACCTAGACTATACCTATTATATTTTTCTAGCCAATATAGAATTTTCTAAAAATAAGGCTAGTAGATAGCAGTGCCATATCTTGGATAGTAGTTCCATGTGGTGCTAGTGTCCCAATTTAGATAATCTATGACTATTCTGATTTATGTGCAACTATAACTGATCTTGATATCACTATTTCTCACTATGTTTTCTTGAGTCTAATTTTTGTATTGTGTTCCTGTGTACTTAAAATTGTAATATGAAGGCATCTAGATAGCCTAAACTCTATGATAAACCCCTATGAATTCCTCTTTTGAGGGGATTTTTTGAACCTATGTAAGAACTATTCCCAAAATAAAAATCTCTAGAAAATGTGTGTTAACTGAAGTATATATGATATATGTGTAATAAACCAATATAGTGTGCATAAATAACATCAAAATATAAGGTAATCTAAGCATAAGTGTGTAATGTGTGATTTATGTTAGGTATAGAATTCATAAGGCTATTAAGATAGATATAATAATGTATATAAACAATAAATCTAAGTAATAAATAAGTAGTTACCTAGGGGATGGGGCCTGATGTCCATCATGACACCTAAGTAGGAAGGGGAGATGTATGAGGTCCCTCATGGAATTTAAAACTAGAGTGTGTAATAATCAATAGACAATTGTAATGGTCATGATGCTTAAAATAAGAAACACATAAAACACACGTGAGGTATAAAAATTAGGCCAAAGAGCCATAATATAAGGGACATCGACAAATGTCACTAAATTTGGGAAAGCAAGATAGATAAGGATGTTCAGATGTCCACATATTCAAACATAAATCAAGTTGTCTTAGAGCCATATAGAAGGACATGTTCAAATATCTGCATACACAATCAAGAAATCACCCATAAAGACATGGGCACATGTCCAAAGAATACATATACTAGAAAGAAGTGGCCTAGAGCCATAGAGCAATGGAATAGTGAAATTCCCTCAAATAGAATAAGCATAGAGATACAATCAAGTCTAAACTAGGACAAATGTAAATAAAATTATGCATGAATATGTGATTCAAATTTGTATAAGAACTAAGATGTACATAAGCTGAGTCTAAATTAGTATTATCCAATAAAAAATGAGTAGGTGTAGAATGATAAATATCAAGAGATGACAATGCTAAATTTTTTATTTGAATTTTAGAAAGATGTAACATGGTAATCAAAATATGTATAAGATTACCCCAAATGGGTGAATGTATCAAATGAGTAATCCATGTATCTATGTGTATGCCCCCATTGGGTAAATAGTAATAAATATGTATCAATGCAGTGGACTTGGGTCTTTTAATAATCTACAAGCACTCAACAAGAGTAAGTGAAGCATGTATGTACAATAAAACTTGACTATACTAAGATAGCTAACATATATAGTGTCTATAAAAATATAAGATATGTAAACATGGTAATGCATACAATCTATAATTTATGTTTTATAAGTAAGTATTTGAATGTTTTTTTGTTTTTGACATATTGTATTGTTTTTATATTTTTGGACATAAGCTATGTAAAATCAACATGAAAATGAAACTATATGCAAGGAGAAATAAATAAGGAAAGTATAAAAAAGAAGGGAGGGGTAATATTAACTGATTAGTCTCATGGGAGACTCACTATCAATGTGGCTTATGTCAAATAAAGGAATAATTATCATGCATGTTATATAAAAAGGTAACTAAGGTCATAGAACCTATTATACTAAGTGATATATAGTAGACACTTCCTGCGAAGTGGTGCTAATAATTTGTGAAACTAATTATGCTAGCATGTGAACTGTAGGGGTCTTAGGGATCCATTTGATAGAATATGTTGTAGTTGGTATAGGTTCCCTATGATAATAACTCTAATAACTCAATAATACTAATCAAGGAAGAAAATGAAAAGAGGGAGGCCCTATAGGATATGCAACATATCTCTAATCGAGGGGTCTCTCTAATAATGGTCTTCATGGGAGAATATGCATACATGGTAACACTATAAGAGTATACCTCATCTGCACTAGTGGCTCAAATGAAATCTATGGTATACTAATAGGAACTATGTTAAAGTTATAACTGGTAATTATGGTGTGACTTCTTATGGGATAGGTAGAGGATACTCATATGTAAGACCCTTGGATATGATAATTTGATTAACATGTATATATTTTAGGCATATATGAATGGTGGATGGGATGGATCATAACTGATGTATCCATGGCCTACCAAATAACATGTCAAATGTGCCTACACTAGGTATTACTAAGAATCTAGCGGCTACAAGTGCTGGTCCAACCTATAGTGTAAGTATAATATCCCCAATGGAGCTTTTAACATGGCCACTGAAACCATGAATAATTGTCTATAGGATAAATATCCTGCTCTAAATACCCCAAATTTTATATAAGTGTGATAGTTCACATTGTAATACTTAACCCATTGTCAATCATAACACTCTGAATATGATGATGATCTATGTAGGATCATAAAAAGAGTGCATATAAATATGAATCATCATAAAAAAATATACTATTTTTAGAAAGTGATAAATGGTCTAGCTAGTATTATAGTATGATACACACCAATGATATTATGTAGGGGGTGTCCATCCTTTGTAGTAGTGTGATATGATATTAGTGGTGGATGTGACTAATATGTATAGTGAACACTTGAAGTGCCCCTACCTCATTTGGTGTGTGCTTTGGAAATGAATATGAGAATATTTTCAATGCCTTAGATTCTATGTAGTGAACTTTGGGTACATCTATGGGTTTTCCTATATCAATTATGTTGAACTCTATCAAATCTTATATCTTATGTTTCAAGGTGATGCATCATTTTCTAATATGGTCTAGTTCTCGTTGATATTCATAGAATGCATTAGAATCATAGATTTTTTGAGGAGGTAGTGTCATATAAACCTCTTTGATGGGAGGGATAGTTATGACATTACATTTTAGGAGCTACTATAAAACATATGGTGACGATTATGGAAGGTTGGTAAAAATCATCCATGGAGGAGATAATAAAACCAGGAAAGGAGATGGATTTGAAGTTATGTTAACTATGGCCTTTGGATTTCTCTTGTTATTAGTGGCCCTTAATTTATATGGAGGATTACCATAATATTTTAGTTTACCCATAGAGAGAAGTTTGATTTCTCTTTTTTCATTGTGTGGCATAAATTTGTGAAGGTTGAAAACTTATTGAACAAGATAGATTGTTGTAATGATGGTAGTAGGTTATATTTGAATAGATATTGGATCTTTCTATCTACCATATATCTATTCATCTTTTCTAATATCATTTCATATCACAAAATATATTCTACAATAGGCTCATTATATTTTTTATTCAGTTGTGCCACTTGAGAATATAAGATATTATCACTAGTGTTCATTGAAAAGTGTGCTAAAAACATATCTATTAATGGATTGAATGGGGTGATTGACTAATTTGGTAGATAATAGAACCAATTTAAGTCATAGTCCTTTAGATTATGTAGAACAACTTAGTGAGGAGCCAATCATTGGACACATAGTCCAAACATGCTACAAGTAAAGCTTAGAGATGGTGCTTTGGGTCACCCTTACCATCATACAAAGAAATATTATATACCAAAAATATATATGGAAAATGAGTTATTTATATGTGATGTTCTAATGGTGTATGTAAAATAACATGAGAATCCAAGGCACACGATGGCCTAATAGTTCCCTGGTCAAGATGTAACACCTTAGCCTACAGAAAATGAATCCATGCATAAGGTATTATACATCTGGAGAGGAGGAAATATCCATAGGAGGTGTGGCTATTATTTAATGTTGTCAAGTTAAAATAGGTTCTTGTACAAGTTGATTTACCCCCAAAGTAGGTGTAAAAATATTGTTATATGTGGAAGTAGAATATTAAACAATATTTGATTTGCTCTTTATTTCCATTATGGCTTGTAGAATTTGTGCATGATCATGGGGTTATTCCTAAAGTCTATCTATTAATCTCTATAGAATATCATGCTTATTGTATATAAGAATTTTATTTTTAAGTCGGGGGAGAGTGTTTTGATTCCCGTCTTTTGCATTATTTTTATTTTGATTATATTTCTCATTTTGTACTTTATGTCTTGGATATGAAAGAGTGTTAGGAACAAATTTTCAATGTGTAAATGCATATACATGATGAACAATAGCATATTTTTAATACTTTGTACATGTATTACATGATGAACACTATCATATTTTGAAGACTTTGTACATGTAATTTGAATTTCTAATAATGTGAACTTTTCAATTAATAACTAATTTTTAGTTTATAATTATGATATTAACTTGCTCATACTGGTAATTTGATCCCTTAGAGTCTTATAAGTGAAAACCCTAGTTGTTTTTGATTGAAAACATAGGCACACTCCCTATAGGGGGATAGGTAGAGGCATGTATAGGATGAATATGGGAATTAGTAATAATAGTATAGCTTGTGTCATCTTGTGAAGGAGTGTTAACATAGACCTAGTTAGAGGGAAAGTAGATATCACTCTCATGGAGATGATGAGGAGAGGGAGATTATTTCCTATGTATAGGATATGACATTGAAACTTGAAATGTAGTTGTTAGCATATGAAATATATCCTTTATGTATGTAAGGATTTGTTTCTTAATTGAATTCCACATAAGAGAACAATAATATGTTAGAGATAGAATGAAATATGATAGACATTTTAACTGATATAAAGGATCATGTACATATGTGTTTATGACATATTTTAATTCATTCCAAATGAAAGTAAACAAACATGTAAAGGAAGCTAGAAAACTTTGTATTAAAAAATGACATACTTCATCTATCATTATTTTCATGATTAGATGAAATAAAAATTACAAAATACATGGATCTAAGACCTAAGTGTGGGTCTTAGAAGTCCAAAAACATAAACCATAGGTTTATCTAGCATTAGGGTTAATTCAATTCAAAGTAAGTCGGGTTCACCAAACATTTTAACCTTTTAAGGACTTAGAGATATATAAATCCTATGTTGTTAAGGTGATGAGTATAATAAATTAGGATAAAAATGTGCAATATATATAGCCACTAATTTGTAATATAATTGACTTATTTTTACCTTTTTAATAATAATAATAATAAATAATGTAAATAAGAACTTATCTAAAAAAAGACTGAAATAGGATATTTGGAGTCTAAAAATTGAGATAGAAGTTAGTCTAAGTGTCAAAAACAAGATATAGGTGTGAAAATCCTTCTTGGATAATAGCACCCTAATTGTATAGAAATTCCATATGGTGCTAGTGTCCCTATTTTGGTGGTAGTGTCCTCTATGAAAAACTATCCAAGATTTTGGAAGCACCTATGTCTTGGTCTATCAAGTCTTTTCCTATGTGGAAGATCTTTTAATCTCTGTGTATGACATGTTTTGGCTGATTTTATATACAAAATCTAATCCTCTATGTTACTAAGGCATCTAGTTGATACAATTAATAATGTGTTTTGTTATTTGGGTAGGATGGACATAATCAACACCTCATTATGATGATAATTTCCTACATACCAATACTCTGAAGAGGGATCAAGCCTGATCTAGTTCTCCCCATCTAAGTGTTGGTGAAATTATAAATGAAGCTAGTATGATTGTTGACTTGAGTACCTTGAATGTGATTAAGCCTATAAACCTAAGTAATATGAGCTTAATAATTATATAGATGGTTATATGTATAAGTAAGGAAGAATAGGGATTGATAACCTCGATTGTGCACTTGTTCTGAGTTTGTAAATGTAATTTGCATCTGATTTGCATCTAGTTGATAGAGGGATAATAATCATGTATATATACTATTTTATTGCTTTTGTGGGTCCTAAAGTAGGTCTAATTAGACACTAGGTGGTTTCATATTTGAAAATATATTTTTTGGTACAAAAAGAGGGAAAATAAAATAACACAAAAATTGGGACACTAGTGCCATGTTGCACTACTGTCCCTATTATGGTGCTAGTGTTTAAGTGGTAGAACCTGAGGCACTAGTGGCCAGGATGTCAAGATGAGGGTTTAGGAATAATTTATAAATGTTTAGGGATGCTTTTGGCCCACACAAAAGCTGAATAAGTGTGAAAATAGTCCCTAAGATAGGTATAAGGCTAAGCTAGGGATAGGCGGTCTCAAGTTGCACTTTTAGCACTAAAGTGTCATTTTTAGTTGATTACATATGACTAGAAGTGGATATCAATGGTCATAAAGAGTATGGTGAGGACACAAGGCATACAAAAGTGATACTAAAGGTGTGTAACCTCTCCATAAAGTGACCATAATGATAAGTTAGACCTCAAAGCTCCAAATGGCATAGGAAGTCTAATTCTAAGTCAATCATGTTTATGGCATAGTGTTAGCATTAATGTTAATTTGATGTCTAGATGCATCTGGTGAGTAATCATGATGAATAAGGTTGATATATAGATGATCATGGTGTCTATATGAGTAAGGTTGGTTGTAGTGTATGTTATGACAAGTTAATAAGCATTGAAGGTATGTAGTGATTTTCATGAGAGAGAAAGGTATAGGTCCAAGTGTATCATATCTGCTTGGTTGATGTTATGTTAAGGTCATGATGTAGATGAATTAATTCAAGGAATCAAGGTGTCTTGTAAATCCTTATCTAGATCATGTGATAAGGTATACATAGTTAACATGGTGAAGTGAGTGAGATTAGGCATGTGAGAAGTTGTTTGTCATTGTATAGGCTTGAGAGTTAGGTGTAGAAGCCTTTAAAAGTGTTGTAAGGTAGATCTTTGAGGACAAGTGTTTAATTATCCTAAGCATAGTCATGTCATGTGCATGGTGAACATGAAAAGGTATGTATAGAAGTATGATATGTTTTAATGATCATAAAAGGAATGTGAGTAAGGTGTAGAAGTTTCAAGGAGTGTTTCAAGGTCAGTTATCAAGTTTTATGTGTTTGAGAAGATTAGTCATGGTAAGTAAAAGTCCCAGTGAGGAGGTTTGAGCATGGTGGCTTGATGAAGTGGATGCATATAAACATAAGAGGCTATATGAGGTTAATTCATAAGGTATATAAGGTGTTATATCACTCATGAAAATCTCAAGGTGAGCCTATAGAGGTAGGACCTACATATCTAGTATGTAACTAGATCATTTTTAGACCCTACTTGGCCTAATAAGACATAATGTGATATTATCAAGACATATGAAGGATGATTGACATTATTTTAGCATGTGAAGTGTTCTATGAGCATGTGAGTGAAGTATTGATATCTTTTAAATAGGTTTGTAAGGTCAATTCAAAAACTAATAAGGTGTGAAGACTAGGTGTAGAAAGCAAGATCATGACAAAATGGCCTAATGAGGTATTAAGATAAGTTTCAAAGGAATGTGTGAGTAGGATATAATTTAAAAATGTTATTAAATTTTTTTTAATCATGTGCATGAAGTTTTAGGTCAAAATTTGAAGGTTAAGGCAAGAAAAAGTGTTTTAAGGTCTCTCGAGTGTATAGGATGAAGAGTTGTCTACCTAAGAAGATTTTTAAAGTGTTCATTTGCATGTGTAGAATATACATAAGGAAATAACATATTTATGGTATATTTTCAAGGTTCATATCTAAAAGTTTTAATAATTAGTTTTGGAAATGAGGGGCAACCCTTTATAAACAATCTTTAAAACCAAAAATAGTGTTAACCCTCTCAAAAACCCTAACAATGACCCGATGTAAATAATTGTCAATAAAAATAGCCTATAATGATCTAAAATTACTATAAAAATTATTTGAGAATTTATTCAACTCTCCCAAGCATTTTAAGGTATGATTGGTTTGTTAGGTGTGTGAGTAGACCCTATAGTAAGGTGTTAGTTTCTCAAAGATTTTTTGTAGTAGTCAGAGTTAACTAAGTAAAAGTTGATAAATATATGGAGGATAGAGATTGAGAATTTTATTTGATGTAAATTATGGTCTTTGATTATTTTATATCCCTCATGTGTTCTGAACTGGTCATCCAAGATAACCTATCACTAATAGGCCTAATGGTGTAAATAGTGAGAAACCTCGACAGAAGTGAGAAGGTGATTAGGGATGTGTTATCATGGAATAAGGATAAATAAAAGTAAATGGAGACATATTTAAATAATTTTAATACATTTTCATGTTGGATATAAGTTTTGGAGGTTAGTGGATATGATGAAAATGTTTCTCATAAGTTTCCCTGTCTGGTTTAGATGAGATAGAAAGATACAAAGGCTCTAAGATTGGTCTACAAGACCAACATTGCTATTTAATTAATTAAAAATATTATAATTATATATAAAAATGGTCTAATAGTATCATAATTCCATCCAAATTCATTAGGATTCTTTTTAAATGGTCATATAGGTGTTTGAAGGTCATTATCAACATGACTCATCTTCAAGGCAAACTGGCAATTTTGGGTAAGCAAGTTGCAGAGATGAGTTTGAGAATATATGCCATGAGTTAATGTTATAATACACATGTTGTTTTTTTTTACTTGTATTTATTATACATTATTTTAATAATATTTATTTTAGTGTAAGAGGTTGAAACATTGAAGCCAAAATGGCTTGTCTGGCTGAGTGATGTCTAAGAGAGAGAAGGTCAACAAATTAGTCTACAAGACCAATAATTAACATTATATATTATTATATTTTTGTTGGATTTTTTTTTTTTGATGTTTTAATATAATTTTAATACATTTTAAGTCCTTTAATGTGTTCCTTCAAGTGTCATAAGTTTAAGTTTCCATGACTATGTTTTGAGGTTAGGTGGCAGTTCTGAGTAGGTTATTTGCAAAGAAAGGTTTGACTCATTTTGATATAAGTTTTCAAGTATGAATCACATGGTGATTAAATTTAGGTATTTATTTACTGTATATTTTTTTATTTCCATTGTTTCTTAGAAAAATTGTGTTTATGCTTCAATTGTTCAAGACAAACTTTTTATGTGCAAGGAGGCCTATTGTGAACAATATTTTGAGAAGGGGTTCAATTAATGGTTGGATCTAAAGGTGTTGTGGAATTAAATTAAAGTTTTATAAGGTATATTTTAGTGATATATTGAGTGAACCTACTATTTTTTAATTTTTAATCCTTCCAATAAAGACAAAGTGTAACATGCTCTAATGAAGGCCTAATTGAATTAGGTCTCTTTAAAGGCCTGAAGGAGGTTTTGGTCGTATATGCTGTGACCGACATATTTTATGTTTGGTTCATGTATGAAACATGTTATATTACCTATTTAAAGTTTAATCCAAATTTTTAAGTTTATATGGATGACCAAGGTGTGTAAGATCAAGTGACTTGTATAAGAACAAGGCCTAATATGCCTAATTAGGAAAGAGTATAGTTGAATATCAATCTAGAAGAGGAAAGCAGGGGATGTTAGGATGGGTATAAATACATACCATGGAATCATGTTATTTATTCCTATAAATTTAACATCAAAATAATGGTAAAGGTTTATAAATGAAAGACAATAAGAAGAGAAGTAGAGTAGAATCTATAAGGCTATCATAAAAAGCATAGATGTGTTAGAAATATGAGTATATTAGATGTGTGATCATAAGAGAAGGTGATTAATATGTAGATATTAAATAGAGAGATATGTATGAATATTATAGCATAAGGAGAGATTAAAAATAGGACCATCATCTATTGAATATTTTAACAAGGATAAAGATGGAAGCCAAAAGTCTACTTGGCTGAGTGCGTGCTTGGTTAAGAGGTGGCTAAGTCACTAAGGGAGTTGGTGATTCCTTGCAAGTACATTATTGATAAAATAATCTATCAATTTTTTTATTGATATACTAGAGTTAGTGCACCAAGTTGAGTGGGTGCTCAATTTAATTTGATTTATTTCTATATAGGATTGTTTGTCCAAGCTATGGTCAATGGGTTTTATTCCTCATGAGGGTTTACCTCATACATGATGTGCTCATACTTGTTATGTGTATATTATAATTAATATATTTATAGACTAGTTGATATATCTCATATGATGATGTTGTTTTATGAATGATTATAATATTTATTGATGTGAAAGTAAAAGTTTATAAGGACACTGATTCAACCCCTTCATAGTGATTTCTTCCAATAGATGCAACAAGCTTTGACATGCATGCATGGAGAAATGGGTGAGTTAAAGTAGTTAATGTAGGGTTTTATCAAGTGTATCAACCCTGTAAGAGCACATTCATCATCTAAATCACTCTTAATGACAAAAATAACAAGTCATCATCCTCCACTACTATGCCACCCTCCTTGGAGGATCATCATAATGGCATGATTAATGCATTGAAGGAGGTATAATGACCCCATTTTCACTTGTTTTATCTCTAGAATGGGTTGGAATTATGATGTAATAGTTGGATTTATGTAGTTTAGTAATAATTTATCTCCTCTCTTAGTTCTCATTTCTTATATATAGGGTTAGAATGCCGTATTTTGTATCCCTCTACTGGGTATATCAAAAATCTAATTCTATAGATCAAGGAAAATTTTAGAGGCCATTTATATCCAAAAGTATATACGTAGGTTTTTTTTATTTTGAAAATGGCTAATTCTATGAAAATATACATAGGTAAATAGCCCAATTTTATATAATTTTACATAGGGGTTTCAAATCACTTTATAAATTATAATCGATCCTATTTTGAGGCATAGATTGGTTAGACGTACTATGAATGTATGGGTCCAATTCTCTAGTAAATTATATGAGATATGTATAATTTAGTTTGGAATCACTGTGTGTGTGTGTGTGTGTGTGTGTGAGAGAGAGAGAGAGAGAGAGAGAGAGAGAGAGAGAGAGAGAGAGAGAGAGAGAGAGAGAGAGAGAGAGAGAGAGAGAGAGAGAGAGAGAGAGAGAGAGAGAGAGAGAGAGAGAGAGAGAGAGAGAGAGAGAGAGAGAGAGAGAGAGAGAGAGAGAGAGAGAGAGAATAACCACCTAGAATAAATTAAAATTAAGGTACTAATTATATTTTGATTGGCATGGTATATTGATTGAAATAAAAAATAATTTGAAAAGTCAATTATGGATATGGTTAAGATTTTTTGGTAGACCTTATTATATAGTTTAAATTTTTAAAACTATGAAAATGTTTTGAATGTTTTTCACACCATTTAAAAACTAAGTAAAACAAACATGATATTCCTTCTATATAGTTTTAATAACTAAAAAAATTAATAATAAATAATTTTAAAACCTAATATTTATTTTATTTGTAGCAATGAATGCAGTACAAGTGAAATTAAAGTTGCATGGATTGAGGCTTAGATCTTGCCCCATTTTTTAGTAAATTGAAACCAAAAAATTGAGGGGCCCAATGCAAAATTTAATTTTGATCCAAAATGTCACTTGTAGGATTAATGTAAGTTGCTAAAATACATATGTGATGATTTCTCAATTTTATTTGTCATTTATGCAAGCTATTAGTGGAATCAAAGCTCTGGTAGTTAGAATATTGGGATGAGAGGTTAGAAACAAAGGTGAAAACATGTTCTAAGATGGTTTCCTTATGATTTCAACTTCAACATATGTATTTTTGTTTCTTTTGTTATGAAGACTAAGAGTAGTTGTTTGAATACATATTAATCTTGTTAGGCTTGAAATAACTATTTTTATACACAATATTTTCAAACTTTTATCAATCATTAATGCTTTACATCTTATAATAACCCATCATGACTCAATCTCTCTGAGTGTATGCCTTAAGGGGTGCATCGAGAAAGTGGTGGGTAGACCTTTGGTGCTTTGTAGAATTGGTGTCCCTTATTGCCATATTATTCCCTATCCATTTATCTCTTAAAACCTTTCTATAAGTTATCTCTCCTTCTTTTCACATTCCTCTAGTATTTTCCTCTTTATATCCTTCTTTCCCTTTCTTAGTACCTTTTTTACCTTTTTAGTAAGATAGGTTGACCTGGTCAACCTAGCATAGTCTAGGGTCACTTTAGGTCTTTAGACCTGGTTTCTATCTGGATGACCTAACACAAACTTCAGGCATTATCCTAATAATGTGCTAGGTTGACCCAATTAACCTAACATAACTGACATGTCTATGTGCTTTTTTAGTTAGATACTCCTATATATACAAGGTCATTTTATTCATTTATATATGAAAGCAATAAGGAGTTATTATTTGCTCATGTTTCTTCACAATCTATTCTTCCACCATTCTACTTGAGGAGTCTTAGCTTAGGTTTATTATTTGGATAATATTAGTATTTTGGATAGGTCTTGGATGATTTCTCATAATAAAGTTATCCTTATGAAACATAAAAACCTCTTGTGAATCTCTATTGGCCAAGGGAGAGATTGAGTCATGACAGGTTAACATTTAACTAAGTATATTCTAACTTTATTCTCCTCTCTTTTAGTAGATAGTAGCATAAGTGTTGGCTCAAATAATATTACTCCTTGTATTCCATGTATTAGGGTGTTACTCATACTTACTTTATTTGAAGTTCCCTATACATGTATTTGATTGCTTTGCATCTAACCCCTTTACTTTGTGCCACAAGCTTTTGTGAGCACTAGATTAGTTTACTTTCTTGTTTATTATCATAAGTGAATATAGAAACCATGGGATTATTTAAGGTTGTTGTGAAATTATGTTAGACTTTAGGCTTTGGAACCTTTCTTAGCATGATGTGTTGTGATAGATGATACAAGTGATCCCTTAATCAGGTCTAGAAGATCCTTATATTGGTCATATTCATGCTTAACAAGTGTGTGCCCCAATTGGAAGTGTAGGTGTGATCTATCTTATTCGATCCAAGATTGATTCATGTGTACCATTTAGTTTTAATTTCATACATTCTAGTGAACCCGATGTGATTAAAACCCTTATAGGGTTTCTTTCACTTATTTTATTCTTTTTGGTCATCTTTTTATCATATGTTTTGACTTCCTAGCTTGATTCTATTGACCCAACTATTTTTCTCTATGTAGGAATAAGTAATTAGATCGACCAACTCAACCCAACATATGTTTCCAACACTTTATAAACTTTTTTTTTAGCCTACTAGGTTGATCAGGTCGACTTAACACATTTCTAGCCACTTTGTAGTAGATTCTTATTCAGGATTCATAGTGCAGGTTCTAGATTCTAGACTTTCAAATTTGTAGTCCAGTCAACTAGGTTGACCAACTCGAATTAGCACATTTATAGACATCTAATTTAGTCTACTAGGTCGACCAGGCTGACTTAGCATATTTTTTTAGCTTTTACAATAGGTACTTATCTCACTTAGTCGACTAACTTGACCTAGCTCTACAGATTAAACTAATTTTCTCCAAGGTTATAGGGTAGTTACCTATTCTATTTTCATCTCCAAAACACCGAGGCCATTTTTTATTTCTATATTTCTATTTTGTTTTGTACTTTTGTTTCAAAATTTTAATCTATTTATATGTACCAATTGGATTGGCCAATGCCAATTTAGTTGATTGTGTATTTCATTTAAGAATCTACTTTTCTAGAATAGCTATAGACATACCTTATTTTATTTCTCATCTTATTATCAATCCTTTCCCTTTCCCTATCTATTATGCTATGTTGACCAGTTTAATTTTGTACTATACCAGACTATTTTTCTACTTCTGTTCACTATACTAGGTCGACCTAGCATAGTCTATAGGTCTATTTTTTCCACTAGGTTGACCTGGTCGACCTAGCTTTGTTTTTTTCTTCCCCTACTTTTTAGTTTGGTTCTTCATCTTTTTTTATCTACATTTTGTTCATTTCTTTTTTTATCAAAATGAGGTCCCCTATCAAAATATTTTTGGATAGTCTTAATCTATTTATATCCTATATGGGGTGTTCATTTCTCCCTTTCTTTACCTCTTAAGATCACCATCACTCTTGGGGAACCTCTTCTCCTCCCTCATCTAAAAATTACAACATGGTCCAAATAACACCTCAATATGAGGTTGATGGTTCTAATCTTTTCTTCACCTACCAAGAATCTTCTAAAAATCTTCAAACTAATGTTGGAGTGATTGACTCAAGTTTATTTAATAATCCCACTAAGAACTCCTCTTCTAATATTCACTCCAACACCAATTTGGGAAATGTTCCTTCCAACACCAACCCACCATCGGACACAACTAAATTATTAGCCCAAGTGATTTAACAAATGAAAACCATGTAAAACTCAAATACCAATCAAATGATGCAACGTCAACAACATTTGATCAATGTGGCTAATCAACCTCCAATCTTGAATCCTCAAGCTAATCCTAATTACATTCCTCCACCTCTTTGATATGCTTCAGGTAATAGTATTCCTTAACTAATAATGAATAACAAAATGCTTCAAACTATTCAAAATGAGCCTTTCAATCCCTTCATTGTATCTATTAACATTGGTAACATATCACTAACTATTAAATATGATGGGACTAAAGACCCACCTCATTTCTTAAATCCTTTGGTAATCTATACAAAGAGTGGATCCAAAATAATACATTTTCCACTAATAAACTCTTAGTCAAAACCTTAACTGGTGATGTGTTATAATGTTATAATCAATTACCTCAACATTCTATTTGGCAACTTGAAGATTTGCTCAATCCTTTAGTTCAAGAGTTTCAACATAATGATCTTCCTGAAAACTATATTAGCCATTTCATAAATTTTAAATAATATCCTAATGAATCAGCTCATGTATTTATTAAAATATGGAAATCCTTAACTCATAAAGCTAATCATAATATGTATGATGATAACCTATTCAAACTCTTTATCACAACTTTATCTCCTACTCTTCAATACAAGGTTCAAACCTTTGCTCCTCAAACTCTTAATGAAGCTCTTGAACAAGATAAATGACAAGATTTTATTATGAATAAATTTGAACCTAATTATAAAATCCTTAAAACATCTTTCCAAACATCCAATGTTATCACTAATAATAATTCACAAACAAAACCTGGTGTTGCCAAAAATGATGATCCTTCATTATCTTATGTACCTCTTTTGGTTCATCAAATGAGACATTTTTTTACCTCTTTCTAAACCTTTCATATATCCTAATGCTCTTCCTAAATGGTATGATCCCAATCTTTTTTGTTGGTTTAATGCCGATGTCAGACATTCTCATGAGTATTGTAGAGGGCTTGCTAAATGTGATATCGCATACATGATCGGTGATCCATTCAACCATGAAACCACTATTAATCACCCTCGTCAAGAATAAACTAACTCATTTCAAAAACAAAAACCCTCTAAAGCCTCTGCATCTAATAATAATCAAAAATCTTCTTCCCATAATCAATCAACTTCTAAGGATATTTTTTCAATTGACGTTAATTATGATCAATACCTTAACAAATATCAATATGTCAATATGGATAAGGTTAATTATCATAGGAAGTCAACACATAAAGATCCTATGACTAAGCCTAATAAACTTTCTTTAGAATAAAAATTACTTAAAGATACTACCACTATCAATATTGATTCATAAGAACCTGAGGAATAACTTCCTCCTTCTAATCCACCAACCACATCTATTCCTCCAAAGTCTAATTTGCCTTCTTCTAAACCTCATGTCTCCTCTTATAAATCTCATTGGAATTTATTATAATAACTTAACTCTATGCCACGTAAAATTCCTCTCATGGAGTTGGTTCATACTTCACCTTATCATTATAAATTCCTTATGCAACAACTCCAAGAGATTGAAGATCTATCTTCTTTAGATGAAGAACCACCTTTTATTGATCCTCAACTAGTAAACATTAATACCATTGAATCTACGTGTCCTTCTTCTAAACCTTCCAATTAATTCCTTGAAGAAGTAATGATTAATGATGAAATCTTCTTTTGCACTGATGATCTACCTCTTTTCATCAAGATAGCCATTAATACCACCTTTATTCAAAAATTTCTAGTTGATGAAGGTTATGGTATTAATGTGACTTATTTATGGCTTTTACAACAACTTGGTTATAACAAAAGTCATCTTAAACAAACCCATCTTACTTGATGTGGTTTTGATAAGACTAATCAAAAGCCACAAAATGAGTATCTTCTTTTATCATAGAACATACTCCTTGACCATCTATGGAGTCATAAAATGAGGGACATTGCTTCTTCTGGTATTCAATGCATTAAATATGTACACAATGGAAAATTTTATAAGCATGAATCCAATCCCAACCCATAGAGTATCCAATTACCTCATCCTAAATCACAATATCATGTTCCCATGATTCTTAAAATCAATAGTGCTCCTCTGCCTGAGTTCATCAATATGAATCTTGATTTACAAGTTACTCTTACAAATTATGATGATGATGATCCTAATGAATTACAACACACTTGCAATACTAAGAAATTTCCTTCATATGTTTTAGAATGGCTTTCACCTTCCCTCTTACCCAGAGATCATACCATTCCTCTCATGGATGAGATTATCGATCTTCCCCCTCTATGCAATGATCAAGACCCATATTTATCTAAAGACACTTTTATTTGTAATAAATTTGAAGTGGCTAGGCTGTTTCAAGACCCTCTCATCATGACTCCTTAAACATTCAGTAATCATGGGATTTCACAATTTGAAGATCCTCTTGAATCCTAAATATGCATAATTTCTCCCACATATCATGACAACTATATCATGGCCCAAGTTCAATATAGAGACTTGTATTTCTTACATTATCAAAATATCTTAGCTCAAATTCATGCTTTTAATTAGGATGTCCATACCATTTTTATAGGTCATGACTTAGAACCTAAGGGTTATGTGCCTCCTATCAATCCTCCTCTTATTGATTCTCCTTGGGTGGTAGAGAAAATCATGCCTTCTAAACTTTCAAAAGTGATTTCATATTATTTACCTCCTTTGTATTCTCCAATTAAATATAATTATTCTCCCATCATCTCTCCATCGACCTCTTCTACTCCATCTATTTCTTCTACTCTTAAAATCACACTTGATGCTAAGGTAACAAATGTCTATTTAATACATTTTGAATATGATTGGCATGTCAATCAAATTTTAGATTTAGAAGTAGATGTGGAATATTATGGTCCTCTTCCTACATTGGCTAGTGATGAATCTATTTTGGAGTTACTTTATGCTTGATAAACACAACTCCCATGACATCATAAACTTATAAATTTTAAAAATAAAACTCCTCACTTCAATGACTTTGTCGCTAGCATTTATCTTAAATCTAATCCAATTTAATCTTTACCCAATGTACCATATCACTTTCAAGATGGTAATGCCATGCTTATTAAAGAAAAAAATTGTATCAACTATGGTACTCCCTCTTGTCCTTGATCAATCATATTTTCCAAAGAACTTTCACCTTCTAAATAAGAAAATTCAGCCTAGTTTTTTATAAGTATCAAGAGGCATTCTCATGGTCTTACCAAGATATGCCAAACATTGACCCCAACATAGTGGTTTATAACATCATTACCTATCTTGATGTCAAACCTATGTGTCAGAAGTAATGAAAGTTTGCTCTTGAGGTTACCAAATTATGCCATAAGTAAACCATTAAACTTATCGATGCTAAATTCATTAAACTTATGGATTATTTTGAATGGGTTTCCAATATTGTTCCTATTCAAAATGTCACCATGGTCATTCATATTTTCATTGATCTATTCAATCTTAATCTTGTTTATCCTAAAGACAACTTTCCTATACATTCAATAGATGCCATTGTTGATTCCACGATTGGATATGAAATGGTATCTCTTATGGATGGCTTTTTGGGATATAATCAGATTCCTATCACTCTTGAAGACCAACATAAGACTACTTTCACCATGGAACGGGGCACCTATTATTATGTTAAAATGCTCTTTGATCTCAAATAATTTAGAACTACTTACAAGTGTTTTATGACTCATATCTTTCATGATCTAATCCATAAAATTTTTGAAACATATATGGATGATCTTATGTCTAAATCCAAGCATCACACAAATCATCTTTTTGATCTTGCCATCATTTTTTATCATCTCATCAAATATAAAGTTAGAATTAATCCTTTCAAATGTGTCTTTAGAGTTATATTTGGTAAATTTTTAGGATTATTAGTCTCTCTCTATGGCATTGATGTTGATCTAGCCAAGATTAATTCTATTATCAACATGCCTATCCCTCAGTCTATTGTTGATAGTCATACCTATTTAGGCATGTTTAGGGAAATTAGATGATTTGTTCCTAAGATGGCTTAACAAATTCACTCTATCAATTCCCTTCTCAAGAAAGGTACAACTTTGGAATGGATGAATCCATGTCATAAAGCATTTAAAAACATGAAAGAGTCATTGCTTCATCCACTTACACTTTGTCCTTCTTCTAATGATCAACCCTTGATTATTTATAATTCTTCAACACCTATTTCAATTGGAGCAATGATTTCCCAACAAGATGAAATAGGTAAGGAATATGCCATACATTATATTAGTCAAGGCCTCATCAATTATGAAGCATGTTGTACCAAAGTTAAGCGTGATTGCCTCACCATCTATTTTATAGATGAAAAGTTTTGTCACTACATGCTTTACCAAACCACTTATGTCATTGTTCATTCCAACCCGCTCCATCACTTCTTCTCTAAATCATTCTTCCAGGAGATAAAATTGTCAAGTGGATGGTTTTACTTATGGAATTTAATCTTTGCATCATCACACAAAAATTTGTCCAAAGGCAAGTCATTGCTGACCAACTTGCCACAGCTTCCATTCTAGCCACTTCTTTGCTTCAAGATGATCTTCCCAATTATAATATTATTTACATTGAAGGTCTTAATTAAGCAATTTCTCTTATAGACTATTTTTTTAGATTTACTACCGAGAAGCCAATCAATATAATAAACCTTTCACTCCCTCTGATACTACCAAACCAAAAATAGTTATCGAGGAGCCCCTAAAATCAACATTGACTTGCATGAGGATACTTTGACCCTTCACTTTGATGGTGCTAAATGAATTCAAGGAGCCAAGGTAGGTTGCATTCTTGCTAGTCCTCTTGGTTAAATAATTCCTTTAACTTTCCCTTTTACATTTGATGTCACCAATAATATGGCCGAGTATAAAAATCTTATCTTAGGTATTAGAGATGTTATTGATCTAGACATACAATATCTTCATGATTTGGGTGATTCTCAACTCATTTATCATCAATTTAGTGGTGCCTATCAATGTAAAAGTGAAAATATTATTACCTATCATCAAATTGAAACAACTCTTGCCAAGGATTTTGCCTCTTTTACAATTGAACATATTCCTAAAGACCCAAATTTCATTGTTGATTCTCTTGCCTCTTCAAATTCTCTCTATCATCCACATCAATTTTTTTCTAATCTTTATTTATCATAAAAATAATCAAATCCCCATCATCTACTCACCCTCTATATTCCCTTATCTTCCACATCGAGGATATCACCATCTGACAATTCTCATGGAATCAAGACATCATCCAATTCTTAGAACATCAAACTTATCCTCCTAACTTGGATTCCCATGAAAAAATGTGTCTTCATAAACAATCTTTCAATTACATATTTAGACATAAAATACTTTATTATTGTAATTTTGAAGGTACTTTTCTCCATTGTGTCATGTCAGATGAGGTTCTTCCTCTACTTGAGCAAAAAACATGGGGGAATTTGTGGTGGTCACTATAGTAGACATGCTATAGCCCATAAATACCTATGTATGGGTTACTATTTACCTACTATAGAAAAGGATGGTGTAATCCTTATCATATTCATGATGACCTCATTTATTCTCATTGGTAAGCTTCCTCATTCCCAAGATGGGAATGTCTTCATCACCACTGCCACTAAGTACTTTACCAAGTGGGTTGAATCCATTCCCCTTGTTAATTTTACCGGTCCTACTATATGTAAATTCATTTTCAGCTAAATTATTTGTCACTTTGGTATTCCTCAAACCATCATTTCTAACAATAGTGGTAATTTCAAAAATAAACATGTTAAACAACTTTGTACTAAATTCAAAAAAAATCACAACTTTTCTACTCCTTATCATCCACAATGTAATGGTCAAGCTAAGGCCACCATAAAAATTATCAATAAAATTCTTCAAAATACAATTCATGAAAACCGCATGGACTGGCATCTTCATATTTATCCTACAATTTGGGCCTATTAGACTAGTATTCATACTGGCACTAGGGAAACTCCATTCTCTTTAATCTATGGTTTTGAGTCAATTATTCCTCTTGAAGTTGAGATTCCTTCTCTTTGTATATCTCTTCATGGCATCATTTCCCAATGAATAATTGTATGAGGATCACTTTCATGCCCTTGATCTGCTTGATGAACATCATCTTTTCACCTGGCATCATAATCACCAATACAAGGCTCACATCTCTAGACCACATAAAAAATGTGTTAAAAACCACACATTTAATGTTGGTGATCTTGTTTTTAAATTAGATTAAAATTATGATAAAGAAGGTAAGTATTCTCAAAAATGGTGGGGCCCTTAGTTAAATATATTATTGGTACAAGTATTTATCACCTTCAAACCAATGAAGGCCATGTTTTTAAAGAGCCCACCAATGCTCAATTCCTTAATAAATATTTTTCTTAATCATTTTCCTTCTTTTCATGCTTTCTCTATATATCTATCTAACATATTTTCGCAGGTTACTTTAGCATGGGTCTCTCCCTATGCATTAGTTTCCTTTATTTTCAAACCTTTAGTCCTCCCTTTTGGTCTTTTGGTTTCTTGATGAACCATAGTCTTCATTTCCTTTCTTTTCAAACCTTTAGTCCTCCATTTTGGTCTTTTGGTTTATTAATGTACCATAGTCTTCATTATATTATTATTCATTCTCTTTTTGTTTGATAATTTTGATTTAGCACCCCTTGGATTTGTATTTTATGAGTTGTTTTGTTAGACCATGGATAGGACCTGCCATCCCTCACAAAACCACCATCTTTTACTTATCCTTTTCTCTTTTTGTTGCTTGTCAATTATATTTTGGCATCCTTTGTGTTTTTTATTTATGAGGTGATTTATACAAAGGCTCCCTCACTTTTTGATTATTAATACCCCATTGGGTTTTCTTTTTGTGAGTTGCTTGGTAAGACCATGGATAAAACTTGACCCTCCTCATAAAATTACCTTTCTTTTCATGTTCTTTATGATCCTTGTTATTTAGACAATAACTTTTGCTTTCTTTGCTAGATGGAATCTATAAACAATCTATGTTAACATGTTTTCGTTAACTTCCCATAGTCTTATGATAAGGAATCACACCTTTAATATCATTGTATTCCTTTTTGCCTTTTATCACATTTTTTTGTAATTTGAAGAAATTCAAATTTGTTACATGTGTCATTTTCCTCTTGATTTCCCCCTTTCTTTCACCTCCAAATTTGGGTAAAATAAGGTCAAAGTCAAGATAAAACTTTTATTTCACTTGGATTTATGAGACTCTTAGACCCTATGCTCTTTAATTTTATCTCTATTAGCAACCTTGTCCTAAAGTTTTCAAATGAAATTCATATTTGGCACCCATGTTTGATCTTCTAAATCCGTATGGAGGAAGAATTCAAAAAAGAAGTTAAAAGCTAATCATTTGAAAATAAAAGGAAATGATATCTAAAAGTCAAAATACAAATTTTAAAAGTCTAATCACATCAAAAGGCATCATTAAAAGCACATATCTTATCTTCAATCAAAGCTCAAACTCCACAGTCAGCTTCACATAGAGTTTAAGTCCTTTGGGGTGTGGTAGGCTAGTAGATTAGAATAGGAGATTTCAAAAAATAAATAAATAGTGCTACCTACTTTCTCATGCAAGTATCCAATCTTCATAATGGACTGATGAATCTGTAAGGGGTCTTGAATAATAGGGAACATGTCATAGGGAGGTAGGTCTATTTTATTTTTCATGCATATAGCCTTCATGGGATGATCTATATATTCCATTTGTTGACCTAAGAATTATGTAGCTAAGATAAGTTATTTAGAGTCTTTAAGGTTAATAGTCCTCTTGTTTTGACAAACCAAATTTGAGTGTCTTGAATTTGATAAAGAGTTCCTCTACCTTGGTTTTTCCTTCATTCTTCCCTTTAATACATTTCATTTTCCCCCTTGATAGACAAATTATGATTCTAAATCTATTTTCCCTCTTCTTTAAATTATTTTTCTATTCATTTCTTAAAAACATGATAACACTACTTTGCTTTATTTTTATCTATCTTTAGTAGAAAAATAATATGTTTGAGAAACTATGAATTATTTTCATCATGTTCTATATATTTACCAAAACTAATTTTCTTTCCTTTTTCCATTTATCATGATTTTTCCATTCTATTGTTGCAAACACCTGAGTTTTCACCCTTTTTCCATTATTACATGAGCTGTGGATTGTTACTACTCACCCAACCATGTTATTTTCCCTTTTATGCATCCCCTTTTTCTATTGATGATTGAGATGTGGATTATTACTGTTCACTCATCAATGTTGATTTACCATTTTTAGTTTTGAATACTATTTTTACCATCTTGTTTGACATCCTTGATTTGATTTGGTGAATTTACCTTTTCTTACTTGAGGTTTACTTGTTTGAGTTTTTTTCTTTAGTAGCCTTGGATTATTAGTTACCTGCTTTACTCTTATTTGTCTTGGTCATTTGGTCTAACATAACACTTGTCACCTAGCTTGCCAAATTCTCAAGTATGTCCCATCCATATAGCACCAGTTATCTTAGCTTTTATTGTATTTTTTTTATCCTTAATTTTATATTTTTAGGTTTGTCCAAATTAGTCTCTACACCCTCCATAATCAAAACTAAAACATCTCTAACAAACATCCCACAATAAAGGTAAATCAAGGTATTCATCATTTACTTTTTAGTTAGTTTCCTTTTTTGTCATTTACTTTTAGTTATTTTATTATTTTTAAAATACTGTAATTTTTTCTAGCATCAACATTGTGTGTGTCCTTATGTTATTTATCGAAGCACCATCCCTTATTACACCTTAGTGATGTGTGATGAACTTTGAGTGGGGCATATGTATACACATAATATTTTCACACTTTTATTGATTACTAATGTTTTACATCTTGAAAGAACCCATTATGATTCAATCTCTCTAAGTGTATGCCTTAAGGGGTGCACTAAGAAATGGGTGGGTAGACTTTTGGTGCTTCACAGGATTATTGTCACTTATTACCATATTATTCCCTATCCATTAAACTCCTAAAACCTTTCCCTAAGCTATCTCTCCTTCCTTGCACATTCTTATAGTATTTTACTCTTTCTATCCTTCTTTCCCTTAATTAGTACCTTTTTTACCTACTCAATAAGCTATGTCGACCTCGTTGACCTAACACAGTCTAGGGTCACCTTAGCTCTTTAGACCTAGTTTCTATCTAGCTTCCCTAGCACAAACTTTAGGTATTAGCCCAATAATATACTAGGTCAACTCAGTCGACCTAGCACAACTGGCGTGTTCAAGTGAAATTTGGGTCAGATAATCATATATATATATATATATAGATATATAGATATATATATATATAAGGTCATTTAAATCATTTATATATGAAAGCATTCATGAGTTATTATTCGCTTGCATTTCTTCACAATTTGCTCTTCCACCATTCTACTTGAGGATTCTTAGCTTAGGTTTCTTATTTAGAGAATCTTAGTCTTGTAAATAGGTCTTGGATTCTTTGGATTAGCAAAGTGATCCTTATGAACCATAACAACCTCCTATGAAGCCCCATTAGCCAAGGGAGAGATTGAGTCACAATGGTTTCACATTTAGGTAAGTATATTCTAACTTTGTTCTCCTCTCTTTTAGTAGATAGAAGTAACATAAGTGTTGGCTTGAATAATATTACTCCTCATATTCCATGTATTAGGGTGTTACTCATACTTAATTTATTTAAATTTTCCTATACATGTATTTGATTGATTTTCATCTAACCCCTTTACTTTATGCCACAAGATTTTGTGAACATTAGATTAGTTTACTTTTCTTGTTATTAGATTAATTTACTTAATTATTTATTTTCATAAGTGAATATAAAAACCATAGGACTCTTTTAGTGTTATTTTACGATTGTGTTAGACTGTAAGCTTTAGAACCCCACCTTGCATGATGTGTTGTGATAGTTTATACAAGTGATCCCATAATTAGATCTAGTGGATCTTCATATTGGTTGTGCTCCCACTTAATAAGTGTGTGCCCCAATTTAAAGTGTAGGTGTGATCTATCTTGTCCAATCTAGGATTGATTTATGTGCACCATGTAATTCTGATTTCATATACTAGCCATAGTTAATATTCATGAATAAATATTTATGGATATTATTTATGGTGATGTGGCATGTTGGTGATGTGGATGGATAGTGATATATCTAATTGGTGATGTGATAGGTCCCATAGAGGTTCTTTCACTTATGATTAGGTTGATGTGATGGGAGTGGGGTGTAACACTTCACCAAGGCACATGAGTTTGTTCTTAGTAGTCACATGGATTTTGTCTTGGTGTGAGAAACATAAGGAATCATGTATGGGTCAAATTTATAAGGGGATATAGAATTCACATGTTTGGTTAGAGTCAAAAGATGATTTTAACACATTTTAGACTCTTGTGTTCATATGTGAAGATGAAGAAAAGATTGCGCTATTGTAGATTGACCTCACATGTGTGAGTGGGGTACAATTCTTAGAGTCACATGGAGTGGATTGGATCTTGTATATAGTGGATTATCTACTTTATTTACCCTTAGTGATAAAGACAATAAAATCACTATTGAGTGTTTAGACTCACTTGTGGAAGTGGGGTGCATATTTTAGAGCCACATGGAGGTGACACATGTTATTGTCTAATGGAGGATCAAATATGATAACTTTTTCACATAGACACAAACACCTTTGAATATCACATGACACCCCACTCAAATGTTGTGAATTTTTGGGCCACCTATGATGTTACTCTCTCTCTCTCTCTCTCTCTCTCTCTCTCTCTCTCTCTCTCTCTCTCTCTCTCTCTCTCTCTCACATTGTAAATGTTATAAAATCATGTCATTACCTTTGTATTTATTATCCTTAGATGGATCACTCTTGAATCCTTGTAATCTTGGGCTTTCATGCTTGTAAATAGGTAAAGCCTAGAGGCCATGCTATTTGGCTCATCTATATGCTTCAATTGTAAGCATCATGCATACTTTTTTGTAAGCATAGACATCCTTGAGGTTAGAGCCAAGAGGCATTATATGCTTGGCTCACCTGAGTGTTTGGTTGTTAGCACTGAAATGGATTACTGGAGGAAATATTCTAACAGAGGAATTATTAAAGTAATGAATTTTTGAAGATGTCATTTACCCCATGGTTTTTTCATTGCATTTATTAAGTTTTTCCGCATACATTTTTAATAATGTGTCCCCTCTTATCTCATATTTTTTTAGATTGTTTTATTTCACATTATTTACTTGTACTATAGGATATAGCTTATTGATCTTAACATGTAGTATCAGAGATTTATTTTATTCCTTATACATCTATTTTGAAATTAATAAATATAATGATAAGTTCCTTAAAAAGTATTTCTGTAAAGATATTTGATGATGGTTTCTTGATTTTTCTAGTCATTGATGCAAGTTATTTGTAGAAGTGAAGCTCTGATAATCAAAAGATTAGGATGAGAGATTGGAAATGGTGTAGACAATTTCTAATCTAGTTTCCTTATGCTTACAACTAAAATGAATGGATTTATGTTTATTTTGTTCTGAATACTAATAGAAGTTATTTGCATGCATAATTATATGTCTTGAAATAAATAAATATAATGATAAGTTCATTAAAAATCATCTATTTAAATATATTTACTGATAGTTTCTCAATTTTTATAGTCATTTATGTAAGCTATTGGTGGAATATAAGCTCTAGCGGTTGAAATATTGGGATGAGAGGTTAGAAATGAAGGTGTAGACTATTTTTAAGTTGGTTTCCTTGTGCTTATAACTTCAAGGTGTGGATTTATGTCTCTTTTATTATAAAGATTGAGATCAATTATTGCATGCATATTTATCTCCCTTGAAATGAATAAATATAATGATAAGTTCCTTGAAAAATATTTCTTTAAAGATATTTGCTAATGGTTTCTCAAATTTTCTATTCATTAATGCAAGCTATTGGTAAAAGTGAAGATATGGTATTTAAAAGATTTGGATGTGGTGTAAACAATTTTTAAGTTGGTTTATTTGTGATTACAATTGCAAGGTATGGATTTGGGTTTCTTTTATTCTGAATACCGAGAGTAGTTATTTATACGCACAGTCATTTGTCTTGAAATGAATAAATATAATGACAAGTTCTTTGAAAATCATTTCTTTAAATATATTTGGTCAAAATGTTTTGCATATTTGTTTTATTAAAAAAATTGTGTAAATATATAAATATTTTCCTTAAACTCAAAATATATGAAATGGGTATTTTTGAGTTAGTCATAAATATGGTTAAAGTGATCTTGAGACTCGATTGTGTTTATTAATTTTGTTCTTTATGAATTATTTAAAAGAAATATCTTGCATGCCATTATTTCTCAAAGGAAATCAATTTATTGTTTGTTTAAAAGAAGTACTTATCAGAGAAAATCAATTTCTTATTTATTTAAAATAAGTATGTGGTAAAGACCAACCAAATAATATAATAAACTGACTATAAAAAAAATTGTAACAAAAATTTAGAGTATATAGTATAAATAATAAATGGACTATGGGGCCATAATGCAAGATAACTATGAAAAGAGAGGATGACACAACTAAAAAAATTTGAGAACATATGGTAAGATCATGCGTAGTAATTAGTATAAAAATAGTGCATACCTCTATAAGTCTCTCAAAAGACTAATCTAAGATTGACCATTAAATTATGATAGTTGACATTGAATTATGAGTATGTTAGTTTATTTTTTAGTTACTCTTAGTTATAACAATGATTATATTTTCCTTCTCATTGTTATGTTTTCATTGATAAAATACTTTGATAGAATTAGAAATCTTTATTTCAAGAGATTGCCTCTTCTATAGGCTTTAATCTATTGGATAAGATGGATTATATTATTTGAAATTTGATTCAGATATACATATATTTGATAATTGTGATATTTAATTAATGCATCATTCATTATTATTCTCAAAATTTATAAAAACCCTATGCACATATTAGAAAAATATGTTGTTTCCTAGAATCATTGTTATTCTACAATCATAAAAATAAAGATTCAAGGTGAAGCAAAATAGTCACTAAGAAATTATAGCATGCCCTTATAAATTTATGTTGACCCCTATTTTCATGTTTTGAATTTGTAAATAAGTTATGGTTTGGTTCAAGTTCTATTTTATAAATTTATAAATTGTATAGATTTAGATTTTGTTTATGATACCATTTTCAAATGGATATTTTTCAGTTTATTTTCAGCTTTTTCTGAATAAATGTTTTAGTTTGATTACTTTTTTTAGGTGTTAACTTTCAAACTATCAATGTAAAAGTTAATTCAATAAGTGGAAAAGTGATTTCATGTTTGAAGAGAGTGATTTACAATGGTGATTCATAAAGTTGGCATTCAAAAGTTTTTAATTGAGTACATATGGTAAGATCATGCACAGTACTTAGTATAAATTGAGTACATACATCTAAGTCTCTCAAAAGACTAATATAAGATTGACCATTAAATTATGATAGTTGATATTGAATTATGAGTATGTTAGTTTTTTGTTTTAGTTAATCTTACTTATAATAGTGATTATATTTTCTTTTTTATTGTTTTATTTTCATTGATAAAACACTTTGATAGAATTAAAAATATTTCCTTAAAGAGATTGCTTCTTCTATAGATTTTACTTTATTGGATAGGTTAGATTATATTATTTAAAATCTAATTCACATATACATATATTTGATAATTGAGATATTTAATTAGTATATTCATTATTATTCCCAAAATTTATAAAAACCCTATGCATATATTAGAAAAATGTGTTGTTTCCTATAGTCATTGTTATTCTACAACCATAAAAATAAATATCCAAGGTGCATAAAAATAATCAATAATAAATTATAACATGCCTTTATAAATTTGTGTTGGCCCCTATTTTCATGTTTTGAATTTGCAAGTAAGTTGTGGTTTGGTTCAAGTTTTAATTTATAAATTATATAGATTTAGATTTTGTCTATGATATCATTTTCAAATGGATATTTTTTAGTTTATTTAGATCTTTTTCTAAATAAATATATTGGTATTATTATTTTTTTTAGGTGCCAAATTTCAAATTTCCAATGCAAAAGTTAATTCAATAAGTGGAATAGTGATTTCATCCTTGAAGCGAGTGATTTATTGTTGATGTTTATCAAAATATGACAAGTTATTTTTATTTGATGAACTCCATGTTAATTTACCATCACCTAAACTGGGAGTGGACATTTTACAAATTAAAAACCTTTTAATGCCAACTTTATGAATTTCCATTGTAAATTAGTTTATAAAATTAGTTAGAATGGAACATTCTTTATTATGATTAATATCATATTCAATAAGGTTCTGATTATTTTCAATTATTAGATACAAGTAACAATGCCAATGATCATGACAAAACTAACTTAAGACAATGTGGTTCTAAAAGTGTTGATAATTCAACCTCACAAGAATTCATGAAATTCCTCATAAATCCAAAAAAATGAAGTCACATAAATAGGGAATTTCAATGAGTTTTCATGTTGAATGGGTTTCTAAATATCTTTTTATTCAACCTATTTTGAGTAACGAGACTAATGAACTACCAAAAGAGTGTATGTGTAAGATATGTAGTTAGAAACTAGGAAGGGATAAATGTTTGTAGCTAAAACTAGATACCATAGACAAGCATGTGGGGAAAGTGTAGAAAAATAAAATTATAAATGGAGAGGAAAAATTAGTGATATGATGGATAATAAAAGAAGAGTCTCTTCATGCTATGTATACAAGTAAATAAGATGAATACATATAAAAGTAACAAAAGATTCATATAAGTGGAGTAGACATTAGATCTTTGTTTGTAAAAATGATGGGAATCAACCAAATGTCAAAGATTATACAACTTTGTGTTATTTTTAAAATTTTAAACAAATATTGATCAATGATTGATTATCTAGAATATAAGGATAAACTACAATTTCTTATTGTCTTAAACTTTTCAAATTCTTATTGGTAAGTTACTAGTGGTTTGGAATGGGCTAATTATTTTGTTGAAGTATAAAGGGAGGATATTCAAGAGAAGATAAATATTTAAAGATACATAACATTGTCAATGGATGAAGCTAGATCTATTGATAACACTTCTTGGATGTGTTTTCATGTTTCTAATATTATTTTTATTAGACAGGTTATGGAATGGGTTGAATGGGTCTCATACCCTTACAAAAGAAAATGGAAGACAAACATGATATACCAATAGAAAAAAAGGGATAAAACCTAGTATCCAACCAAGAAAACCACTACAACCTAGAAGACACTAAGATTTAGGAAAAACCCTAGGCTTACCAAAAGAAAAACAAAAAAGGACCAACTAGTCAAACTCAGAGTAGTAGACCAATTTTTGGTCTCAGTATTTTCCCCTTTGTTACTCTTCCCTCTTGTCTAGTTCCTAACTACCTATTCTTTCTCCTCAACCTATCTCTTGAATTTAATATTGGTGAGCTTAAGTTCCTCCCTCCCCTACTCTGATTCCTTGATGTTTTCCTCCACTTTGTCTCTATGAGTGGTTTTATTGCCTTAGGGGGTGAGATCATATGTGCCTACATGTTCCTTGTCAATATTCATGTTAGATGTTTCTTGAACCAAAAGATCTTTAAGTTTTTCAAATTCATCTACAATTTCATTATAATTTTATTGCATAACAATTTCTGAATGAATAACTTAGACTGTAACTTATCAAGTGACTGCTCAATTTCTCCCTTAGTCTTGGGATTTATAAAAACCTGAACCCTACTAGAAATTGATGACACATATTTAGTGACATAATTTATTACTTGTGTTTATACTATTGTAAATCATGTTTGTCAGCCTCATTTTCTTACCATTCATTAAATTAAAGAAAATGCAACTTATCAAAACCTTTTGGAACTAATCAAGAATATTTTGAAAGAGATTGGTGGCATGGATAATTTTTTAATTGTAAGAAAGATCGTTTGTGTAGGGGTATATGGAGTATCAGTTATGAAAGGTTAGAGAAGTGGTATTTATGTAAGGATACAAACTTCTTATACATCATATATGATTGGTATTCATTACATGGTATATAGAATGAATTTAGACTTCAAAATTATGAGTAAGTTTACATTAGTATCAAAATTTGAAGGTCTTATTCATGAAATCTACACATACTTTTGTATAAGTTTGAAAATATTTTTACAATTTCAAATTTTTGTTGAAGTTTTAATGTAAGGAAACAAGTTAATTAAGGATGTTGATACTCGATGGATTTCCTTGAGTGGACTAACACATAGAGTAAATGAAAAATATTAGTCATTGCCGAGAATAATATAAGAACATCACCACATAATAAATAAAGCTCTATATATTTTGTTTCCATTAAGTGATATATAGATATTATTAATCTTATGAAACCTTCTACCCATGTTGGATGAAATTAATTTAATGATGAAGAAAGTTCAAAAAAGAACAATGTACATTGAGAATATTTTAATTTTAGAAAATTCATATGATTTACCATTGATAATTTGTATTTAACACAACATTTATTTATAGGAAAAAAATTACAAGCTGAAACTTAATTACAAATATTGAACATAGTGGTAACTATTTACAATTTAATGAATATGGATATTTATGTTCAGAAGTGTGAGGATGTAAAATACCCCTACACACTTTAGACGTGGTTGGTTGATCTAATAGACTAAAATAAGTTCATGTTATAAGGAATTAATTCCTTGAAATTCTATCCTCTGTAAGGTCTACCTTGAAAGAAATTTCAAAATGTCTCTCTTCACAAATCAGAGATCATTTTTCCTGAGATGAACTACTAGAATTCATGGTTGTGGTGTACCCTCATTATTGTAAAAATAATATT
The DNA here is from genome assembly GCA_037957365.1 of Torreya grandis. Taxonomy (NCBI): domain Eukaryota; kingdom Viridiplantae; phylum Streptophyta; class Pinopsida; order Cupressales; family Taxaceae; genus Torreya; species Torreya grandis. Next base: position 1,290,632 of record JARHVA010004502.1, read on the forward strand.
TCATCAAGTTTTTAGAATAAAATTAAAATCTTGGCCCAACATTTTTGTAAGAGTGTAGAATTAAATGGTGAACAAATTGAAGAAATTTTATATTTGTCAAAGCTAAGTGAGTAGTCTGTTCAATTTTATACAACATTGTTGGAATAAGTTAAAGTTGTATATAATTCTTTAAAAGATGGCTCAAGTAGTATAATATGGACTAATTAATGTTTGAGTGAAATACTATGTGATTGTATCTTTGAATATTTTAATCTAACTAATTTATGTCAAATAATGATTTTGGGCTCAATAGAAGATGAGATAATTTTTAGTGCATTATAATTTTTAAAGTCAAAGTTAAGAAATAAGATTGGAAAGAATTTTGAGACTTGTTTGAGGCTCTAAACAACTAGATATAATTTCTTTGATTTTCCATTTGATAGATCTCTAGCAATTTGGTAGTTTGAACAAGATTAACTAATAATTATTTAAACACATTACTCTTAGAGAGTTTTATAGTAGTAGATCTGAGTCCAACAACATTTGAAGAGAATCCACGTAACAATTATCAAGAACAAAATGATGAAATTTCTCATGTTAAAATTTAAAATTTATGCATCTAAAATTTAAAGTTGATTGAGGAAGGACAACAGATTTTGTGATCCCAAATAATTTTCCATAAATTCATGTATCGAGAGTGAAGTTTGTTAATACTGGATGACTCTATATTTTTATGGAAAAGTGTTACTACTTGATTATACAAATATGTATTTTTATGTTATATTTGATTAAGAGAACATGTCTATAACAATTGTAAACTTTATTATAGAGATGCATAAGTATATCATGGTGTTCCCTTGTTAATTTATACCAAAAAGGTATATTTTTATGTTTTATTTGATTAAGAGAATGTGTCTATAATAGTTGTAAACTTTATTATAGAGATACATAAGTACATTGTGGTGTTCTCTTATTATTTTATACCAAGTAGGTGTATTTTTAAGTTTTACTTGATTAAGAACACGTCTATAATAATTGTAAGATCTATTATAGAGATGCATAAGTATATTATCTTGTTCCCTTATTATTTTATACCAAGTAGGTGTATTTTTGTGTTCTATTTGATTAAGAGAACATGTCTATAATAGTTACAAACTCTATTATAGAGATGCATACATATATTATGGTGTTCCCTTGTTATTTTATACCAAGTAAGTGTATTTTTGTGTTTAGTTTGATTAAGAGAACATCTATATAATAGTTGCAATCTCTAGTATATAGATGCATAAGTGTATTATGGTGTTCCTTTGTTATTTTATACCAAAATTATTTGAGTTATATACAGTGTAATGAACTACAAGTAACTATATTAGACCAACAACTTCACTTCCAACAATAGATTTCATAAATGACTAGAAATTTTGAGAAAATTGTAACATATGTATTTGATAGCAACTTTCATTAATCCTATAGGTGATGTATTGGACCAATATTAAATTTTTCCCAGGCCCTTCAATATGCTAGCACTAATTGACTAAAATCTGGGGGATTTTCTCAACCTCGATCCCCTTAGCTTTAATTCCACTTCACTACATTTAATGCTAGAAATAAAATATACATTACATGTGGGAATTTGGGATGTGAAGTCATTTGTGTCATTAACCTCTTTTAACACTACCTAGTTTTTTAAGCTTTGAAGTCTTGAAGACATAGAAATTTCAATTTACAAGTTTAAATTATCTTTTTAGTTATTTATTATTATATTTTTAAGTTATTAAAACCATATAGAAGGAAGAGCATATTTAATTTACTTAGTTTTATAAATATGTTTAGGATCACTTGTGACTTAGGACATAATACACTTAAGGTAATTATTATATTTTGGTTGGCATAGTTTGTTAATTACAATAAAAATATACTTGAAAGGCCATTATTGATTATGGATATGGTTAAGACATTTTGTTATACCTTATCATTATTTATTATGGATATGGTTAAGATATTTGAAAGACAGTATTTTTAGAAAATATTTTTAAATAAATGTTTTTCAGAGAACTTATCATTATATTTATTCATTTCAAGATAAATGATTGTGCATGTAAACAAATTCTCTTGGTATTCAAAACAAAAGAAACACAAATCCATACCTTGTAGTTGTAATCATAAAGAAATCAATGTAGAAATTATCTGCACTTTTATTTCCAACCTCTCGTCCTAATCTTTTGACTACTAGAGCTTTGCTTTTGCCAATATCTTTCATCAATGAATAGAAAAATTAAGAAACCATCACATATGTATTTGAGAAACTTACTTATGCTTGAATACATATGCTCTTTATAATAGAGTTTATAACTTTTATAGACATGTTCTCTTAATCAAACAGAAAACTGAGAGTATTTGTTTGCATGCATAATCATCTATTTTTAAATAATAAATATAATGATAATTTCTTTGAAAAATATTTCTTTAAATATATTTGTTTTCCATCCTTTCTTTTCATAGTTTTATTGGCTTATGGACCCATAATTGATTTATTATTTATCTCTTTATTCTGATTTTTTATCACATTTTTTGTTATAATTTATTTATTATATTATTTAGTTGGTATTTACCACTTACAAAAGCCATAATTGATTTATTATTTATCTCTTTATTCTGATTTTTTATCACAGTGTTTGTTATAATTTATTTATTATATTATTTAGTTGGTATTTACCACTTATTTCCTCTAAGAAATAATGCCATGCAAAATACTTCTTTTAAACAATGCACAAAGAAAAAAAAATTATTTATGTGGTTGGTCTTTACCACATACTTCTTTTAAACAAATAAGAAACTCATTTTTTCTGAGAAATAATGGCATGCATGATACTTATTTTAAACAATGCACAAAGAAGAAATTAAATTATATTATGTGGTTGGTATTTACCATAAACTTATTTTTAATAAAAAATAAATTCATTTCCTCTAAGAAATAATGACATGCAAGATACTTATTTTAAATAATATATAAAGAATAAAATAATTTATATTATGTAGTTGGTATTTACCACATCCTTCTTTTAAAAAAAACAAAAAATTAATTTTCTCTAATAAATAATGGAAAGCAAAATACTTATTTTAAATAAAATGAATAAACACAATATAGCCTATTGATCAGTTTAATCATATTTGTGACTAACTTGAAAGTAAGTATTTCACATATTTTGAGAACATATCAATATATAAGTATAAATTAGTGTAATAAATAAATGTAATGATAAGTTCCCTAAAACTCATTTCTTTAAAGATATTTGTTTTTCATCCTCTTTTTTCATAGTTGTCTTATCAGATGTCTCCATAGTTTATATTTTATACTCTAATTTTTTGTCACAATTTTTGCTATACTCAGTTTATTATATTATTTGGTTGGTCTTTATCACATACTTATTTTTAAAAAATAAAAAATTGATTTTCTCTGAGAAATGATGATGTGCAAGAAATTTATTTTAAAGAATTTACAAAGAATAAATTGAATAAATACAATAGATGCTCATGATCATACTGTATTTTGTTTTTAAATGTTTAAGGTAATAATTATATTTTGGTTGGCATGGTTTGTTAATTGAAATAAATATTACATATTTGAAAGGCCAATATGGATATGCTTAAGATATTTTGGCAAACCTTATTCTATTGTTTCTAATTTTAAAATAATGAAAATGTTTTGAATATATTTCAGTTGTGTCATCCTTGCTTTTCATAGTTATCTTGCCTTATGGCCCCATAGTTGGTTGATACTATATACTCTAATTTTTTGTCACTATATTTGTTATACTCGATTTATTATATTATTTAGTTGGTCTTTACCATATGCTTATTATAAAAAAATAATAAATTTCTTTTCTCTAATAAATAATGACATGTAAGATACTTCTTTTAAATTCACAAAGAATAAACTAAATAATGCAACAAATCCTCATGATCATATTGTATTTTCTTTTTAAATGTTTAAGGTAATAATTATATTCTAGTTGGCATGGTTTGTTAATTGAAATAAAAATATTTGAAAAGCCAATAAGGATGTAGTTAAAATATTATGGCAGACCTTAATATATAGTTTATAATTTTAAAACTATGAAAATGTTTTGAATATTTTTCTAGCTATGTCATCCTTGCATTTTATAGTTGTCTTGTCTTGTGGCCTCATATTTTATAGTTGTCTTGTCTTGTGGCCTCATAGTTGGTTTATACTCTATACTCTGATATTTTATCACGATTTTTTTATTTATTTAGTTTATTATATTATCTAGTTAGTCTTTTGAGAGACTTACAAAAGTTTTTACCCAATTTATACATAGTTATATGGCCATCAAATATAGCACTTAAAAATGATAAATTTAAGTTTTGAAAAGGAAGACAAATTTAATAATTAAAAATATGTAACCATAAACAAGATCTTAATTTTATATTTCTAACCCTCTAACCTCTTTCTCAATTGGTTTTTTAATTAACACAAATTACCTCTTATAAAATAAATCTACATAAGTGCTTCAAATTGCTTAAAATCCTAGAACCTAAATTCATATAACTTCATTTCTATTAAACTTTTATTCCTTTGTGGTTGTGGGAATCACAAAGCAAGGAAAAATTGAAAGAGGAGGCCAAGAAGGAGTCTAAGCAACCAATAATGAAGTACAATCCAAGAAAGAAATACAAGCCTTATATGTCATGAGAATCATGAATCAAGAGACAATTCTAAAAAGAGGCCAAGGAATAGTCTAAGTAACCAAAAATGAAATAAAATCCAAGTAATAAATACAAGTCATAAATATCTACAAATATTTTCACACTTTTAATGAATTATGTCTATCTTTTAAGGGATTTGAATCATTTCCATGTTATTTTTTTCATCATATCTTTTCTCGCAGTATGAAAACCCTTTTTTATCTTATATCAAAAACATTAATAGTAGACCCAATTTGGTTATCATACAAGATTATTTCTTTAGTAATGAGATCAATAAGATATTTGCATTTGTCTGAGATTTTTTATTAGTAATGAGATCAACAAGACCTCAAAAATATTTTGAATGTGTGTTTGGACATTGATGTGGCAATGACTTTCTTTTAGAGTCACACACACCTACTTAAGGTTTATATGTGGGATGGATCTGTAAAAATTTGTATTTGTGTTCTTTCATATCTTTCTTGTTCTGATTTATTCATTTGAGCAAGTGTTTTAAATGGTTGGACTGCCCCTAATTTTATAGGGTAAAGTGAAATAGATGTTCTAAAAAACTTAGGGTATCCACTAATCATAATTATTATTTCACCACAAGCATATTTGTCTCATGAATGTGTTTAGGGAAAGGGGTTTAAATATGATTTTTTCATTATTTCTTGATTTGAATATGATGCTTGATTTTTCAACTATTTATAAAAAAATTAAAGGAGCTAATAGAAATCACTAGTCAATTTATATCCATGTGGTAATTTTTCCAAAGATTCACCAATAGAATTATACTTAAAATTTAGGATTCACTAGGGTTTGATAGTAAGATTTTAGGGGTCCATTCTTAAAATTATCCTTATTATAGAGACTTGTAATGCTAGTCTCAGGCCTTTGAATTAAATAAAGACTAATTTTTACCTTCTCTAAACTTGTATTCTTGTGTGATTTTAGTGTTTTATTGATCTATACTTCTGGTATAGAGTGTTCTCCCTTGTGCATGTCCATTTACCTCCACCTTGGTGCAAGAAGGCATATATTTTTTAGGGCATCTATTGTGTTACATATAGTTATGTAAGTGATTAGATGTGAAATATCATTAATTGTATCTTATGTAAGACCTTTTAGTTGTACCTTCTAGTTTTAGCATAAGCCACCACCTTTATATGAAACACGCATGCTTGAGAAGCCCCATTTGGATTTTTTTTAGAATAAAATTCAATCTTTATCATTACTATTGTGTTGTTTTAGGTAGGTATAGGGGATTATAATTGTTGCATCACCTCATTTTTATGTTTTCAGCTTCATTCTCTCTCTCTTTCAATGAATGAAGTCTTAAGATAACATAGATAGGATTGATTAGTGTAGGTTTTAGGATTGCATACCACTAATACATAAAGAGCAATATATGATTTAAAAAACTACTAAAAACTACATATAAATGACCAAACATGATCACATAACCATTAGTAGTTTATTCCTAGTCATCTATAATGTGACCAAATTGAGGACTAAACTATTTTATCATTTATTGACTGTTTTGATTGATCAATTTGGTAGTATATTTAGTCATTAATTGTTGTTAATTGGTCATTTATTTAGTCATGGTAGTTATTTATTTAATCATTGTAATCATTAACTACCGTTAATTGGTAGTATATTTAGTCATTTTTAATCATTGATTTTTGTCCATTGATAGTATATTTAGTCATTTGTATTATCTTATTTCCATCCATTGATAGTATATTTATTTATTTTAATCATTATTTTTATACTTCAAGTTATATATATAATTTTTATACATATAATATATAAATTAGTTATTAAGAATATATATATATATATATATATATATAATTTTTATACTTTAATTAATATATAAATTATTAAGACTAATAAAAAATAATAATTAATATATATATATATATATATATATATATATATAACAAATAAAATAAAAACAATAATAAATATATATATATATATATATATATATATATGAATTTCAATTCTATATATATATATATATATAAATTAAAAATAATTTATTTAAATATAAATATATATAAAATGAATAAATAATAATTTAATAATAGTAATAATATATGTATATATAAATAAGTAAAAGATATATATATATATATAAAATAAAAATAAAAATAAACAAAACAAAAAAATGGGGGGAGGCAGTTGGGTCCATTGCCCGACCCCCCACCCCCCTTCATTATAAGAAGGGGGAAGGGGGTCCGGCCAGTAGGCCAACCCCCACCCCTATATTTTAAAGGGGTCAGTGGTGGCTAAGCAACCGCAGCTTTGGCCTAGAAATATATATATATATATATATATATATATATATATATATAAGTAGATTTATTATATATATAAATATTTTTGTGTATATTTATTTAGAATAAATACATATGTAAAATATATACACATCATAAATATATATTTATATATAATTTGAATAATCTATATAATATATGTAAGAAATAAAAAATATATATGTGTGTTTATATAAATTGAGTATATATACAAACAATATGATCTTCATATTGGAATGGATTATCTTGAACTTCTTCTATTGCTTAAACCTGTAAAAAAAGAACAAAGTAAATACGAGAAATAGGTTTGAGAAATAACATTTATTTAGGTTATAAGGAAATTTAGGACTTTCTAAAAGAATACCTAGATCTAAAGGTTTAGATTAGTTCAATCCTATGGCTCTCACATATTCCTTCACTTACAAAATAAGTGAAAGATATATATATATATATATATATATATATATATATATATATATATATATATATATATATATATATATATATATATATATATATATATATATATAAACAAAACAAAAAAATGGGGGGACGCAGTTGGGTCCACTACCCGACCCCCCGCCCCCCCTTCATTATAGGAAGTGAGAAGGGGGTCCGGCCAGTAGGCCAACCCCCACCCCTATATTTTAAAGGGGTTAGTGGTGGCTAAGCAACCGCAACTTCGACCCAAATATATATATATATATATATATATATATATATATATATATATATGTATATATATATGTATATATATATGTATATATATATCTGTATATATATATGTATATATATATATGTATATATATATATGTATATATATATATATGTATATGTATATGTATATATATATATATGTATATATATATGTATGTATATGTAAGTAGATTTATTATATATATAAAGAATTTTGTGTATATTTATTTAGAATAAATATATATATGTAAAATATATACACATCATAAATATATATAAGTAAATTTATATATGTAAGTAGATTTATTATATATATAAAGAATTTTGTGTATATTTATTTAGAATAAATATATATATGTAAAATATATACACATCATAAATATATATTTATATATATAATGAATAATCTATATAATATATGTAAGAAATAAAAAATATATGTGTGTGTATATATAAATTGAGTATATATACAAACAATATGATCTTCATATTGGAATGGATTAAAAAAAGAACAAATTAAATATGAGAAATAGGTTTGAAAAATAACATTTATTTAGGTTATAAGGAAATTTAGGGATTTCTAAAAGAATACCTAGATCTAAAGGTTTAGATTAGTTCAATCCTACTAAGCAATGGCAGCTTCGGCCCAGAAATATATATATATATATATATATATATATATATATATATATATATATATATATATATATAATTAATAAATAAGTAAATCTATATATATAAGTAGATTTATTATATATATAAAGATTTTTGTGTATATTTATTTAGAATAAATATATATGTAAAATATATACACATCATAAATATATATTTATAAATATAATGAATAATCTATATAATATATTTAAGAAATAAAAAATATATGTGTGTATATATAAATTGAGTATATATACAAACAATATGATCTTCATATTGAAATGGATTATCTTGAACTTCTTCTATTGCTTAATCTTATAAACCTGTAAAAAAAATAACAAAGTAAATATGAGAAATAGGTTTGAAAAATAACATTTATTTAGGTTATAAGGAAATATAGGGCTTTCTAAAAGAATACCTAGATCTAAAGGTTTAGATTAGTTCAATCCTATGGCTCTCACATATTCCTTCACTTACAAGTGGGACCACTTGCAAATGGGAGGGAAAAAGACTTTTGACTAATAAATTCAACACTTATAAATGGCAGGGAAAAAGAATTTTAACTTTAAAATTTTAATTTAAAGTTGATTAAATTTATTTTTGGTGGCTTACATGAAATTAATAAATTATTTTAATTTATCTTTATAACTTAATTATTTTTTGTAGACTTGTAAAAATTAATAATTAAGTATTTAAAAATAAATGTATATTATTTAATTGTTTCATGGGTAACCCTCTTACACTAATAATTAAATAACATTATTTTATTTTATTCTGAGATTTAAAGATATTTTGATTTTTATGTTAAATTTGAAATTAATTCTTATCAATTAGTTTATTAAAGTTATTTTTGAATTTAGTCATGTGGAATTATTTATTTTATTTGGATGGATAATTTTTTTGAAGTTAAAACAATTAACCATCTTCATTGATTTTTATAAGGTGTCTTTTAATTATTTAATTAGAAATGATAATTATTAAAGACTAATTAAATATTTTAATAAACTTAACTTAACGACATTTTAATAGTCAAATTCATATCGTAATATAATTATTATTAATATTTTTAAAATAATGTAGATAATATTGAAGTATTTGAAAATAACGATTATTTAGTCACTTTAATTACCCACTTTAATATCATATTGTCTAATTTTTATTTGTGTGACTAATTATTTAGTTGTGTTTTTTTATTGGATGATCAAATTAGTCATTTATTCATTTATTTAGTCATTTATAGCTGTATTACAAAAAATTAGTAAAATTTAGTCATTTTTAGTTATTGTAACTAAATTTTTTAGTCAAGTAGTCATTTATTTACCAAATTATACTAGTGTTCTGACATTAAATCAGGTGCACCATGGTTTGAGAATGACTTGGCCTTATACAAATATTCACTCCTACCATAAATCACCCACACCTAGGAGTGTTTCCATTATGTCAGTTAAAATGGGTCTTAAGATTTGATAGGGTGAATTTCAATATGACAATAATTTTTGACACACTTGGTGGGACCAGTTCTAAAGAATTGGTAAAATTTAATTGAGGATTTGGTGTTGATCCTTAAAAATTTGTAGTAAATTAAAGACATTTTAGATACACTTGATGACTCCAAACATTGATGGTCTCACATCAATTATTCATTTTCATACCAAAATAAATAAGGTCTTCTACAATAGGTATTAGTTTTGAGTTTGTTGAGCTTATTATTCACTCTTAAAAGAAGAAGAACTACCTTGTCACAACCACCTGAAATAAGAGAAATGTGTTCTAGGCATCCTTATCAAATAACATAATCTACCCCTCCATTTGGTAGATTTTCAAGGCCAAGACATAGGTTAAATCAAATTCATCATTCATTTGTCCCAAGGAATCTGATATTTATTACCTTTAATAAAGGAAACCCTTTAACTCTTCAATATTATGATGGCATTATAGTTGTAGTTATTAAGAGCATCCTATCCTTCACTAGTGAAGACTCCATAACACCTATTGAGCACATTAAAAATGTTGTAAACATCTATTCAAGTCACTATGTCATCGAAGACAACATATTTTTAAGGCTTATAGCTACATCCTTGAAGGGGAGAGCTCTCCAATAGTATAGAAGTCTACAACTAGGTTCAGTCAATAATCGGGATGGAGAAACTAGCCACCATTAATATAGATCCATAGGAATTCATGGTGGATTACAATTTTAGATTTCAAAAAATATGGGTTAGGATCCCCAAACTAGTTAAACCTACCCCTAACACTAATTTCTTGTATTACTTGAGACCCTTAAATAGTGATATAGTACTTATGATCCAAATCCATGGGGGGTATGACTCTTCCTAATACATATGATATTATCATTAGGGATAATAATTACCTAATACAGGCTGGAAAAATTGTCCCAAGGCCTCCCTTACCACTTTTTCTAAAATTTCCCCCTTTTACAAAACCTAACTTCCACCTATTAAATTTTCTTTGGCACCTATTCCAATAATAAATAACCCATAAGTCACACATGTTACCCCTCCCAATGAGCTACATGAGGTAAAATCACTATTGCAAAGCTTTGGTAATGAATTGGTTGTTTGAAGATGCAGTAAGTATAGAATGTTAGGCCATATCAACATTACAATTAGTCATATCAGCCTCACAGACAACCTTACCAAGGTAATTATCAAGCATATGGCCAAATTAATCATGTTAGGCCTTTAAAAAATCACAACCACAATGTTGATAGTATGTCAATAACTATATGATTGAATCTGGGGAAATAAGCTATGTCATGCCTAAGAAGATATCTAATTTACTAGGTCTAGAGTATGTTCCTATTTCAAAGGGAGTGGTTAAATTGGATGGTTTATTTTTTAATATTATGGGAACCATAAAAGTCCTAAATTTGATCATATATGATTGTTCAAATGTTTATTTTATCCAAGATATTTCAATCATTAACTTATCCCCATATTTTTATATATGCCTATCATGTGATTTCAATAATAATATAGATGGATACTTCTATTTTGATTGATATCACATGTTGTTTAGGACAAGGTATGGCACTAGAGTAACTATCAAGTCTGAGCCAATCTCTAAGGATCACATTGAGCCCTACTTTCAAAACCTCATGAATGTGAATTACACTATGTTTGATCAAGGTAGAGAGGTTTCTAGTCATGAATCCACCACCTTTTTTGAATAACTCCATGATTTATTACATAATGAGTGGTAAAATTAACACTATGTATTTAATCCATATGATCACATTGAAGAGACTCAATTGGGCACCTACTACATTCTTGAAGAGAATTCTATTTTTCTAAATCTTGTCAAGTGACAAGAGGACCTTGAATGTATGTGGTAGTTGTACTTTGATGGTTTTAGAAGTAGGAAATGGGTTGGTGAAGGTTTTGTATTGATATCTTCTCAAAGGGAAAAGTATTTTTCTCATTTATGCTACAATTTAGTTGTACTAACAATTAAACAAAATAAACACAACTATAGCTTTTTTTAGCATGTCTCTTGTGCGCGTGCTCCAAAAGAATTTGAAATCGCCTATAGAGAATCTAGCGGCTGATGTGACTGTGGCCACCGTTACGGGGATTGGAGATACAATGGCCCTACGGTTAACCTACGCTCCTGGTTCAGGGTATGGACCTAGGGGAGAACCTTTGCAGATGTGGCGGCCTTCAAAGTAGATTTACCTGAAGCATTGCCTCATGCAACTTTTGGTCAAACACATGTATCACCTGTAAGTGCTTTAAAACCTATGAGGGTAACTCTAGACCCTGATTTAGTGGAAAGCATTGGCCAATCAGAAGAACAATTTTTTTCTTGTGCCATCATTTTTCATTTTCATGGTTTTTGGCCTTCTATTATAGATCTACAGGATTGGATTTCAAAGAACTGGTTGCAAATTAAAGATGGTCATATCCATCTGTGTACCAAGGGTTTTTTTATAGTAATATTTAAAAGCCTTGAAGATAGAAAATCTATTTTGTGTCACAATAATTTTTCTTGGCAGGGTAGATTTCCTCTTATGGCCAAACCATGACATAAGGATTTTAATCCTCTCTCAAAATCCTTTAACAAGCTCCCTATATGGGTGCGGCTCCCTTATCTTTCGTTACACCTATGGCAAAAGGCAGTTTTAAAAACCATTGGAAACGCTATAGGGGATTTTTCATATGAAGAAGAATGTTTGACTCTTCTCCATTTGACTTGTGCATGATTTATGGTAGATCTGGATGTCTCTAAGGGACTTCTTGAGGTGATTTTCATTGAATCCCCAAAGGGCAACTGGACACAAATTTTGGATTATGAGGGAATACCTTTTTGGTGCAGGAAATGCCACCAAACGGGACATATTGCTGCTCATTGTGTTGCTGGGAAATCTCATCCCAGATGTTCACCTTCTTGGTGGTATAAGGGCTCCTCTGAACAAAATGTTGACAAATAACCTCTGGAAGTAACTTCAAAATCTAAGACTGAGAATGAGGAAAGTTCACAATCTGAATTGGAAGATGAAGAGGATTCATTGGTGAATCATTCTAATGAAGCCCCTGTGGTGGCTGTGGTTAGTGATACTGTTGAGCCAGAGGAGGAGGCGGTGGTATCTTCCCCTATTTTGGAGGTTCTCTCAAAGATCTTGAATGTGTTTAATTCTCATAAGGAAGCTATGCCTTCTGGAATCCAAAGTTCATTATCTTTTGAGGCATCGGTTGCTGAGGCAACTAAGGTGGAGGATGGATGGACAGCAATAAGGAGAAAGAAATCTAAGCCTTTGGTCCCTCCTCTTGATATGAATCTTCGGTCATGTAAAAAAAGTCTTAACTTAAAAGATTCATCTAAAGTTCCCTTTCACTGATTGGTTTTTTTAGGGGCAATAAACTGGTCGGGTTTACTAGTTACTAGACTGGAAGGTTGTTCCTGATGGTTAACTTCCAGTTCAGTGTTTTGACTGCTATTTTTTTGGTCATATTTGATGGGTTCAGGTCCCGGTTAAACCTGGTTTTGGTTCTCTTTTGTTAGCAAGTTGTTTTTTTAACCTGGCTATGCTTTAAGGTTTATCTTTCCCTTGTATTGGGTTTCAAGGTCCCTTCAAAACCTATTTTTACCTTAATCTAAAACAATTGAACAAAATATGAGGTACTCATTCAAGGCCTTCAATTGGCTTAAAAGAGAGGGATAAAGTTACTACAAGTTCTTGGGGATAGTTATTTGGTTTTGAATAATAATAGAGGTCAAAGTGCACCAAGAAAATATATTAAAGGTCTACAAATACAAGGTATGTGACCTCATTTAAGGCTTTGATGCTTTCAACATACAAGATATGTCAAAGAATAAAAATTATGATGTAGATAGGATTACCATAGCATGATCACAATATGATCTTCTTAATGATGTTTTGAGAGGCTTAGAGTAGCTTTTCAGGTGATTATTACACATACAGTTCCTAACAATAAGGCTAGTTGGCAAGTTTTTGACAATGATGCACAAATCATCAATTTTTTACAATATGAAGCTAAATTATTAGATATAAACCAATAAAAAATCCAAGATTAGTATAAATATTATATAATTACAGGAAAAAATACACCTAATGGGTTAGTTACCTAATAAAGTATATTCAACTTGAATGACTAGTTCAAAGGGGAGAATATGAACATGAATATCAAAGATGAGAACTACAAACAAATAGCCATAACTGATGGTAAGTTTCAAAAGGTTAATAAAATATACCCTGGATCTAAAATTGATAATTTTTATGGTTTTTTTAGAAGATATGATGATATATTTTATTGGAACTACCAAGATATTAGGGTATTTGACCCAAATTTGTCCCAACACACCATTGAACTTGATCCAAATGGAAAACTAGTGAGATAAAAATAGAGGCCTATGAACCCCAAGATTGAGCCATTGATGAGAAAATAAATTGATAAGCTAATTTATACCAATATCATATTCCCTATAAAGCATTCTTCATGGGTAGCCAACTAGTCCCTGTTAGGAAGAATAATGGGGAGATTAGGTTGTGTGTGTACTTTATGGACTTGAATAAATCTTCCCTTAACGATCATTACCCTCTTCCTCATATAGAACAAATTATCCAAACTATAGCAAGGGATAAAAGGTTTTGAATTCTTGATGGCTATTCAGGATATAACCAAATTTTTGTGTATGAATGTGACCAATACAAGACAAATTTTACCACAAAGTGGGGTACTTATGTTTACAAAAAAATCCCATTCGGTTGACCAAAACTAGTGAAACCTTCCAAATGGACATGGATATAGAATTTATAGGCTTTATTAATGACATGATATTGGTTTACTTGGATGATGTAACTATTTTATCCCAAAATACAGTTGATCGCTTAGATCACTTGATGTAAGTATTTGATACATGTAGATCATTCAGGGTGTCCTTGAACCCAAATAAGTGTGTATTTGTTGTCCACGAAGGTAATTTTTTAGGACATGTGGGTTATAAGCATGGCCTATCAATTGATCTAAAAAGGGTGGAAGCAATCTTGGATCTCTCACTTCCAAGTCACAAAAAAGGCATTCAAAGCATCTTAGGTAAGATCAACTTTGTGATAAGATTTATTCTTAACTTTGATTCTTTAGTAAAACCTCTAACTTCTATTTTGAAGAAAAAAAAGGCTTTTAGTTGGTCTAAAGATAAGGAGAAATAAGTTTGAAGAATAAAGTCATATCCCATGATCCCACTCTCATAAATTGTGATTTTGAATAATATTTCATCATACATGCCTTTGGAAATGATGATGCTATCTCAAAAATCTTCATACAGTAAAATAGTGAAGGAGTGGAGTAGTCAATAGCTTTTTTCAGTCAAAGTTTGAAATATTATGAGTTGAGGTACACTTTTGTATAAAAATAAGTACTTATTATTATAAGGATCCTTAAGATGTTTAGGCACATGGTATATAAAAATATAATTCAATTGATGGTGTTACACCCAAGTTTCAAATACTTATTTTTAAGCAAGGACTTGAATAAGAAGAAGGTTAGTTGTTAAAAAATAGTCATGGAATATGATATAAAAATTAAAGTGACTAAGTTGGTATGAGGTAAAGGTATATGTAAGTAGTTAACCTCAAACCTTTAGGAAGATAAAAAGGTTGTCCTAGTGATACAATATGATTAACAACCAATTGCATCTTCACTTTGTAGAATTTGGACTAAAGACATGATCAAATTCTTACAAATTGGTGAGTATCCACATGGTTTAGAAAAAACTAAAAGAAGATACTTCATATTGTAATCCATTCCACATGTCCTTGTAGATGGAATCTATTTTATAAAATACCTTAATGGTGTCCTCTTAAAATGTATTGAATCAAATCAGATTAACAAGATACTAGAAGAGTTTCATGATAGCCCTTCAAGAGGCCATTTTTACCTAAGACTACTACTATAAAGATTATGAGGCTAGTTACTATTGTCCCAATATTATTAGAGATAAACAAAAATGGGTTATAAGCTGAAAGAATTTTTCTTTCTTCATAGGCAAGCATAATTTAATAACCCTCCCTCTCCATCCAATCTAGGTAGAGCAACCCTTCGTGCAATGGGGTTTCAAATTCATTGGTATGATCAACCCATATTCAAGTGTTGGTCACAAGTGGGTGTTGAATACCATATATTACTTCACAAGGTAGAGAGAAGAAGTGATATTGAAGGAAGCTAATGAGACATCTGTCATGGACTTATATGAAAGTATTGTCACAAGGATTTGGCGTTATAACTACTATCATATCCAATAGTATATTTTATTGGTACTAGGATCATTGAATGGGTATTAAGGCATGGTATATATTTTATTACCTCTTCCAAATATAACCCCAAATGTAATGGATTAGTAGAGTCTATAAATAATAATATCATAAGGATCATCAAAAGAACCATGGAGGAGAACCAAAGAGCTTAGCATACTAAACTAGAAATAACCTTAGGGACTAATAGGATCACTCTTAAGAGAGATATTGGAAACTCCCCCTTAATGTTCATTTATGGGAGAGAAGAAATGATACCATTATCACATGAGTTACTAGCCATTGATCTCAATCACTAGCTAGGAATGATGGACATTGATGTTATGACTATGAGGCTAGCATAATTGATGGAGTTAGAAGAAGTTAAGAATTAAGCAATGCACACAACAGAGCTTCACCAAACTCAAGTAAAGAGGACATTTTATATAAAGGTAGTTGATGGATGCTTCTAATAAGGAGACCTAGTGTTGAAATGGGATGAGGCTAGGGCCAAAGTTTGAAAACACACCAAGTTTGATTCCATATAGAGTGGCCCCTATGTCATTGTCAGTTGTAAATAATCCATTAATTTTTATCTCTCCAAGATGAATGGAGAATAAATACCAATCCTAATCAATGGGATTAATCTAAAGCACTATTACTGAGGTCATGTAAGAACTTGTACATAGTAGGTTTGCTTTTTTTTACTCCTTCCAAGTTTTGATTGCACATTGTTTGAGTAGCCTAGTTGTTCTTCCTTTTCCCCTAAGTGTTGTTGCACATGTTGTTGTTGTCCTTGCTTCTTTATATTCTATTTTGGAGTTATTTTTAGTATTTATTAGGACATTCCAATAGAATATCACTTTCAAAATGATTTCTCTCTTGACTCCATTCATAATGGATTTGATAAGGCAACTGGTTTGAGTGTTTATGTAGGCAAACACCCCTTGGAGGTCACTAGAATGTTAGTTATCCTAGTCACCCCTAGCCCCTCGAAAACTTGAATAAATATATGGGAGTATTATTTGTAAAAAATAGTTGAGTATGAGATCCTTGAAATAATGTTCATGATGATTAGGTGGGTTCAATATTGGGTATACATAAGTCATTAAGATTCCTTATACTCTTGCTCCATTAAATGAGTCTTACAATCACTATTGGGATAATGGTTTATATTAGGCCTATTAAGAGTATATATACATGGTTTTAAATGTATGGATGTGTTTCAGGTCTTGTATAATGTCTTAAATATTTTAAATCCTTTTTTCATGTCCAAAAAAACACCCAAATTACTCCCTAATGCCTAGTCTTACAAGAAGGCTTAATATATTAGCTCTAAAGCCATGATGTCCTAGTGAGGCCTAGCTATTAGTTGAAGGTAAGAGATGATTTTAAAGGTCAATGAATCTAAAATGAGGGTATAAATCATTTAATAGTGTCATATCATATTTTTATAAACCTATTTCACCACCTCCTAATGTAAAATAAGGTCATAATTAAGCGAAAGATTTTAAAGAGTCAAGATGTCATATTTGAGGTCATTAAAGTCAATTTAAGAAAGTAAGGCATTCTTAAAAGTCTCAAAAGGTCATAAATTTCGTTGAATACCCTCCTCTAACTCTCCCATCCATAAAAATGGGAAAAAGGGGCATTGAACTTAATGATTTCTCTCCATTCTTTCTTTTAGGTGACATTCAACTCTCTTGATGTGAGGAGAGTGCATCAAGTAATAGCTAAATCATTGCTCATCCTCTAAGCATAATCATGGAATATTAATTGTTTTAGGAGCATTTTTCAGATTTGATGGAGAAATCTTTAGGGTCAAGGCTTTCTCATGATCTCAAACCTTTTCAAGGCCCACAACTTCAAAAAGGATGAAGTTTTAATCATCTTTTATAGGTTTATTCAAAGATATTAATAATAAATAACCATGATATTGAAGTGGATATGGTCTCAAAATCATGTACAAGTTCCTCAATGAAAATTAAAAGTCCATTCATTAAATAAGTGACAATTTTTAGGGGAATAAATCTTGAAAACAAGCCATGAATGAGAAACATGCCTAGAAAGTTGTAGGTTTCAGCTTTCAAAGCACAAGTTACAATGTTTTTTGAGGATTTATGCATGGAAATATGATCCAACAACCATATCAAAACATCTAAAAAGTGTATGAAATATTCTTGATGGATTTACATGCAAATCAAGGCATAAAATACCTCAAACATGAAAGTCATCAAGAGGTTGCAAGTTTTTCAGTGTATTATTTAAATTTTTAGGGGTGTTCAATCACAAAAAGGTAATATGGGGTCACCTTATCATTATTATATATTCATAGGCCTTCAAATAAGAAAATCATGCTCACATACCTCCCAACTGGACATAATCAACCCAAAACCTCACTTGTAGGCACTTATAGGTAGTTTTTAATGACATACTATCTTTGCTCAAGAGTTTCATGGATTGGTACGACCATTGGAGATCATGGAGGAAGTATTGAAGATCATTATATAGTTGTTTATAAGAAAAAATAAGGAATCATGGATATAAACCATCTTTAAGAAGCTTAAAATTTCTTATAAATAACTAGTAGAAGACATTGTTCAAGGTTTAAATGTATTTATACAGATGTAGAACAATGATTGGATTATGAAGGAGGTTAGGAGGCTTAAAAAACACCAATATAATTCATCAAGCTTTATCAAATATATTATAAGCACGTGGATATACTAAAATATTACATGCATCCCCTAAACCTTGCCAAAACCCTATAATCTCGTGATTCCACTTTTTGATGTTTTTGAGCTTCATCAAGTAGAATACATGATGTTTTTAAAATCCTAAAAGGATGTAAATATTCTCAGAGAACACTCAAAGATTTCAAGATTGATGAGGAAGAAAACAAGGGTTTATTGATTTTAAAACCCAAGTTGCAAGTCTATAAGGAGAAGTATCCAAGGGTTTCAAATCTTAAGCATGATTATAACCCTCCATGACAAGTTATAAGCAAATTTTTTATCAAGGAATATAACAATGAATCATTTTTAGTTTTTCCATGTTTTTGATAATGTATGAGGTCTCAACAAATAAGTTTTGCCATATGTGAAATAGGTGCAAGTCTACTAGACAATATAATGGTTTCATGATGTTCAAATCCCTTTATAAAACACTAACAAATATATATCAAAGGTTGAAAAATAATTTTCAAGAGTCTATAAGAAGCATCTACAATCTTCAAGTATATGTTTCAAATTTTTTTTTCTAGCCTATAGGTGAGTTTCAGGGTTTAAATGAAGTTTTGAGCTTAAAATAAGACCCCTAAAAATTTAATGAAAGGATGATGTTATCAAAAATATTTAAATGTGTTTCCATCTTAATAAAAAGACAAAAAACAAGACAATAACTCTCTCATTTCATAAAGTATCATCCAAGATAAGTTCCAAGTCAAGTGAAGGAAGATTTAGAGGTAGCAGGCCCATGCAAATAAGGAAGATGATAGTTATAGGTTAAATGAGTTACAATGTTTCTAAAGGGACTCTATAGCCTTTTCTAGCCTATGACAATGTTTTATATGTTGTGAGGGACATGAACATGATCCATGGATTCAAATCTCAAGGTTTGAAACATGTGTAAATTAGGACATGGTTCTAGTTAAGCCTTCAAATTACTTCAAGCACATACAATCCTCTATGATGGATAATGATAGATTTCATGTTTCAAAAGGTGTTTTTAACATGTTATATCTGATTGTAAGATTATAATGAGTTTGAATAACCTAAGGTATAGACTTCAAGACCTCAAAATAAGATTACAGTCCTATGGGCTAATTTTGAACTTCTCTTCAAGGTCTCAAACCTAATCAAACTAAGTCTATAGATCTGCCTCATGGATTTCATGAATAAATAAGAAGTGTGTGCAAGATCTCTATGTTTTATAAGTAATAAGAAATAGGTTGTAGGCAAAGGATCCATGATTAAGAGTAAGGGTTCCATGTCTTATCAATGTTGCATGGATTTTGAGCATGATCATATCTACAACATAACTCTTGAAAGTTTTTTTAATGATACAAGAGTTATATGAGTTTCAAAATATCCCTCAAGGTTATTAGAGGATTACTAGGGGTATATATCATGAAATAAAGACTTAAATAGTTCAAGCATGCCATATAATCTTGTAACAAGTATCAACTGGGTTTTAGTAGGGTTTAGTATATATTTTAAGTTTTCATGACAACTAAAGTATGTTTTCAATATCAAACAAGGATTTGAAGCTTCTTAAGACCCTATCAAGGTCTATAAATATTTTCCAATATCTCCATAAAGGTCCCTATGGTTCTATGATTGTGACAAAGGGAAAGGCATGGGTCTATATGCTTTCAAACACCATAAATAGGTTTATAACAAAGTCTTTTGATGAAACTTGTATAGCTTCAAGCATCTCAAGCATGTTATAGTCCCATAAGGTGAGGAAACATCAAGGCTTTAATATATATATAAGGATTCCATAAATTGTAGGATCCTTACGAAGAATAAAATCCTACCAATTCAAGGTTCAAGGTTGTGACATAGAGATTATAAGTCTACATGTTTATTGTAAGCCTTCATGATAACCAAGATTATAAAGCTAGTCAGGGGAAAGTTTCAAGAGGTATAAAATTCAAAGAAGATTCCTTGGTTGGTCAGGATGAAAATAAATTTTGAGACACTTCAAATAATGATTACTTGAAACGAGGATTCTAAGATCATGAAAGAGATATCCACATCATCTAATGTGGATTAAAATATGCCAAGCATGGTCTTATGAGAGAGGAAAAATTTAACAAGAATAGAGTGTTGTAGTAAGAAACTAGTTTTAAAACATTATAGGGTTGTCACTCATTCCAAGAAATGTTAGTACAAAGTTTAAAAACTTGGTTTAAGAGTGGATAGACTTGACACATACCTTATAGACTAAATACTATAAAAATTTGAAGGTACAATGAATAAATCTCTTCTAATCCATGTGAAGTTTACAAGCCTATCCCATAGATTTCATGACTAACCAAGGTGTGAATGCTAAGTTGATGATGATGAGGCTTATTACAAGGATCCAATTCCTTATAGAAGTATGAAAATATTGGAAAGGGTGTCAATCATAGACAATATCATAAAAGTCCTATAAAAATATAAAGAAGTATAAACACACGATTTCAAACCTGCAACCAATTCTATGAAGGCCTTATATTACAAACCTAATAGATAAAAAGGAATGGACTTCAAGGTCTCTTGGTGAATTTGGAAGGCCAATTGAGGAAAAGGATTTTAGGGGTGATAGAGGGATAAGATATGATCAAAATTATGTATACCTTTAAGATGCAGGTTGCAAGATCTTATTCTTTAAAGACATTTTTCTATGATAGAAGGGTTTTATCTTGAAAAACTCTCTTTTATGCCTAACTAATCAGTTTGAAGGAGTTTAAAGGTGTCTTGGAAAATGTTGGATGATTATATGAATAAAAATGTAGAGAGTGAGTAGGTTAGATCCTAAACACCAACCATGAGGCCTATAAATTCAAGAGATTGGGTTTGCAAAGGACTAATTATAGGATTACAAAGGGAAGGAGACGATAAAATAGGACTATCAGGCATATAATTGCATGTTTATTAATCTCTTAAGGAGTTCTCATGAGAAACTAAGATGCTACATCAACTTTTCTAAATCTCCTAGAGATAATCATGTAGATTTCAAGATGAAATTTATTTTTATTATTCTCCTATAGCCTACCAAGAAAGGAGTGGAGATAAATGGTCATAAAGAGCATGGTGAGGACATGAGGTATTAGAAACTGATCTTAAAGGTGTGTAAACACTCCATGAAGTGACCATAATGAAAATTAAACCCTAAAATATCTAAATGGCATAATATTTCTATCTCCAATTCAACCATAAAATAAGTTTTGACATGTATGTGTGGAGAAATGGGTGAGTTAAGGTGGTTAATGCAGGATTTTCTCAAGTGTAGTAGCGTTGTAAAAGCATATTCATCATCTACAAGCACTCATAATGATAGAAATAGTTGTAAGGCCTCTGTCTCTATTACTGCACCACCCTCCTTAGAAAATCATCATGATGGTAGGCCTAATTCATTGAAGGAGAATTAATGACCCCATTTACATTTGTTTTCTCTATTAAATAGGTTGGAGTTATGATGTAACAATTACATTTATACATTTTAGTAGTGCTTTATCTCCTTTCTTGGTTCTCATTTATTATATATAGGGATGGAAATGCCTTGTTTTATATCCCTCTACTGAGTATAGTAAAACTTTGCTTTTTTAGAGACTTGTAATGGTGGCCTTAGGCCTTTAAATTAAATAAAGACTAATTCTTACCATGTCTAAACATGTATTCTTGTGTGATTTTAGTGTTTTGTTAATCTAAACTTGTGTTATGGAGTGTTATCCCTTGTGAATGTCTATTTCCCTCTACCTTGGTATAAGAAGGCATGTCTTTTGTAGATTATATGTTGTGTTACAATTGGTAATGCAAATGATAAGTTGTGGAAGATCATTATTTATGTATTTTATAAGATATTTTGCATATCACTTCTAGTTATATCATAATCCACCATCTTCATATGAAACACTTATACTTGAGAAGCCCTATTTGGATATTATTTAGAACAAATTTCATTCTTTATCAGGAGATTCTCAATCTTGGTGTATCACCTCATTTTCAATTTTTTAGCTTCATTCCCTCTCTCTCTTTTCATGAATAGAGTCTTAGTGTAGCTTAGATAGGCTTAGATAGTGTAGGTTTTAGGGTTGAATTATGATCCTAAATTAGGTGAAATATGGTTTGAGAAGGAGTTGGACTTCTCTATAGATTCACTCTTAGCATAGGTCACCCATACCTAGGAGTGTTTCCATTTATGTTAGTTGAAATAGGTGTTAGGACCTCATAGGGTGAATTTAAACATAACAATACAACCTTAACCACAATAGATTCATGCTTTTCAATTAAATATTACTTGAGGTCATGATCATTTAACCTAAAACTCATGAAAAAAATTAGATACTCAATGCCTTCATTTTTAAGTACAAGGATGGTTGTCAATGTGTATTTGAAAGGGTATCGATACATAATGAAATCCTTCTAAAAATTTAAGAAAGTTAGGACAAGTGCTTTGGCACTATTATATTTAATTTAATTAAAAGAATTCTTTCCATAATCTATCTATTTTAAACATTTCCCTCACATCATATTAACAATATGTCTCATTAGTTCAACAAAATTAAGAGTGAATCTCCTAAAAAAATAGCTTAGTGAAGAAAGAATGTTTCTAAGGTTGTCTAGTAGGTAGAGATAATTGGTGAATTGCTTTCACTCTTTCTAGGTTGATCCTAATACCTTCCTCAAAAACTACATGCCGAATAATTTTTGCTTCAGTGATTGAAAATATGGAATTTTTTGGATTCAATGACATGTCATGCACCTAAAATCTTTTGAAACCCATTTTTAGATGTTCATAGTGATCTTCCATTTTCTTTAAAAAGATTATGAGATCATCAAGATAAATTAATAT
Source organism: Torreya grandis (assembly GCA_037957365.1). NCBI lineage: Eukaryota > Viridiplantae > Streptophyta > Pinopsida > Cupressales > Taxaceae > Torreya > Torreya grandis. Next base: position 1,314,326 of record JARHVA010004502.1, read on the forward strand.
GATTTTATTTTTTAGATTGATAAAAATAAAAGTGCATTACTATTTCAAAATTTGCTTTGGCATTTATGGGATCAAAATGCATCCTCCTATATGCAAATGTTATCTAATGTATTATAAATGTTGTTTTGTATTGATCTTCCAAGGCAAATTGAACTTGATTGTAACCAAAAAAACCATTTAGCATGGACATCATTTTGTAACCTATGATAGCTTGTAGGATTTATTCCATGATTGGAAAAGTATAATTATATTTGAGTGAATCATAATTCAAATTTCAAAAATAAACACAAATTATGACCTTTTTGTTATTCTTCCTTACTAGTATAATATTGGCCACCCATGTAGAGTGGTGGTTTGAGAAGATTATTATTGTATTTATCCATTCATATATGGCCCCTATAATTTTAGAATACAATGTATCAATTTATGCCTAAAATGGTTGATACCAAGCTTTAATGGAATATTATGCTACATATTTTTGGTTCTAAAAGACTTCAGATCTGCATAACACCATGTGAAAATATCCCTTTACAATTTGAATAGAGCTATGAAACTTATTCATTATTATTTAGAAAAACACTTCCCCATATTTACATATCATGGTTCCTATTCTATGTTGATATTTACTCTTTCCTATTCAGATGATCCTTGAGGTTGCCCTTGTATTTTATTTCATATGTACCTATTGTGTTTATCAAACATTGTTTCCAAGGGGACTAAACCATTAGGAATCTTGTTTGAGTTTAGTTGGATTATCTTTCCATCTAATTGGTTGGGCTTAGTATCATATGTTCCTTTAGATATTGTGATTTTTATCTATAGTGAGGAATATTATCTATATGATGATAATCTTCCCTCAAAGTAAAAATTTATAAATCTATCTACCCATTCTAGGAAAATAATAGTTTGTTCATCATTATTGAATAATTTATAATGTTTTAAATTATCCATAACACTTGGTTAGTATACCAATTAAATAATATATTTATCCTTGTCAATAATTTTATGGGGAAATAATAAGAATGCATATACAATCAACACATCCACTTTAGATTTTTCTTCTCTTGGAATGATATAAATGGCAAAGGATTATGCATGCTTTGATGTAGACCCAAACCATGTTTCTATAATGCCTTAACCTATTGATCTTTACTTGGTATTAATCTCATACTTGTTTCACAATCAACTCAACATATCCTTGGGATCAGGGATTTTGAATTCCCATTTCCTCAGTTACTTAAAATCCTAGAAGCAACACTTCATAATTAACTGTATTATTGGTGCATTCAAATTGGATTTTTAAGAGAAAGGGAATAAATATTTCTAGGGGATAAAAAACACTACTCCAACACCTAAACCTATAATTTAATAACTTATATCAAATTATAAGGTCCATATGTCATTTTTATCACCTTTAATGATCTCAAAAAGTTCTAGATACTTTTTATTATCATCATGTAAGTACCCAGGCCTCCTTCCTCATATAAAATATTTGTTTTAGGATCATTTGAATTTTACACCAAGTATTTAGCCTTTGGTCTTCTGAGATCAACATTTCATTAATTCCATTTATAGGAATGGTAGCATGTGTCTAGTCTAGTTGAATCTCACCTCCAAGGTATTTATATAAACTTATAATCAACAACATTCCATAAATCTAAGGAGTGACTATGACCAAAATATTTATCTTGAATCATTTTTCAAAAAATTTTGATATAGCTACCTGAGCATATTTTATTTTTTCAATCAAAGGAACTCATTTCACCTCCATGTTGAAAAAATGAAATAAATTATTATTTCATGTTATCCATAAGGCATGCACTAATTTGGTTGTCATCACATTGTTTGAAGCTACATAATCAATTATGTAATTATTCATTAGGAAACCTCCAAATAAGATTGAAACATATAATGGTTCAGATCTTTCACTACTTTGAGTATCCCAATCCATGTTATTATAAAGGAATAAATAAACATTTCTGACATGAATCCCATGAGGTGATATATTTAAACTAATATAATATTCACCTCTGATAAATTTCATCAATCTATCAAACTACTTAGGATTTGACTTAAGATATTTAGTTTGATAAATTTGAATCTTGGTTTGATTCATGTGGTTAATGATATCAAATAAAGGTGAATAAAAAGGACTTGATTCATCATCGGTGGAGACATTTGAAGGAAATAAATAACTTCCCATATTATTAGGTTACTTATCTTTTACAAAATTTGGCAAAGGAGTACCTTTATTTGAGTACAAACGTAACTGAGGCTTTAAAGGATTCTTTAGTATTATAATTTTTAGATTCTTTATTTTTATCTATTCATTTTAAGTTCTCATTTTGAGATATGATTAATATTGCATGTGAGATATTATTCATATATGAGGTGCCCAAAACACCTTCATTTAGTGGTTTTTTAATTGTGTAATTATTACAATATCCTCACCATTTCTAGGTAATTAGAACCATCATGATCATTAGTGCAATGAAAAAAAAATTGAAATGGATTTTTGTAGGATATGTTTCAATACTGATTTATGCAGGTGAAGTAGGGAGGCTAGGACAAACACCTACATATATGGGAAAAATGGTCTCCTAGGCACATCCTTATACATCACAACCTGATGAGCCTGAAGATTTTTTATTCAAGGCTAGTATGTCATGTTCCAATTTATAAATTAGATGGTATATTGAGCCTATTATTTTATTTTTAAATAATATTATTTCATTTTTTAGACATTATCATATCATCTTTAATCTTTTTAGCTTGATTTTGTGTCATCTCCAAGGTTTACTTATGATTCTTTTGTAAAAAAAAGTGTAACTTGGGTGATTATGCAATTAGAAATTAAACACTTCTAATTATATATGATGGGAATATAAATCAATATAATATTATGTATTATATTATTAAATTTATCTATGATTTATGTCATGTTTTCATTCAAGATTCATTTTTCATTTGAGTTAATTGAGCGAAGAGTGTGTGTTGTCTTTAGCTAGTTTGAACATTTCTTCAAATTTGTATCTAATTGTCTCCTAATTTTGGATATAACCTGATATAAGATGATGAAAAAATTATGTTTACCCTTCAATTAAGTGTTAGTAATTAAGTTAATGTAAATCATATTTATTAACCACCATAAAATCACAAAACCAGATTTTAAATGTGTGAAAATCAGATTTAATCATGCGAAAATAATTCCTTCAAACCATAATTTAATGAAAGAATATAAGGATAGAACAAAACCAGTAATAAAACATAACATAGATATACCATGGTTCACCCAATGTGGACTAAATCCACCAAGAAAGTCCTCAAATAAATCAATAATCTGAAACAAGATTACAATGAACTCTCACATAGATAGAAAATTCTCCTATAGAAAATGCTACATAGACGTTGCACTTTCACCTACACCTGCACTTTTTTGTATCTCAAAAGATGCTAAACCACACCTTGTAAATGAACATATACACTTTGTAAAACACCTATACTTTTGACTTTGTCTCCCAAACCACACCTACAGAATAAAAATATTCAACAACCTCTCATAAGTCACACCACACCCTGTATAAATAGAAAATGGTGTGGAAAACATCCTCCCAAGAGAAAACTTGCCATCCTCACCTAGGATAGGCTCTATCCACAAGATTAAACACCATTTAGACCTTTCAAAGCATATATAAAATGTCCTTAGAGGAGGAACATGCCATTCCTCTCCAAATGGCACAACTTCCAATATAGAAGTCTGACCCACTTTTATAATACATCAAAAAATTATTAAATACTGCATTTAATAATTTTTATCCTCCTAATGCATCATAGAAATAATTAAATACATCATTTAATAATTTTTTTGAATGTATCATGAAAATTATTGAATACATCATTTAATAATTTTCTCCTAATGCATTACATAAATATTAAATAAATAATTCATTCCCGAGAACAAGGAAATCAATCCCACTTCCAAAAAACATGGAATTATACATGAAAATTATACATTTAATAATATTCACCCACATGAGGAGAAAAGTAAAAATGTGCTCCCCACATCCTTGGAGCTCTCCAGGCACCCAAAGTGTACCAACAAGGTCATGTGATAGCCCCAAAGGGCTCCACACTCAACATTAAGTTTTCCATGAATAGTCTACCTAATAATTATTCATTTTCCACACCCAAAATATCACAAATTGAAGGGAAATTATTTATATGTTCATCAAATGTTATTTACCATCACAGGTAAACTTGGTAATTTTTTTATTGAACCTTTGGGTAAATCGTGGATTAGAGCACATAGGGCCAATTTCCCAATAGGTGGAACCCATGGTACTAGTATAGTTTCCATGATCTGTATGTCTATTTTAATTGAAATTAAAAAATTAGGCAAAAAAATGATTTGTTTGGAGTTTTGACCATCCTTCTTACCTGCTCTCGAGAATGTCTAAAGTTAGATTGTTCGTCTAACTCAAAGAGTGGTTCAAAGATACCTATAATCCTCTTGGACCTCATGAATATTTTTCTAGCCAAAATGAAAATAGAATTTGGCCATAATTTATAAGAGAGGTTTATTCTATATCAAGGTTGAAATGATATATGAACAATACTTGTTACATTGAATGATAAGTTGAGTAGGTAACATAGAATACCCACATGTGCCCCATAGTGGGCACCAAAAAGTGTTGGTGAAATATTTGATACTTTGTAAAATATTTTAAATCTAAATAGTGAAGGACACAAAAAGTCTCCCCTCCATTCAAAGGGTAGGTTCCATTTATTGAAAATAATAACAAGATAAATAAAATTATTTACAATATTTGTAGGTTGAATAGAGTATTATGTTTTATTGATTTCAACCATTAAAAATAAAAATAAAAAGAAGGAAGGTGAAGGGTTGTGCATGAATGACAAAATTAAAATTTAATCCATTTCATGACAATAAGGTATTCTAAGTCATATACTATTTTTATAATATAATAAGTATTGCTTGAGAGTTAAGAGATATGCATCCACATTAAAAAATTACACATCTAAAACAAACACTAGACACAAATTATTTAGTTTTCCTTGTGTTCCTCTTTGGTAAAATGAGCACAAAGTCTCTTTCTCCTTTCCTTTAAAAAAACTTGCAATGAGCATCAAACAAACCCTGTACACTAACCATTTATCTTATTTATAGAGGTAGGATAGAATGGGTTGACCCGTCATATTCCATATTTTGTCTTTTTCATATTATGATTTAATAATATTTTCTAAAAAAAAATTAATATATTTAGAAAATATGAATTTAGAATAAGACAAAAAGTACTATAGGATTTTTTTTGGTGTATGGGCCTACAACTGGAGCTGTTGTTTAGATTTATTTTGAAGGGTTATTTTATATATTATGAATTTCTAGACTATTTCAACAATTGAATTCCCCTTGGTAATTTCCATATTCTTTTAAATGATGAGCCATTTATGAGATATTAGCATAATTATATGAGGAGTATCTGAAATGTCTTTCCATTATGCATTCATTTCCTCCATTAAAGAATGAATTTCACTGAGAATGTTCATAGAAGATAAATTCAAGGTACTTTTTTAACAGATCCTCTTTAAATAGCTTCATGAATTACTCCTTTATAACATCCAATGGATGAAGCTAAAACCATAATCCTTGATAAAATTAAAATGAAGGTTCCCCAATTTGGAACATGCTTCAAACATCTTATATCCTTCAAAGTAGTGCTTCATAACCTACTTCAACACTTCTATCTTGTGGAGGCACATTGTAACCAACTAAATGATAGGTCATTTTATTTATTTTAAACACTCCTAATTTAACTATCATGTTCACATTGGTTCCCTTCATTTATTCTCTACCCTACAAAACATGTTTCCATAAGTTGGCTTCATCTTGATGACACTTGATCTATTTTTTAACTTTTATTTGTTTTGAATCAATATTTTCATATAACTTCACTATCTCATCAACATACTTCATGACATCAATCAACAATTATTATACCCAATATTCAATGGTTTTCCCATAATGTTATGCTTAGTTATGGCTGAAATAACTTATTTTCTTATTATGTGGACTTGTTTAGGGGTTTCAAATTGGGCACTAGTAGGGGATTTCACCAAATTCAATAGATAATTTACATATCCTATGAGCTATCAAACCTAATACTTTAATTTTTATTATGTCATTTCATCACGTGCATATATTTTAATCATTATTTTATTATTAATGAAGAGATTATGCACATCACTTTTATGAGTGGATTCACCAATAAAAACTCTTATCAAGGTATATAATCAGATTGGGTCATTTCTCCTTCATCCTTCTCAATGTTTGGTTCTATAATCTCTATGAAATAAGCACTAGATGGATATGTGACCAAATAATATGTGGTCTTAGCCTTCTTTAGGGGAGGATCCACAATAATATTTTATAATGCATCCTAATATGGAAACTACATCTAATAGATTCTTCCATTTCCCAAATAATGGTGGCATCTATTGAAATGCCTCATTATTAGTATTAACCATATGTGTATCTACAAAAATTGATGAAGTAGGTTGTGTAGGTTATCTTTGAGGAGTATAATGTGGTAAATTTGGATGTGAGGAAAAGATGATATCATGAGATAAAGTGTTCATGGTGAATTGAAATTGAGTACAACTCTTTCACCTATTGATTGTTCCATCCCTTGAACATAAGCAAGATATTGTTATTTTATATTCTTGATCAACAAAGAGGGATATTCTAATGGGGAGGAAGGTTGATGTCAGGGTTTTTTTTAGTGGTGAATCTTATTTAATCTACAAATATTCCATTTTTTGAAGTCAATATTTGGCAGTTTTTATGGAATGGTTGATAGGGTGGGATCGTCTAAATTTTTGGGGTCCAAGTTAATTTTGAGGAGAGGTTCACCTACATTTGAATATAAATTTAATCATATAAATGTAGTTTGATGATACCTCAAAATAAAATTTAGAGGAATTTTCCATATACTATCTGGTGACTTTAAGAATTATTTTGGTGGTTTGTATTTCAAATCCAAGGAGGGCTTCAAGAATCAACAGTTTCTAGCAAGGAATGCAATGATTTTTTAATAATATAATTTCTTAGTATTTTTTAACTATAATTCTATTTACTATTCTTTAAGTGCCATCATGACAATTAAACATGAAGAAATTTGATGATAGCCTATAAACACCTGATGACATATTATCAGTGTGGGTTCCCAATGGTAGCCTATGGGCACTTGACTACAATCTACCAGTACTCAATGATAACATACAGGTGGATGATGTCAGGCTATGGGTGGATGATGGCAGGCTACAGGTAGATGATGATAGGATACCTAGATTAGATGTTATCAACCTATGATCAAATTCCTATATCTTGTGGGAATCTACCCATAAGCATATGAGTAGATGTCTATAGGTTGAAAGCATCCACCTATAGGCTGTACGTAGATGCCCATAAACTACATGCATCCACACATTTGCTATAGGTAGATCCTTACATCTTATGGGTTTCTTCTTGTAGCCTATAAGTGGATTCCCCTATAACATATAAGTATTTACCTACAAGCCTAGAGGTAGATGCCCATAGGCTTCAAGCATCTACCTATTGGCTATAAGCGAATGCCCATAGGCTATAGGTATCTACTTACATCCTATGAGTGGATGTATGTAACTTGTTGGTATCTTCCTATAGATTATAGGCATCTACCTATAGCCTAAAAATATATTATTGTAACATGCAGGTGTCTACCTATATCTTATGGGTGGATACATGTACCTATGGGCATCTATTCGCATGCTTGTGGGAAGACACCATAGGCTTTAGGCATCTAGCTACAAGCTATCAACATCCATCTATAGGCTACAGGCATATACCTTCAAGCTATCAGTGTCTTCTTTTAGGATAACAACATACACCCATAGGGTTTCAAAATTCACCCATAAACTATCAACATCTACCCATAGGCTACAGGCCTCTGCCTATAGGCTATAGTCAAGCACCCACAAGCTACTATTGGGTACTAGCAGGCTATAGTTGATAATCGATGGGCTTTATGTTATTCACTTCATGGCATCACATGACTCACCTATGCAATGATATACCTTATAAACTAATTTTACACTATTATGAATCTGATTCACCTTGGGACCTCCATAGATTTTTTTTATATGGCCCACTAAAATGAACCCTGGTTGATGTATTAAAACTACTTTATTAGCTTATAATTTTCTTCCCACAAGGAGACATTCACCATAATTATTTATTAGTTTCTTTATTTAGTTTGGGTCTTCATCATGATCATCACCACCAAATTTTTTAGTGAGACAAGATATAATACCAAAACCACTAGATCTAGTTACCATTAAAGTAGATATAAGATCTTATTTTGCTAAAGTTTTAGATTTGAATTTTTGGGAACTAGTAGCTCTTATAAACTCTCAGTTGGTGATATCATGGGTCAACCAAATTACCACTCTTATAAGTTTTTCCATGAATATTATAATGTATCCTTTCTCAAAGGGTTCACTACCATCTTCGATCATTCTATTAGGTACTCATTTGTAGGTGAACATCTTAATTTAATATAGGCTCAAATTCCTACAATCACATCTTCAAACCTTGAATTTTTTAGTATGGTCAACCCAATAATCTACCAGATGATGTTTATGAATATATGAGGAGTTAATACCTAGATTGTATTACACATATGCCTTAATGTCAAATTAATCTCTACTCTTATGAGGGTACAAATTGAAATGAACTATACTAGCCTCAATATTTAGAACATAAGTTGCATTTTGGCATGTGTAATTTCACAAAGAAATTAGGAACATTAATCCTACTATATGTCTCTTCCTACATTTTTTATAAACATTGAAATTTTTTCTACACAATTAAATTAGTAAACATTATATCATTGACCATCCTCAAAAGCCTGATAGGAAAACCTTCAAAACCTCTATCTCTGATATATGATAACGTTTAGAATTGGATGAAATGGCTTACATATTGTGACACAGTGATGATTCCTTCTTCAAAAAGCATGCTTTCCCAATCTTGTTTCAACACTTTCACTATCCTCATGTGGTGAATGCATTATTCCCTCATCTAAAGTGCTTGTTATTTTATTTCCAAGGTCATTTAAAGATAAAAGTCATAGAATCTAGTACTAGTCGTTTCTAAATTTGCCATTTTTTTTAGGCTTGGAAATACACATTGAAATGCAAGAGAGTATACCAAATATTAACTCATATAAAATGACTTGGTGGCAACCAATTTGGCTAGCTAGTTATAAACTTCATTATTGATCATGCTTCCCCAATCAATGAAGTTCTTTCCATCACAAATGATGCCCTTTGGAAGAAACATCCAAGGATGAACATCCTTGGTATTTGCATTACCAACCACCTTATTGAGTAGGGTGATCATATTTAAATTTTTTTCCACAAAATAAGCTCTGGTGAAGCTCGTAGAAAGTTTAAATGTGACTCCCATTTTAGATTTAGCCATATGCTATCATGACGGTGAGGTGTTTATCTATATTTTTATACCAAATATCCTACATAATTTCCACACTCATCCTAACACATTACTCTATGGGATTTGAAATGTTCCATCAATGGCTTCTCCATCAATCTTAACTACAAGGGAATCTCTTATAGATTTGATTTCTTTTGGATATGCATTATAGTATTGAGTGTATACTAGGAATACATCTGAACACTGCAAAAAATTTTAAAATTCATCCACCTTATGTAAACCACTTCTTTACAAGAGGGCACCTATGGGCATACCATATATATTATCAAATTTAGTGGAATTCTATCATGTCTACATGTCAAATCATAAAATCATTGATTGATAAGACATAAGTTTCTAGGATTGATAAAATCTCATATCCTAAGCATTTGTACTTCATCTTGATTATTTTGTTGACGTGAAAGGTAGTTTCAAGAAGTGATTGGAGTTTATCACAAGGGTTTGGTGGAAAAAAATGTTTGTGGGGTTATGTAGAGAAAAAAATGGTGGTCATGAAATTGTTTTCCTTTACTATAAATTCTTCCTCTTGAGTCTTTCAAAGTGGATTGGAAATTTGGTGTACCCAAGGTAAAACAACCTCCCCTATTAGTGAAGGGTACTTGAAATTAGTTTTTCAATTGATGAAACTTGTGTGGTTATAGAGTATCTACAAAATTGAAGGTTTTAACTATGTTTGGGAAAGATTTGGCCTTAACATAATTAAATGGTGGGAAAAAAACTTCATCTTAGAGTAGGAATAGAAGGAGAAAATTTTTAGGGTGATTTAAGTAATTGTGAGTAAAAATATTTAAAAAAAACTTTTTGAATGGTCATGGGGTGGTAGAGATACCATATGCATGTGCATCGTGGCACCATGCAAAAAAGTCACCACTACCCCATTTGTATAATAAACACGTATATCATGATGATGATGTTGGTTAAGGCCACGTATCCATGAGGTCAGGATGTCTCAGCACTATAGGCATAATAGGCACAGGGTCACAACACATCTACACTAGAGACATGTACCTACATCTATAGAGTCTAAAGGTCAAATGGGCCTAAAATTATAGATGTAACAGGCATGTAGGTGCACTTTTGTGCCTTAAAAAAATTAAAATTTCAATTTTTTTGACTTAACTAAAACATTTTAGACTTGACTCAAACTTTTTTATTGATAATAATATTTTCAAAAAAACCAACTATAAAATTTTTAGGAATAACACATTATTAAAATGGTTTTTAATTATGACTCTAAAAGATGGAGTTGGGTTGGATCTCCATTTTTATTTAGGACCTTACCATATCTAGGGTTTGTGATTTATCAGTAAATAAAATAGAAGAATGGCCTATGGGGATACCGATAATTATTGACTCAAGAACTGTCAAACAAGCTAATGTATACCCTCAATGGGCTTTGAAAACTAAATAAAATCTTATAGGGAAGATCAAACAAAGGATCTCAAGTGAAGTTGTTTTGAAATTATCAAAACAGTCTTAGCGATCCATAGCTCTCATTTGGGACTAGTTACAGCATCTAAGATAGGATTGGTGGACGTTGGTGCATCTAAAAAACCCTTTATTCATGGTCAAACTAAAACAAACCCATAAAGGGCTACTATAGGCACAAAAAAGTTGTCATAGATTACATGGATTGGCAAGGAAAGTGGAGGGTTGGTGAAATCATTTATGGATATTTTTACTAAGTCAATAACCTTAAAACATAGAATAAAGCTTCCTCTCTAGGTGGTGAAAATCAGCCCTTCAATCTCTTTTGGGGATGAAGTAATCAAGGAAATTCTTAAAAATAAAGAATGGTTTACCTCTAGAGGGCTCATCTATATATTTGACATGTATTAGCCTATCCTACCAACTTTACATGACTCAGTCTCCAAAAAATGACAACCACTCATGGAGGATAACTTAGAGATCTATCCATATGTGAAAGGCTTATTTATTATAGTCTTTGTTTACTTGAATGACTAACCCAAAGGTATAAAATATAAGACATGGAGTTGAGATCACCATTTACTTTTCTTAAAACCCTAGTTTGTTGAATTTTATCACAAATTGGAAACCATAATAATCAGGCATGTGTGGATTCATTTACCATACCTCCCTCTACAATTTTGGGCAAATATACTAGGTGAATTGATAATAATATATGATTCAACTAGTGGCTTCTTACACAACACCTTTACCTAGATTTTGGTGGAGATAGACATTTGAAAGAAACGGCCATCAAATAGTAACCTAAAAGTCAAATACTGTTATTGGATTTAGTCCTTGGATTATGAAGGAATCCATTTTAGATGCTAAAAATGCTATGACATCAGGTATTTAGAAGTTAATTAATGTAGCCCTAAACAAAATACAATAATTTATTGGTGGAAGGACACCCTCCCTTCTCACCTTATAATCTTTATAGATAATAATTGGTGTAGCAAAATAGATGAAACACCAATTACTTCTTATCCATCAAAGGTTGTTAAAAATTAGTTCAATGGAGACAAGGTTGGAAAAGTTGGGAACCTATTCCCAATTAGGGAGTTTTTATTGAGCAATGATTATTTACAACTCACCAAGGAATGTATGGTGGTTAGGAAAAAGAAGAACAGGTGGTTAGCTTTAGAACCAACTCCCTGTATTCTATAATTCTATAACCTAAAGGGGAAGGGTGGAATTTTAGTTGGAAGTGGGAAACTATGCAAAGGTTATTAAGAGGTAGAGTGAGCCATTAGTGCACGTTGGTTCCATCTAGTTCAAAATTGTTTTTAGTTGACTCTTTGTTGGTTATCACCCTCGTTTGACCCTATTTTTGGCATCTCTTGGGCTCTTTTGGCTCAAGGGATTAGTGGTATTTTTGTAATCCTAATTTTTATTTTTAATATAATAGCTAGTGGACCTATCAAACCTCAATCATCTATAAAAATGTTTTTAATTTATATAAATATTATAAATTTTAATTGAAATTTTAATTTTTCTATCATTTTAAATATGAGATTTTTTTAAAATAATTATGTAAGTTTTGTTTGAGATCCACTTTCTTCATATTTAAGAGTGAGATTTTTAAAAAAACACGAAGGATGGAAATTGGGTCTCCTCTATTCTAATGGTTTTTTACCTCTACGTGGATCATTTTGAAGAGAGGGTTATAAATTATTTTTGACTTAACCATCTATAGTGGAATAGGTATGTTGATGACATTGATATGTGTTGTAAACATGGTAGAAATAAACTAGGGGACTTATGTTCATACCTCAAATATTTGTTTGATAATATCAAATTCACTAATGAAGTTGAGGTAGAAGGTGCCTTACCCTTTGTGGATGTACTCCTTTTCCATAAGTTAGATTTTTTTACAATAGATGGTGTATAGAAAAGGTAGCCATATGGTCCTATATCTAAACACCTTGTCATATTATCATCCTTAGTGAAAAACAAGATTTTTGATTTTGTTGGCCTATAAATCCTTTAAAAACATTTGATGATGAGAATTTGGAGAAATAAATTAAGCATTTGAACAAGTTTTTAAAGAAGATTGGCTATAGGGGTAAATAGATGTGAAAGCTTTAAGACAGGAAAGAGATGGTCAAAATAGGCAAGGGAGGGGGGAGTCTCCAAGAATAGTTCTAGTGTCTTTTTCATAATATATTAAATGGATATCTAAAAATATTTGCAAAACCTTGAGATTCCAAAACATTAGAAACCACCTTTATTCTGAGGAATAAGTTACAAAAATATTTAAAGATGGAAAAATACCCCTTGTACCTTAGTTTATGGAGTGGTGTTTATATATTCAAATGTTCATGTAAAATCTCTTGGATAATAAAAATAAGTAGATCCATATAGACAAGGTTCAAGGAGCATGTTGCTAATATTTACCTAGAGAAGAGAAAAAAATTGGCATTGACAAAACACTCTTACAAAATAAAACACTATATTTGTATCAAAGATACCAAGGTGATTGGTATGAAAATCATTATCAAAAGTGTCATTTGAGAGAAGTCATCAAGTTTTGAAAGTATATGTATAATTTGAAACACATTTAAATAGGGATGATGGCCTAAACTTAACCCATACTTATAGGCCAATTATGATGGCAGACATTTTACAGTGGCAAAAAGGGAAATCAATGGAGTGAGGCATTTAAAATTTTATTTAACCTTAATTCTAATGTCTATTTTAGTATCATAATAAAATTTTAGCCTTATTTGACATCTATTTAACTGTCACTTAAAGTTTTTTCTTAGATAATTCAACTTAAAAATTATAATCTCTTGGCCAAACAGTAGAGTTTGGAGCCTTTTTCTAGATTTTTTGGATCTCAAAATAATGGTGCAACTGTAACAACATTGTTGGGTTCTACCTAGGAATACATGATTTTTTAAAATTAAACACATACACTATAAATAGTTTTTTTTAATATAACTAGTCATCATAGAAAATACTCAAGAGTGATAATCGAAAATGAAGTATACTACATCATACTTCACCGATCACTAAAACCATAAAAAAACACATCATAATACGAATATATAAAGTAATTATAATTAACTAGCTATAACTGATTCATGCCAACAACCACTACAGTTAATGTGCAATAAATAATTAACTACATCTCATCATGATAATGTTTCAATACTAATCATAGTAAAATAAAGAGTACATATATAAGATACATGGCTTTCTAGAGCATAGTTTTCCAAACTTCAATGTCTATGGCAATCTCAAGTGTCATCTCAAAATTAGTACCACTATGGGGAGGGAGAGCATCATCAAATTGCTTTTCCACTCTAACCACATACCAACAATCCCCTAGAATAATCCCATCAGGGAATGGCTCTCACCTCACGAATGAATAGATAGTGATGGAGAGAGAATCCAAAGAGACAAGGTAGTACCTGTGTGTTGTTTGATTTCTAAAACTAAACATGCATTTTATCATAAAAACCTATTATATTTCAAGATATCACCCAAACATGTAAATCATAATAAAAAAAGTATAATTTATCACTAAACATAATTTATCCAAAGTTTTTAAGAATAATAAATAATAACGTTCTATAGATTAGTCCAAATTCATACACACCACTTGATCAGATTACCTTCATCTGGCATTGTGATGCTAGTAAGCCAGTGAAGTATGTCTCACTCCTTACTCAATATCAACAATGCAAAATTGGTTAATATAATATAACCAAAATATTCATATAATTTACATTCTACTAATAATCATATCATATAATATGTTATGCATAATATAATAAAAAAGCATACATTTATTCCATCAAATGTATGAATGAATCTCATATTATTATCTATCCCATACTATAAATAATGACTATAGTTTATACCATCTAGGTTAAATACATAATTAATTACAGATTCTAATTACCATAATTTGTTTCCAAACATACTACACCCTATAATATCTCATATTCTCATAGTCTAGTGTTCTAAAACCCAACTACTAATTACCACAATCAATCATAATAAAGTAGTCCTAAATCCATAGAACCATAAGCTTCTATTCAAGCAACCAGACATAACAAAGAAAGTCTTAATTCACACAAACTTAAAGTATTTCATTCTAGTATTTAATATAATCTCAGGGGTTGTATACATGCATAAATAAGGTTATACTAATTTTCATAAAATATCCTATTCAAGGTAATACCCAACACACATATATTTAATCCATCAAATGTATATGTGTGTTTAGATATAATAAATTTGATTTGTACCACCTAGGCATAACATACATTTAGATTGTAATTTTCAAATGAAAACACTCTATGACATCCCATAATATCATAGATCATTATGCATCAACACTCTACTCAATCATGATTAACCAATCTCACAATCATAAATAATAATCAAGCAAGGGTTATACCACCTGGGTATACTTAACTTTAAACTGCATACTAGCATTCAAAAAAACATAAAGTATAGGGATGTATCATGATACACTATTATATGCTCACAATATGTACTGCACACAAGTTTTCATTTATATATATATATATAGTTCAGTCATGCTATTCTTAAAGAGTCAAATAACTCATAGGGCATGTGTATGGAGTTGGGGGACAATTCTGTGGACATAACCCATAATGCATATATGTTATTAAAACTTATAGAAACATGTACGAATTAAGGAACGTGTAGGAATTTATATAAGTTTTAATAATGTGTACACGTTATTAAAACTATAAACCAAAAAAACTTCATCTTCCTCATTTCTTCCATTCACATTTTGTTAATTCCCATTCATGTTTTTCCCTCAAGCTTGTGTTTTCACTTGCAAGACTCACATTTTACCCTCTATTTTCTAGATCGACAATCCTGTCATGAAGAAGAGGTATGTTTTTCATAGATTAAATCAATTTTTTCATATTTTATGAATATGAACTACATGTAGTTTATTTTTTCATTTTTCTCCAACAAGTTGGCAAGCTCTACCTAACCATCCACCTAATCCTCTGCCTAACCTTCTGTCCAACCCTCCTAAACCTCTTAACTCTCCTAACCCTCCACCTAACCCTCTTATAGTTCCCCTAGATCTTCCAAGCAACCAGGAGGATATAGTTGCTCACATAGTAGAGAATAAAATTGAAATTGAGTATATAATTAAGAGAATGAGGGAGCCCACTTCCACAAACACTCACTGCACCTATTTGTCCAATAACCTAGATTTTGTATTAGGTCAAGTTGACTTGATAATGATTCAAATAGATAGATGGAGGTCATATAGGGATAGTTGTAAGGCTTACTATGTTGAAAAATTATTAGCATCTAAGGTGAAGAATAAAAATATAACAAAATATCAAATTTGTGCCTTATTTATCGACCTGACCACTAATACCCCATTTCCCATAACAACCAAACGTTTTCTATCTATCGATGTCAACACAATTTGATTAAGGACAATGTTTGGGAGTGATGATGGATGATGTTTGATTATCCCCCTTGTAATAACCATGAGGTCCCTTTGTAATTTTTGAGGAAACTCTATGGCAAGTTTGTCCTCAATAAAATTCCAAACTATTTTTAATATGGAGAGTTTCAAGGTTGAGGGAAAGGCTCTGCGTAGGATCAACTAGGTACACATCATGAACCTAATCAGCCTACAAGGATCCCTACCCAAAATTCACTTCATTTGAAGATTCCCTCTGTAGTGATAGAGGTTTTGGAGATAGACACTTTGCATGTGCTTAGTGCACTTACTGATACACTCATTCATCATACGAATAGACCTTTAGAGATAGATGCTCCTGATACTCTAACTAGTAGTCATAATCGACCCCACCCATGCAGATGTTGTGGTGCCATATGAACTAGACCTTCAAATGATGATGGTGGAACTTTATGGGGTGTAAAGGATATGGTCTTGACTAATGATTTATTGGCACACACATTTAGTTTGGATACATTGGGAGTCTCTACACACATGCAAGTATCTTTTATATAAATTTAATGTTAAATTTAAGCTATGTTTGTATTTAAGTAAAAAGGTAAAAATTAATATACGCATTTAAATTGAATAATATATATGTATTTTTTAATGTTCCAAGAGGAGACATTGCCTTTGACATCACAACTAGGTAGTGGGCCAACTTAGGCTATTACATCTATGCATGTCAGTATGACACCTTATGCATTTACAGCTGTAAAATTTCAAGTGATCTTACATACTCTAGATGTACATTCATACACCTTAATTACATCCTTGGTAGATTTTATGTAAGAAAATATAAATTACCTAATTTATAATTTTGTTGGACTTTTTATTATTTGATGTATTAACATGGATTGTCATAACTTGTTAGAAACTCATCCTCCATCTCAACTATGTTTTCAATAACCAAAATAGTGAGTTGAACATTTGCTTGATATCCCATTATATGTAGTTTCCATAGTGGGTCAATCCCAATCATTAGGATTGGATGTACATATATATAGAATTCATTTGATAAAAGTTTTTTAGTAAAATATATTTCTATCAATTTCCCTATTGAGCATAGAATGTCTTCATCAATATGCACACCACTCCTTTATTTTAAATATTGGCCTCATAGCCAAGCACTTGATTCCTTATTATCCTAATCACATACAACAGTTTAATATCTATGATCGATATCCAAAATGGTCATAGCTATCAATTCAATTCCCATCTTAATTTTATCTAAGCATAATAATTTCATCTCTATCTATAGAGTTATAAATTTAGATGGCATAGCCTCATAATCCCAGTGTACCTAGTTAATTCCATTATTCTATTAGGAGAGTGTCCATTAGATCCCATTACTTTTTTGGGAGAGCATTGACTATAAACTATATATATATATATATATATATATAGTAGGTGGTGTTAACAAACTACTCAACCCCATCTATCTATTCATGGTTGAGGTCCCCTATTTGTATATGGTTGCAAGGCCTATGCCATATATATATATATATATATATATATATATATATATATATATATATATATATATATATATATATATATATATATATATATATATATATATATATATATATATGGCATAGGCCTTGCAACCATATACAAATAGGGGACCTCAACCATGAATAGATAGATGGGGTTGAGTAGTTTGTTAACACCACCTACTTAGGGGGCCGAAAAACCTACTATATCTAGTTTGGGGAGTGGTCTTATCTATATCCATTGATACAGAGTTATATCAACTCCTATACTGAATTCTACCTATATCCCTTCCTTTCAAGGTTTTCCTTCATCCATTCATAACTCATTCCCTTAGTCCTTTGGTCAATTAAATAAAAATGATAATATTAGTCAAATCAATCCTTATATCTTCTTATCACACTCTCTTTACATACCTTGTCATGTCATTAACTCAAATTCTCTACGTATTTACCCCTCACATATATCTTTCTATATTTACCTTCTACTAGGCCTATTTTTGGGTAAATCTCCTTGTCTAGGCCTTAATGCTTCTCCCTTAACCCTTATCTAAGCCTAGCACTAGATCATAGACTCATTTACATACTTTTCCATCCCTGAAAAGCTTGAAACCACCTTCATTAGTGAGAAGACATCAAATAATGTAAGATTACAAGTTTTTAGAAATTTTCAATAGTCAAATCTCATTTTATACACTAAACGCTAGAATTAGGGTTTTTAGGCCATTACCAGGGCCAAAGGCACACTAAAAGGCATAGATTTTGTTTTAATGGGTTTCAAAACCCCCAAAAAAATCATTTGGTTTGTACTAACCCTATATAACTTTATCATTCAGACAACAATTTTTGAAAGCCCATAATCAATTACAAACTCAAAGCTCTCAGTTTACAACCTTGTCTATGCACACAAGAGAATAGGGTACATGGTTACTTTACCTTTCTTTCAACTTCCAATATCTTCAAAACCTAATATGGGAGTCTATACACTTCCATTTACTATCTTATACCCTTTAAAATCTCAATGGAATCCCAAATTAGTTTCAACATAATATAACTCAATCCTTTGATTGTATGATACCCTTTAGCAAACATGGTACTTAAGGATTGTTTCCTCTTTCAATGTCAAAGAACTATAAACTTATATCAAGATTATCTCCCACTTTATATGATCATTCAAAATACAACATTTGAGTTATCAATTACACACCAACTAGACTAACTTAGACCCAAGGAAAACCTATTTAAACTCAAATTAAAATTTGAACATTTTTAAGACACATTTTAGACCTGTATTGGCAATCCAAGATGTCCCTTCATTCAATGACTCAATTTCAAAAAATCCACTAAAAAATCCTCCCTCGTTGTCTAGTCATTCTCCCTTATGAAACTAACATTTATTGCCTTTAATGTGATGTTAAAAGTCACATGTTGTACATATCCACTTGTCACATTCATACTTCCTATGACCTCCTTAGATTTTTTTCATATCTTATGCAAGACTAAATTTGTTATCAACTTATTTAATCAATGAATTACATAAGTTATTAATTATTAGGTTATTTATTCAGCTGATGACTAGGGTGGGCACTCCATCATTGTGAGTTGAGACAGACTTGGGCATTGTTATTGCAATGTCAAATGCATAGGCAGTCACCGAAGTATGTATATTCACTTATAATTTTGAATTGTAATTTATTACTTTTGTTTTAATAATTTTAATATATAATTTGGCAAATATAACTTATACGCATGAATATATTATGTAAGCAAGGCTATCGTATGACATTTGATAGTCTAATTTAGATGACTACTATGATATTTCCTCATCATTTGACATAGTTATTCATGTAGTTGAACCTGGTAGTGTCCCAATTGAGTGTCAATGATAAATTGAGGAGGGCCATGAAATTGTGGTAAGTGAATGTTTAAATGATTTTTTTATTATAGTTTAAAACAAGAGTTTCTTAACTTGGTTTCATGTATACTTATTAATTTTATAATAATTTTTGTATTTGAAAAGATTTGGATATAAGCGAGCTATAAGTGTAGTACGTGCATTCAAACCTTAGAGAAATCCAAGGCATATGGGATATCTCCATATATAAGCAAGGCATCCTAAGGAGAGTCTTCTTTGAAGAAGGTAAAGAGAGGGAGACTATTTGATGATTAGGATGTTATAAATGATTTATTTTTTTGTATGCCTATATGGTAATGTATGCATTTTTGTCATTGTACATATGTATATGATGTATTCACTCGACATTAGATACTATGTTGTTAGACATGATGTAATTTTTTGTATGCCTATATGCAAATGCATGTATTATTAACATTGTATACTTATATATGACATTCGTACATGGAATTCCTATTTTTTACATAAATATTTAATAAAACCAATGAAGTAAATCTTGTTTGAATCACTTGTGTTTAGAGTATTATAAATGATTGGCTTTGAAGTATTCTTAAAGATTACAAATGTTATGAGATTGAGAATAACTTCTTAAGATAATTCTACAAATTAGACCCTTATAAGAAATTAAGAATAACGTTATGATTTCTCAAGAGATTATAAAGGCATTGATAGGTACACTCTATTCTTTTTCATGTCTATGTCAAATTTCATAGCCCAACTCCACCTCTAACTATTACTTCCTTCATAAGCCTACCCTCATTTATGCCTAATCAGCCCTATTCCAAACCCTCATTCATATAATACATACACATCCATATAATCTCAGGTTAAAAACTTTTGATTCACCTTGTACATGTATAAGGGAGCAAGATTACAAAGTCTCATTAAATTCCCATGGTTAAATCTCTCAAAAAAGCCCAAATCTTGTTAATATAGGGTTTCCCATGCCCTATACATACTCTCTAAAGTAACAATTGTACCTTCCCACTAATATTATTTTGTTGAAAATATAATCATGACATCTAAAACATTTCATAACAACTTTTTAATGATCAAAAAACTAACTTTGCCTTTATGCCTTTGAGACTACCTGTGGGGATTTGAGCCTACCTATGGAGATTGCATGAATTTTAGAGTGTGAACACCCTTTAAAGGTTTTTAATAGGTTAAAAACCATCTTAAAATACTTATAAAATACTTCTCTAAGCTTGAAACCCTCAAAAATACCTTAAAACTTCAAAAATTATGCCTGCATGAATAGTGACCATTATGAGACATAGAGGTGACTGTGACAAAACAAAGAGCACTTCCAATTGTCATATATATATATATAATGACATTATTACCAATATTATCAAGTTTCAAGTCATTTAGATATGTACTTTGTCCTGTAAACCCTTTTTACCTCCAACTAGCAACTAGTAACTTTGCCTTTGGGACTAGCGGGTGCAAATACACCACTTTGAATGTGTCTATATAAGAAAATTACACATGTTATAGACAATATGATACCCAATTCCACCCATAAGTTCATTTTCACTACTATTTTGGAGCACAAAAATATTGACAATAAATGTTATTAAGGTTGAAGCTATAGTTTGAGAACTCAATTTTTGGTGCTTGTTGGCTAAAAAATGGCACTACCAACATGTCTAGAGGGGTGAATATCATCTAAGACCCAATTCTTGGCCTCCCATCTAGCTCGAATTCCAAACCCACCACCTATTCTAGGCTCAAGACTATCACAAACCCAATGGGATAATCAATGTTTCCACCATCTACAACTAGGGATGTCACTTTTTCCTTTCCATCTACACATCGAAATATATAGTAATATGCTCTCTCTTTATTATCCTCATCTTAAATAACTATAAAAACATGTCCTACATCATAAAAAACAAATTTTAATGACATTATGAAGATAGATTATGAGAATAAATAATACATAAATATTAATCTTCTACTTGACTGTACTAGATCAGATATATGGTCAAAGTCATGTGAGGATGTCATGCCAGTAAGTTAAAATGATGGTGGAACCTGATATGTGTTGATTGGAATTAGATATTTTAAAATCTAATCATCCACCCACTCTTATGACTCACACTCATTTTAAACAAAGTTCATGCATGTAAAACAAAAGCATGCCAAGTATCGCATATGAATAGTCCAAGAACTTGCATTTGAGCTACGAAATGAGTGGAGCTCACTTGAACCTATTAGAGTCATATAATACTCCATTAACCAAAAATATCTATTAAAAATATAATTTACTTGACCACCATGACATATGTTTTCATTACACTAGTCAACCATAGTTTTTGCATCAATCAAATTAGCAACATTGTCATATTGTAACTCCTTCCTTGCAACGAATCTTTTTATACATGCTCCAACACCATCATGCCTCCATTTTCCATCGCTAGCCCTAGTGAAACTCCAAATATTTTATACACTAGTAGTAACATGAATACTACTTAACCAATAAAATATCCACACATTCTTGAATTGTGATGTGCAATTTTCTGACCAAATGTAATGTCATTTGAAATTAATGTTCCTATGAGTCAACTATCCATATAACTTATCAAAACAACCTTGCACATAATCTATAAAATGTTATCAATCATCACTAATATATAAATGGTACTCCCTTAATATTTTTTTATCTTCCTCTATATTATTAGGTGCATGCATGAATGCTATATACATGAATATGGTAATTTGTGTTGAGTTGTAATACTATGATTGATATTCAATTTATGGTTTGAATGTGTAATTTTCTAAAAATTTGACTACTAAAACAATAAAATCAAGTGGGAATATGGCCTTTATTAGCTTTAAATGTTCATCCAACAATTTAGCCTTGTGTGTGCCTTGCATACTCATAAATAAGTTTCTCCAGGAATTCAACCATAAATTCTGAAACATGTATCTCTTTCGTAACAAGCTCACACCTTTTAGATTCTTTGCCATCTTTTACTTGATAATTCATTGATTTGTATTTACTCAAACCAACTAATTCTTATCCAATTTAATCTGTACAATCCTCATGGATACATTTTTTCAATTTTGTCAATCCACCATAAATGTTGCAATTTCCATCCAAACATGCTTTCTTATAAAAGAATTGTCCATCTAGTATTTCATAAAATATATTTGAAATAAATTATCTAGATGATTTTGGGGAAAATTCTATGCGACACTCTTGAAAAATGTTAGTAGTATGCAAATTATAATGAATATGGCGAAAAACATCATAGTGCATTGAAAATTCAACATGTGGCCTACAACAAGTGGTGTGTGTGTGATTTATTTTTACATAAAAAGGTTTGGCCATCTCAAAAATTCTCTGACTAATAACAATTTGTGGATATTTTACAAAAAAATTAGAGTAAAATTGTGTTTGAGTCATATCTAATAATCTTTTCAGATGTGGTTTATGATTACGAGAACCAACTCTTCTTTTCACTGCATCTCTTGTATTGGGCAAAACCCTTGTATTATCTTTCCAAAATTGTTCAAGTAAGTATTTTAAAGCATCGGATATAGAATTGTCCTTTCATGGAAGTATACTAGAGAATGCATAGAGCTCTTTCATATTGGGTTCATTAAATCTTTCATGCCTTGAAATTTCTTTCATTAGTGTTTTAATATTTATATCAAGTTTTCAACTTGTTTTTAAAATCAATTATTTTTTCCCTATTCTAACACTTACTGCACAAGTTGTCATTATATGTCGAGCAACATTATAATTTTTGCTGCATGATTTTAGGCCTACATTATGATATGTATCATGTATATTTTCAACAATTTTATATTTTTTATTATCCATATTAGATGTTCTTAGTCCTAATGTGTACATTATAGGTCTCATCTTAAGCAATTTGATCAATGAAACAAATAATTGACATCTTTGACTATCATACTCTAAATTATGAAAGAAACTATCCCAAATTTCTTTAGCCAATATTCTTGAATGGTGGTTAGACATTTTTTTATGCATTGGTTTCAAAATATTTTCATAAACTTCAATTAAGTAATTATCTTTTCTATGCAAAATTCTCGGAGGTGTTGTTATTGGTGGAATCCATTCAAAGAGTGTTTCAAAATCATTATATGTTTCCATGAAATTTTCTTCATTGTTTGTTTCTTCATTATATATTTCCATGAAATTTTCTTCATTATTAATTTCATCATTATTCGATTCCATTAAATTGTTTTCATTGTTTGTGGGTAAAGTATCATGCATAGGCTCTTCATCAACATAATAAAAAACTTTAAACTTTGAATGTGAATTTTCAACATTATCTAATTTTCTATTATCAATTTCATCATAATTTAATTTATTCCTATGAATTTCATCATAATTAAATTCATTGTTATAAATTTCATCATTATTTAATTAATTATTGTCAATTGCCTCATTATCTAAGGCATTCGACTCATCAGGGTTAGTGTTTGTACCTTGTAAGGAACAAATTGCTTGCATTCGTACCTTATTTTTTCTCTTAACTCTTATAATTGCCCTGATGTTTTGTTTTTCAAATTTTTCCTCCTCCTTAAATGTGAACTAGACCCCATTTTGATAGAAACAACCAAGAAAGTACTTTAAATGTGGGGTCCAAAATACACTACAACCAAGAAAGTACACAGAGTATGTAGAGTATGTAGGGAATGTCTATGGGGACAACAATCTTGATTAGGGATAAAAATAGATGTTGAAAAGACAGTTTTTGTTTTTACTCTAAGGAATATATACATGTTATGTGAATGCATACATGTTACTATAATGTGTACGCATTCCTTGAAGTATAGCCATATACTATACTAACAAGCAAAAAAACTCATATTCAAGCATTTTTTCCATTATAATACCCTAATATGACGTAATAACACTCAATAAGACTATAATATGATGCATAAATCCATAATATGATGAAATAATACTATCAAATGTTATAATAATGCTATCATATCATGCAAAAAGGCTCAATATGATGTAATAAGACTATCATATGATGTAATACAACTATCATGTGATGAAATAAGACTATCATGTGATGAAATAAGATTATCATGTGATGTAATAAGACTATCATACAATGCAATAAATCTCTAATATGATGTAATTAGGCTATCATATGATGCAATAAGGCTCAATATGATGCAATTAGGCTATCATATGATGCAATAAGGCTCATTATGATAGATAAATCCCCAATATGATGCATAAATCTCTAATACAAATGAAATAAGACTCTTGATAAGACTATGAAGTAAAAATACTATTGAATGATGCAATAAGACTCAATATGTAAGACAAAATGAACTAATTTTTCCCAAAATCTCATCATATGTCCTTACAAAACTAGGTGAATAATAGGTTCACAAATTGGCACTAATTACATTCATGAATTTATGCATTTGTGATGAAATCATTGAACTTAGTGGTTGTGTTTGTTGTAAAATAAGGATTTAGGGTTAGGGGTTTAGTTTAATGGGTTTGTATATGTGTATATGTCATGAAATTAGGGTTTAAGGGAATTGTACATGTTCAAGTGATAAAATTAGGGTTGAAGATCAACATGTCGCAAAATGTGACCTAATTTAGCCATTTTAATCACATTATAAACTCCAATTTAGGTTCAATGGGTTGAAATTAGCCACAATTGCATTGATATTTGCTTTTTTGATTAAATTAGGGTTAGTTAAGTCATACATGTTGCATCTAGATACTATAATCGATTGGGTCATAAATTTAGTTTAGGGGCTCAATTTTGCCTAAATCACGTCCCTAATTGAACCAATCAACTAATTAGTTCAATTAATGATAAATAAAATCATACTTAATTTTGTCCCAAATCATGTATATATCATGATATTATAGTAATGTCAAGAAGGGGTTCAAATTGGCTTCTCATGCCTCCTCATTTGAATTAACCCTATAATTTAACCTTGTTATGTTATGTGTATACCTCATATACATGAAAGTGTTAAAGCTATCATAGATTCATCAAGTCTTGGAAGTTTTAGAGTTGGCAATGCCTCGAGAGGCCAAATCCAATTACATATCACCATGTGTACCTCGTACATGCTCAGAAGTGTCAACACTGTTAGAGGTGTTAGGCCCTAGAAGCATTAAAAATATCTATCAAATCCTTATGAGGCCCAATACAATTAGATATAAATATACACATGTGTATCTTTTATATACATATATTTGTGTTAGAGATCTAATTGTCACTTGTACTAGATGCCTTAGATTTGTCAAAGATTCAGGATGCCCAATCCAATCAAATATTTCCACATGTGTAGGTTTAGTACACTTGGAGAAGTGTTACAGTTATCAGATATGCACATATTTGATAATTATACATGTTCCATCACTGAGCCAGCCAATCCAACTAAGGCCTATTCACAAATTTATCAAACATACATACATACATACATACATAAAATCCAATAATGTTTAAAGATCGACATTGATCCAATCAACTCATGTCTAGAAACTAATTCACATGGTGCAAGCCTCTGACTTTCTATTACTGTATGAAAATTATCATGTAGAGCCCTTTAAGGTCCCATCTGAATTGAGAAAGCACTGAACATTATCAATTTTCTAAATGTATGTATTCAAATTATTTATATCCCTCTGCCTTGAATTACATAGATAGAGATCCCAAAACTTACATTCATATTAAGTCCTACATGTAAGAGAAAACATAATTCAATAACATGGACAAGCCTCAACCTCAAATCCTAAGTAAAATCAATAATTTTGAGACTCATGTACTACTTTCTTGCAATCCACATCATAACGTTTAAGCTCATTATAATGATATATGAACAAGATGATTAAAGATATATGTACAAAATTTATATAATATTAAAACCTTCAGCAAGGGGGTGCACATTGGTATTCAATTCTAATCAACCATCTATATGAGCTAAGCGGTTCATCATCCACATGAACAATTATTGGGTCTCTCTACTCAGCATCATCCTTGAAGGGAAGCAGGGCTCAGATTTAGGGGACATTATCAAAGGTTTAATGTATATCTTGAGTAAGTTCAATATATTTTGAGTTGGGGTAACTTATACATATGTTTTACTTGGTCAATTTTAGGTCTATTCCATCCCTTAATGGTTTCAAATAAAATGCCTAGTGCATTTAGATATTTTCTAAGATATACATTCATCATTACCGGGACAACATCTTAAACCCACATCATCTCTAATGGATACATGTGACCATTTAAAGTTTATTGAGATCAAAACCACATCTTATACAAAAAAAAATGCATACCTAACTTGACCAAAATATTAAAAAATTTAACATGTACATACATTTTAGGTCCATCATCCTACTTTCATTTCTTACTATCCCAATTATATAGTAAGGTATAAAACTATATATAGTATTGATAAGCATCAAGTGTTGTCTAGCTTGTTTTTGAGGTTACAATTATTACATCCATGGTGTGGCTAGGACTAGTCCCATGTCAAAGACACACTCTTCAGATGATATGGGAATTGATGGAGTGGTTGATGGTTATCCCTTGTGTGATGGAGGGGTAGATGAAAGAGGTGCATAAAATGGAGGATTAACCATATTTTCACAAGAGATCTTAATTTTATGAATTTTTTTAATAATGTATTGAATATATTAGGGGAATCAAACTTTAATAATTGTAACAATAGAAGACTCTTGTTAGAGTTTCAATTGGGACCTCAAAATGCATTTATTGAATTAGATGCACTAAGTGACCTTGGAGGAAACTTAAGGAATTTTATTCAACACATTTTAGGAATGTTTTTGGGACAATCCAAGGCATGATTCATAGGTATTGGGCTCCATTAGATAGAATTATTGAAATAAATGTCAAAGAGATGCACTGTTACACCAAGGGCTCAATTCTTATTTCTAATTACAAAAGATTATCTATACTACATAGTCCAATTCAATGGGTTTTCACTCAAACAAATTATTTCAAAATTTGTAAATAAAGGGGTTTGGTCAAAGATATCATAAAAAACAACAAAAGGGTAAAATAGGATTTTAGGCAAGTAGGATAATATCAATAAGAAATATACAAAATTTAAGGGCAAGTAGGCTTTTAGGTAAGTAAGGTGGTAAGGTATATCCTTGCCCTACTAGGGGAAATATCCCAATAGGTGTGCATGTTTCAATTGTTTAACAAGACTTTTTTTAACATGTGTTCTATTAACGAAACATATTGATGTATATAAATATTAAAATGCACCAAAAGCTGAACATGTAATATATAATACTTGTTTAAAATTTATTCTATAAAATTAAAAGTAACCAATCACATCTTCACAAGTAAGATTCAAGTATTGATACTCTAATGCACAATGATTGGTACACTAAAGGTTAATTTTTGATCATAGGTTTAAAAAATCCATTTTATGGCCTCTCATGATAAAATCAGTTATATTGTCAAATGTATAATGTGTCAGACCTTAAAGCCTTAGTTATAATTAGTTAAGATTACATATTGAAATGGGTAAACTTTTTGAAGTCTAATGTGATGTTAATTCACTATCTAAAGCTAATGGGACCTTTTTCCTATAAGAAACATGAAATTTGACATTTACCCTATAAAGATGTAAAACTAATGGGATCTTTCCCCCATAACAAACATGAAATTTTTTTGTTTGGTTTTATGTCAAAGAAACACATACACATTCTTTGTTGCATCAAATAACGTGTACGTGTTATATAACACATATGCATTGTTTGAATTTGAATTTAAAATTGAGCATTTAGGCTTAGAAATGGCTTGGATTTTTGAGCCAAAAGCTTGGGACTATGCATCTACAGCTGAGATCGGGCATTTTATGAAAAACCAAGAAATTTCAACTTCAATCACCAAATACACTATCGATTTCAACACAAAATTTTGAAAAATTATTAAAGTTATGATGAACACATTTTCCTCTTTCTAAATGTATGATTTTTATAATTTTTGGGCATTTTTAAGGGTTCAAACTATATTTATTTCTAACATCTTATTTAGTCCACTACATGCCTCACCCATACATGCCTATTCATGTTTATCTAATTTATTCTTCATTGATCCAAATGCAAAACAAATCATATGGTAACAAACTAGGCCTAATTTTACACACATTAAAAAAAATTAATTTTTATTTTTTTAGGTAGTTAGGGTGGGTCGCATGAATGACTATCCATTATTTTATCAATTTTTAGGACATAATTACAAAATTAATAAAATAAAGTATTCATCAAAAAATATTAAAAAAATTTCGTAACATAGTAGAAGATCTAATCTAAATATTCACCAAAGAGTTTCTAACAATATTAAATGATGCTAAAAAAATGGTGGGTCACACAGAATGGTATAATTCAAATTTTTTTTAAAAAATAGTAGGTCCTCTTCAAATTTTAGATGTTTAACTTACTTATACTTAAACATGTTTCAAAAAAATAGTTTTTTTGAAACTAGACTCAAAATGCTACAATTCATGTTTTTATTGCATCTTCAAATTTTGAGTGTAGCTATCTCTAATTATCTGCAAAAGTTCACATTTCTAAAATTTTAGAAAAATCTTGTCTATGGGTAGGCCCTTTTTTGTCCCCCAAATTGGTACACTTATCCCATAACTAAGTTATACCATAATTTTTCATTTTAAAAATTTAATCCCTTTTATAGGAGACCATTTCCACATGGTTATAGTTTTTGTACCATGGAAATATTATGGCTCATTTCAACCGTCGATTTAATCAAAGGTATAATTCATATATACGATTGCATGTACATCATAATATGCACCACATGTAAGTACTCAAATAATATGTTAATACTATACCAATGTTCAATTACGACTTTTAATTAAAAACTCCCTATGATTTCATAAATATTTAAAAACTTTCCTGCTCATAGAGTATATTGACAATCTCTATGAGATAAGGGATTCTACACTAAAATTTATCTTTCATAGTTTTTATTATTTTTTATGGAACAGGTTAAACATGAAGTTGGTGTCCTACTCTTCCATAATCCATGAATTAGTTATAATAATTAATAAAACTACAGACACACATCACTATATGCCAATATATATTGTATGTATATTTACATCTATATAAATTAATCTACCCATAGCAGACACTATACACATGTTCTTATAATAATAAATATTCCATAAGAACTCCTACAGTTATTTATAACTACAACTGATGATCACAAATCATATAACTTATCCTTAGATAATGAAAATCTATGTTGAGATATAAATATGTTTTACTAAGGCTCTTTTATGACTTTTGGTATGCTATAACTGCATAGATACGGCTACAGTCTTCCTATAAAGTTAATTTTGGCTTGTCCCTTTTACATAAGTTCTATCCATAATTATATATACTCATGAATAAATCCATTCATATGGACACACATCCCAAGGTAAGTTTATAAGCTAAATATGAGTATCTACATTCTTAGTAGTGTTGTTTCGATTAACTCCTTAATACATAGCCTACTAACAATATGCAAACATTCAACTTATAGACTCAATTATATGATATACCTCAAGTCATATTCCCATATTAAGCGACCCACCAAACTTGACCAATATGTAGGCATATTTAGAGTATTCACCAATTCATACCATTAATGCCATACAATTTTAATTAATAAATCATTCTTATTTAATTTCAACCAACATTGGGTGATTATTCAATTATAAATAAGATTACTAAATGACATAATAATAATATCTAGTTAACCGTTTCATTTTCAAATATTCTTATTTCATGCACAATAACAAATGGCCATATTTTACTGCTTAACTTATATACTTCCTATAATATACTTAGCACAAATGTTTATTACTATAATACTCCTAGTGGCAGCATCTAGATCACCAACATTAGTATATTTCACTACATCTAATGTGCATGATATAGTTCCTCTAGCTTCTAGTACCCAAGTCATTGGGTTTTGAATAGGATTTAATACATATTTTTGCATACATATATCGCCATTATCTTGAAATAAGTCGCTACTTATTAAGTCACTGATGTGTAGATGATAAAGTTGATTTTCTACTCAGAAGTTTTTATTTATTATTCATTTTTAATCAAAAACGTGAATCACTTCACTCACAATCTTTTCACAAGATTACACAAAGGATACAGTTATTTAATTCATAAGAAAGAGATAAACTATATGATGTAATATATACTATGAACTCCTACACAAATGGAATTCAGAAATTTAGTTTAAATAATAGAATACAAGTTGCTACATTAAATATTACAATTCATTACATTAATTATATAAGTCAATATAGTAATTAACTACATAGAAATAAAGCATTTTCCAAATTCAAGGAATGCATACAATTATATCAACATCATTATTGGGTTTTAAAACATTATATTGTTATTTTATTCTTTCATACTCCTAACTATGACCTACGAGAGGATGACAAAAATACAAATGCATGGCACCTTTACTAAATCATTGTATATAAATAATAACTCATAAACATTTGTACATGTAATAAAGATAACCCATAACAATGATTTGGATATAGTATAGTAATAAAATTTTGAAAATACTATACTAAAATAATAGCGATTTGTATTTACTATATTATAATCAAATAATGATATACTAAAATGATTTAAATATACTATATAGGGATACTAAAATAATAACTAGTAATAATGATTTAATTATACTATATTATTTGAGTCGCTACATATGTTTCAAATGGGTGCATATAGTATACTACATGTATTAAAATAATAACAGTTTGGTGTTCTTGATAACTACCGCTTAAACCCCTATTTCTCTTAATATACGATTGACCTATATTTATTTTATGTATCGAGTTCTCATTTATTCCTATATATAGTTCATAAATAGGTATATATGTATAGATAGATTTCACTAAGATTGAACACACACATAATTACTTAATTGCATCACCTACCTAGCCTGCTTGTGTTATTGTTCAATTTGGCTTTTGGTCTCTTGCATCTCTATGCTGCTCTCTTTCTCTACCTTCTTAACCTATTGCATCCTCTCTCTATTTTTCTTATTTATTTTTTTCCAAGAGTATGACACTCTCTGATTTAATATTTCTTTTTTATTTAAGGAAAGGGCATAGCTTTTTAATCTTTTTCCCATTTTAATAAAAAAATTCTTTCAAATTTGTTATTTATTTATTTTATTTTTAATTCTCAATTTCCTTTCTTTCCTCATTAGTGATGTGTTTTCTTTAAATATTAATCTTTCTTTTTCTTTTTCTTTTTCTTTTTCTTTTTCTTTTTATTTCTTTTTAATTTCTCCCCCTTTTGTTTTATTCTATTTTATTCATTTAAAGCACTCACTTTTTGGTATTCCTTATTTTTATATTTTATTTATTTTTATAATAATCCATATTTTCATTAATTAAATTATCACCCCAATTGACTTAATTAATAAATCAATAAACCTAAATTTAATATAGTTATGTAAATCACATCCCCAAAAAATTAATGATCACACATGCTACTCATGTAAGATTACATCAACTAAATATAAATTTGAGCTAATATGCACAAATATATAATTACCTAAATACAAATAACATAAATAATATGCTAGAAATAACCATTCAAATTATGCATTTCACACATACTTTTTAACATGGTGTGTACAGGATTTCAATCAATTTCTTTGTTATCCTCCAATATCTCCATCTACGTTACCCTCTTTGATGATGTTTTCCCTCCATCACGCTCTAAGGGATGAGTTCTCCTACATCAACCTCATAATAATTAGGTAGTTATATCATAAAATCATGATATGTATATGTCATAAAATGTAATCAAAATAACAAATCAGTATATTCATAATGTAAACATATACACTACTACTAACTCATAGCAATGTAATCATGTAATATAAGCAATATCCTAATGTCATATAATAACATATATTAAATATTAGTTAAAAACAGCCAAATATAAAGTTATCAATTATAAATATCTATTACTAATCAAATAGTTTGTTTAACAAGGATTCGAGATGTAAAATACTTTCCCCTAAAGCTAGTCATCATCCTAGATGACTCTTATTCAAATAAAAATTTTAAATTAAAAATATTATTCAGAAGACAAATAACATAGTATAATAGTGTCTAATTAAGTAAATAAATGTGAAATTTTCATGAAGAATTCATCATAGTTCTCCCAAATAGTATTATTCTCATAGTATTAGTCCTACAAGACCCAGATATATGACATCCCCTATTATGCAATAATGTTTGTGAGTGTCACTTAATTTGATTGGTTATATCATGACCACCTTGGGGTCTAAAACTGACAAGACATACCTATAAAATATAAGAATGACTACTTATAATACATCAAAGGGTCTCACATATTTTAGTGAAAGTTTTACTGACTTTCTAAAAGCTAATGAGATCATCATAAAATCCAAAAACAAATGGCCAAGGAGAGTTCCACAAAACCTTCTATCCTCCTCTACACATCTATCTAGCCTAAAGAGTTTTTTTTCTTATTTTAGAGAAAAATATTTATGGATTATGGTAAGAATGATATATATAAGTCAATATTATTGCTACTCAGCATAGCTTCAGGTAAGTATAACATGTCAATACTGCCACTACTCCACATAGCTTCCAAACAAGTATGATGATGAATAGAAACTAAAAATACTATATTTTTAATGTATACTACGTTTCAAAATTAAGGGATAACCATTCCATAGTATACATGCATATGACCATACGACTAAGTTTGACAAGCCCGTCTACCAAATCTTGGATTCAATAAACTCTCATTGTCGAATCTTAACTCAATAAATTTGATAAGTCCATCTATCAAATTATATATTTAAAAAGGTCCTCTTATCAGATCTATAATTAAATAACTAACAAATCAATATGGGACTAAATAGGATCCACTCCCATCTCACATTCCTAATTCACCACTCTTTTCTTAGGTCTCTATGACCTAATGATCTCCAAAATGTGCATGAGGTTTAATGAATCATAATTCTATACTAACAGATCATAAAAAGTAAAAATATATACTAAATAATTCTAGATGTACCAACATACATACAAGAAAAAATATACAATCATTCTATAATTATATTAAGTTGTCACTATCCAAACATAACTAGTATCATATTTCACACCATAACCTATAATGTTATAGTCATAGTTAAGAGGAAATAATGTTAAAATTATCATAACATATAAATACCAAGGATCACACCGTCATTAGAACCTTATAAATGTAACAAGAGAGATAATGTCTCCCTACTTTTTTGGTTAGTACTTAACAAGTTAAAGTTTATCTCAACCCTTTTAGACTATCAATATGTTATTCACATCCTATACCCTACTCACTCTCGATAAAGGTACATAATATCTTTTTTAAATAACATGTTTTAAGAAAAAAAATATTATCAATCTAATCAAGGTATATAATAACATAATAATTATAATCAACTTGTAATTCTTTATTTAAAACCAATATAAATTCAAGGTTTGCCACTCCACCTGGTTTATGTTAACATGTTAGATAAAGTAATGAATCTAAAAAGTCACAAGTGTAAATTAGAGAACTAACATCTCAAAAATAGAGCTCTTAAATACCCTTACATGGTAAAAATAAAACACCACAACTCAAGTTGCCAAATCACTACTCACTTACCAATCTTGTATGAGTAGTACTATAATCTGCTTCCACAACTATAAGGAAAATTCTAACCACATAGATGCATCAATTCATTCCATTTCTATAAATTCTCTATCAACAAGAAGTAGAAGACACTATTCCATGAACTCTAAGGAATATGGTCCAGAACAACATTTCAAAAACAAGTTTCAACATCACGAATTCAAGAATCCTCTCAGGGGATTATAATGATGTCAAGGATAGTGAGGGAGTGAAAAATCACCTCTATGCCCACTATTATAAATGACACTTCTTCCTAATCCACATAATCATAAGGGTGACAAACCATAAATAAACTCTTAACATAAAGTAAATATCAACCAAGATGTCTACACTCTACTACAAGAAAATTTGCACTGCACTAGGTGGTACTAAACTAAAATGGTCTTATAATATTTTCCAATCCTAATAATTGTGAATATAAGACACAAAATTAATGAATATACTTAAGTGAGATGCATCGCATGCTTTTTAAACACTCACAAAACAAAATATAAATGGTGAAGGTGACTTGATTACAAAGAAAGATGTAATCATACTCAAGTTGTTTGATCTAAATGATCAAATTATAGTAGGGAACTCTTGTTCACAACTCATGAACTATGTTATGTACCCACCTACCTGAACTTCATATACAACCATCACCATTGAGACACTTAAAAAACCAACCCTTTAACAACTCTAAGAGGGTACAAAAGCTCCTAAGGGTACACATTTAATGTACTAAACACATTCATAATTCTCCTTTATAATAAATTAAAAGATATACAAATGCTAATGGACTCATTAAGTCTTAGAGTTCAAGACATAGCTCTGATACCACATGTAACAACCCCACTAGACTCTACCTAGAAATATTTGAATTTTTATAATTAAACACATACACTATAAATAGATTTCACCATAATAATTTAACTAGTGATCATATAAAATACTCAAGTGATAATTATAAATGAAGTATACTACATCATAATTAATTGATCACTAATACCATAAGAAACACATCACAATATGAATATAGAAAGTAATTACAATTAACCAGACATGATTGATTCATGCCAACAACCATTATTTTCACTGTGTAATAAATAATTAACTATAACTCATTGTGATAATGTTTCAATACTAATAAAAATACAATACAAAGTACATATATAAGATAAATGGCTTCTTAGAGCATAGTTTTCCAAACTCTAGTATCTATGGCAATTTCAAGTTTCATCTCAAAATTTATACTATTATGGGGAGGGAGAACATCATCTAAGCACTTTTCTACACCAATCACAAACCAATGATCCCCCATACTAATCCCATTAGGGAATGCCCCTCCCTTCATAGATGTGTAGATAGTGATGGTGCAGAAATCTAGAGAGATAAGATAATGTACGTGTGTTATATGGTTTCTAAAATTAAACATGTAGTATGTCATACAAACCTAATCTATTACAAGATATCACACAAATATGTAAATCATAATCATGAAATGATAATATTTTACTAAACATAATTTAGTAAAACATTTCAAAAATAGTGAATAATAACATTATATAGATCAGTCAAAATTCATACACATCATTTGATGGAATTGCCTTCATCTAACATTATGGTGCTAGTAAATCAGTGAAGTCCATCTCATGCCTTACTTAGTAGCAGTAGTGTAATATTGGTTAATATAAAATAATCAAAAGATTCATAGAATTTACATCTTACTAACAATCATATCACATAATATGTTATGCATAGGCTAATAAAAAATATATATTTATTTCATAAAACATATGAATAAAAATCTCACATTATTATCTATCTTATTCTAGAAATAATGGCTATAGTTTATACCACCCAAATTAAATACACAATTAACTGCAGATTCTAATTATCATAATTTATTTTCAAACACACTACACCCTATGATAACCCCTATTATCATAATCCAATGTTCTAAAACCCAACTACTAATTATCATAATTAGTCATAATAAAGTAATCATAAATCCATGAAAACATAAACTTCTATTCAAACAACTAGACATAATAAAGAAAGTCGTAGTTCACATGAATTTGAAGTATTTCATTCTAACATTCACTATACTCTCAAGGTTTGTATGCACATCTAAATAAGGTCTTACTAATTATCATAAAACATGCTATTGAAGGTAATAAGCAACATGCATACATTTAATTTGTTAATCATATATGTGTGTCTAAATATAATAAATGTGATTTGTACCAATCAGGTATAACATACATTTAGACTATAACTTTGAAATTAAAACACTCTATGGCATCTCATAATATCATAGATCATTGTGCATGAGCACTCTACTAAATCATGAACAACCAATCCCATAATCATAAATAATAATCAAGAAAATACAGGTTATACCACTCGGGTATACCTTATGTTTAAAATGTATACTAGCATTAAAAAAAACACAACTTATAGGCACACATCATGATGCACTATTATATGCTAACAATATGTACTACACATAAGTTTTTATTAATGTATGTGAAAAAAATATCAACAGTTCAGTCACGTTATTCTTAAATAGCTCATAACTAAGTTCTGAAAAAAAAAATTATTTTAACAACTTAATCCCTTTTCTAGGAGACTACTCTTACATGGTTATAGTTTTAGTCCAACGAACACCTTATGACTCATTTCAACTATCAATTTAATTAAATATATAAGCCCTATATATAAGTACTTATACATCATAACATGTACCATATATAAGTACTCAAAAGATATGTAAATACTATACCAATGTTCATTTATACCTTTTAATCAAAAACTCCCTATGATTTCATAAATCCTTAAAAACTTTCTTGTTCACGAAGTATATTGATGATCTCTATGAAATAAATGATTCTACACTAAAATTTCTTTTTCATAGTTTTTATTATGTTTTATGGAATTGGATACACATGAAGTTGTTGTCCTACTCTTTTGGAGTCCATTACTTAGTTATAATAATTAATAAAACTATGGACACAATCACTATATGCCAATGCATACTATATGTATATTTACATCTGTATAAATTAATCTATCTATAGCAGGCACTATACACATATTCTTATAATAATAAATATTGCATAAAAACTCTTATAGTTATTTATAACTCCAATTGAGGATCATAAATCATATAACTTATCTTAAGATAATGAAAACCTATGTTGAGCTATAAATATGCTTTACTAAGCCTCTTTTATGACTTTTTATATGCTATAACTACATACATATGCCTACAGTCTTATTTCAAAATTAATTTCATCTTGTCCCTTTTACATAAGTTATGCCCATAACTATATATACTCATCAATAAATCCATTCATATGGGGACACATCCCAATGTAAGTTTATAAGCTAAATAGGAGTATCTACATTCTTAGTAGCATTCTTTTGATTAAATCCTTAATACATATCCTTCTAACAATATTCAAACATTCAACTTATAAACTCAACTATATGATATACCTCAAGTCACATGCCCATATTAAGAGACCCACCAAACTTGATGAATATGTAGATGCCTTTAGAGGATTCTCCATTTCATACCATTAATGCCCTATAAGTTTTAATTAATAAATCATTCTTATTTAATGTCAACTGATATTGGGTGATGATTAAATTATAAAGAAGATTGCTAAATGACATAATAATAACATCCACTGAACTGTTTCTTTTCCAAATATTATTGTTTTATGCATAATAATAAATGGTCCTATCTTAAAACTAAACTTATATATTTCCTATAATATACTCCTGACAAATGTTTTTTACTATAATATTCCTGGTGGCAGCATCTAGATTACCGACATTAGTACATTTTAATACATCTAATGTGTAGGATATAGTTCATCCAACTTCTAGTACTCAGGTCACTAGTTTTTGGACAAGTTTTCATACATATTTTTGCATACATAGATCACCATCGTCTTCAAACAAGTCGCTACTTATTAATTCATTGATATGTATATGATAAAGTTGATTTCTTACTCAAAAGTTTTTAATTATAATTCATTTCTACCCAAGAACATGAGTCACTTCACTCACAACCTTTTCACAAGATTACACACATGATACAGTTATTTAATTCACCAGACATAGATAAACTATATAGTATAATATATACTATGAATTCCTACATAAATGCAATGCAGTGATTTAATTTCAATAATAGAATACAAGTCATTACATTAAATCTTACAAGTCACTACATTAATTATATAAGTCTCTATAGTAATTCACTGCATAAGAATAAAGTATTTTATAGATTCAAGGAATGCATACAGTTATATTAACATCATTATTGAGTTTAAAAACATTATATTATTATTTGATTCTTCCATACTCATAACTATAGCTTGTAGGAGGATGGAAAAAATACAAATGCATGACACCTTTACTAAATCACTACATATGAATAACAATTTTCTAACATTTGTACATGTAATAACAATAACCATTAACAATGATTTGGATATAGTATAGTAATAACATTTTGAAAATACTCTACTAAATTAACAATGATTTGTATTTATTATACTATAATCAAATAATGATATACTAAAATGATTTGAATATACTAAATAGGGATACTAAAATAATAACCAGTAATAGCAATTTGATTATACTATACTATTTGAGTCACTACATATGTTTCAAATGGGTGCATATAGTATAGTACATGTATTAAATATAATAAAAATTCATTATTCTTTATAACTACCACTAAAACCCATGTATCTATAAACATAATGTTGACCTCTATTTGTTTTATGTGTCAAGGTCTCATGTATTCCTATATACAGTTCATAAATAGGTATATATGTATAGACAAATTTCAGCTAGACTAAAAACAAACACAAGAACTTAATTACATTGCCTACCTAGGATGCTTGTGTTATTTTTCAATTCAGCTTTTGGTCTCTTCCACCTCCACTTTGCTCTCTTTCTATGCCTTCCTTCTTTCCCTATTTCGCCCCCTCTCTATTCTTCTTTTTTTCTTCCCAAGAGTATTATGCTCTCTGATTTAAGATTTCTTTTTTATTTAAGGGTGTAGCATTTTAATTTTTCCCCCTTTAATGAAATTTTTCTTTCAAATTTGTTTTTTATTTTATTTTTAAGCCCCAATTTCCTTTCTATGCACATTGGTGATGCACTTTATTTAAAGCTTAATCTTTCTTTTTTTAAAAATTCTTCCCATTTTATTTTATTCATTTAAAATACTCACTTTGTTTTTATTCCTTATTTTTATATTTTATTTCTTTTTACTATAATCCATAATTTTGCTAATTAAATTAGCATCCCAGACAACTTAATTCATAAATCAATAAACCCAAATTTAATCTAGTTATGTAAATCACATCCAAAAACATTAACAATCACACATGCAAGTCACACAAGATTAAATCACTTAAATATAAATCTAGGTTAATATGCATAGATATCTAATTTTAAATGCAGATAACATGAAGAATGTGCTAACACTAACCATTCAAACTATACATTTAACAAGTACTTTCTAATGTGATGTGTGCAAGGTTCCATCTGATTTCTATGTCATCCTTCAACATCTCTATCTACATCATCCTCTTTGATGATGCTCTCTCTTCGTCATGCTCTAAGGGATGAGTTCTCCTACGTCAACATCATAACAAGAAGGTAGTTAAATCATAACATCATGATATACATACATCATAAAATGCAACTGAAATAATAAATCATTATATTCATAATGTAAGCATATACTCTACAGCTAACTCACAAAAATATAATCATGTAATCTAAGTAATAACCTACTGTCCCATAACATCTTATATCAAAGCTTAGTTTATAATATCTAAATCTAAATTTGTCAACTATAAATATCCATAGATAATCAAATAATTTATTTAACAAAGAATCAAGGTGTAATAGTAACTAGATTAATACCATTTATTACAAGTCAATAGAAAATTCGAAAAGAAGATAATAGAATTATTAATCAATTAATATATGAAAAATTCAAGATGACAACCTTGAAATTACTCTCTCTCTCTCTCTCTCTCTCTCTCTCTCTCTCTCTCTACACACACACACACACACAAAAGTTATTAATAGTTTAAAAAATATTTAACATTTAAAAAATTAGGTATTTAATTTTTAAAAGATAATCAATATAATAGTTTGATAAAAAAATTAAGATGATTATTTTTCAATAAATTTTCTATTAAGTGGGCCCTATTTGAAATCATTTACTACACTAGAATTATCTATATTAAGACTTATGATTTGATGCTATTAGATATTTTTTTTTCTGCATTATACATAACAAGATGTGATTCAAAATGCAAGTCATTAAAAATTACATACAATTATATCAAGAGAAAAAATATGATCTTATTAATTTTTATTTATTTTTAAATAACAAGAACTTTTAATATTTATAATAAGACACTTTTTAAATTTTATTTAAATATATATATTTTAAATATAATTTAAGGTTTTTTTAAAAATTTATTATTATATTATAAAATATAAATTATTGATAAGTTAAAAAAAATTGAAAATTAAATATAAACTCAACATTATTTATCTATCATTAAATATTTAAAATATTGAAATAAATATCAAAAAAATAAATATTTAAAAATATAACATTGCTAGAAATGAACTAACTTAAAATTTTGATTTTAACGAATTACATAAATTTTACATAGTATTGATACAAATCTTCATGAACAATGGTTTGCAAACATTAGTTAAAAATTTAAAATTACATAGTTTGACAAGGGAATAGTATTTGATATGGATCTTAACATTCTCTTGATTTCTTCTCCAATATGTTTCTAAATCCTTCATTTTTTATGTCCTTCACCAAATTTTCCAAGACTACTTTATCTTTTTGGCATAATATCTGTACCACTTGTTTTTCTAACCCACTTATCATTTCTCCATTTTCATCCACCACCACAATTGGGATTCTCTTGTCTTTTCCTTTGGTTTCTTTTCTACACTTTACTTTTGCCTCACACAAACCCAATACCAAGCTTCTTTTCAGTTGCACAATATTTTCATCTCCCATGCAAGCAGATTCATCCTTCAAATCGTAAAGACGTTTCCAAAACATGATGACGTGAGAGAATGAGAGGCTTGGAATGTTGTACATATCCATTCTCTTCATTTCATACTCTGATTCTTTATTCCGGTCATACGTGTGCCCAACATAGAACATTTGGATAACACTCTCCAACATTGTCAAAACATAATTGACATCAATGATGAATTCTAACATCTCGTCAATTGAACCCCCACACAATAAAATAATTTTTCCACACTCCATCGCCTCTTTTGCCTATCATGACAATCTAAATTATGTCAACCTTAAAATATAAATTAAAAATATATATAATAATAATATATATTTTTTAAATTATAAATGAGAAGCAAAGAAAAAATAAAAATAAAATAAATCTTTCAAATACTAATTACCTCAATTGTGAACATAGTAGTTTAGCTTTAAATTGTAGAGAATTAACCATGGGTGTGACCTCATCACAAAATATGTTATATTAAGAATATTATATAATATTGCATTTATATATTTAAATTTACCTTCATTTGAAAAAGAGGGAATTTATGAAAAAGAAATTGAAGGCTGTTGAGTTCATTCCATTCTGCCTTCTTCAGTTCCTCTTCACGACTTGCAGAAAACGGGTATGCGTCCACCCCCCACCTCCGTATCATCGGCAGTGCATCTTCTGATGAGATCCTTCCCTTCTCATCCACCACCACGGCCCTTGTCCATGCCTGCCCTTCAAATATATTTGACTTTACCAACCATGGATTTGGGACCACCGGCCAAGGAGCACTTCTAGCACATCTCTCGAACACTTTCCATGTGAACGAAAAAGAAACATTTGGAATGCAAACAACTTCAACCCTCTCATACTCAGCGCTCTCTCGCATCTTGAGATACACATTTTTCAACGCTGAATTGGACTCATCAATCCCTAAGTGTCGAGGGTGTCCCGTTAGAAGTAATACCAGTTTGCCTTGTAAATCATCCACTTTCACCTATAAAGATTTGCCCCGACCGAATTTCGTTAGCAAATTGATTTAAAAAAATAAAAACCTATAATATAAAATATATTTAAAAAATACCTGTTGACTGTTGTGGAGCAAAAGGAAGTCTGTTTCTGGGGTCACAAGCAACGCTCTCAGCAAATCAATATTGCTCTCCCTTGGAATCTTTGAAAGGAAGGTCGCCTCATCTTTCGTGATATAAGAGATGAAGGAAAATATGAATAGAAAATAAACAAGAAAACAAGAACTATTAACTCAGAACTCAGAAAGCTACAGCAATCTTGAGAAAAACAATTCTATTCATCTTCTAATTTCCCTTGATTACAATGTGCGCCCATAGGGTCTTTAAATAGAATTAAATACTAAACAATAACTGAAAATAGACTCATCTATTATTAGCTTCAACTACTTAACTAACTGCTTGTTCAAACAAACTCATATCTAACTGATTGTTAACTAACTCAATCATAACTGTCAGTTTACTAACTGATGCTTAACACCCAGTTTACTAACTGTTTGTTTAACTGCTTGCTTGCATGACAAAGGAGGGAGGTGGGAGAAATTATCTCCAATTAACTTGACTTTCTAACACTCCCCCTTAATTTCTACCACTTACAATTTTAGCATTTACAATGCCTAAATTTTGTCTCAAATAATCAAAGGTCTCTTTTGGTAATGCCTTTGTGAATATATCTGCTAGTTGATCTTCAGATCTGCAAAAATCCAGATGGATTTCTCCATTGTTCACTAACTCTCTGATAAAGTGAAATCTTGTATCTATGTGCTTGCTCCTCTTGTGAAACACATGATTTTTTGATAAAGTGATTGCTGATTTGTTATCACAGAAGATTGGTGTTGACTCCTTCTGTGCCTGTAATAAATCTTTCAATATTCTTCTCATCCATGTTGCTTGACATGCTGCTGATGTGGCTGCAACATACTCTGCTTCAGCTGATGAAAGTGTCACTATAGGCTGCTTTTTGGATGCCCATGTGACCACACCTTTGCCTAAAATAAAGGCATGTCCAGAAGTACTCTTCCTATCATCAACGCTACCTGCAAAATCACTATCTGTAAAACCAATCAAACTAAAATCGTTAGTTGTGGAATATAAAATTCCATAATCTGTAGTTCTTGCCACATATCTTAATATCCTTTTTCCAACTTGCCAATGTGAGTCTTTTGGTGACTCCATGAATCTTGAGATTAAGCTAACCCCATAACTGATATCTGGTCTAGTAGCTGTAAGATACATCAAACTACCAACTAGCCTTTTGAATATTGTAGAATCAACATTGGATCCTTTGTCTTCTTTGCTAAGTTTAGTCCCTGTAGCAACTGGTGTAGGTGCTGGTTTACAATTCAGCATCTTAAATCTTTTTAACACATCCTTTGCATACTTTGTTTGACAGATAAATATACCTTTCTCTGATTGTTCAACTTCTATTCCCAAAAAATACTTCATTAATCCCAAATTTGTCATTTCAAATTCATTCTTCATTGCTGATTTAAAAGTGTCTACAGACAAATTTCCAGTAAAAATCAAATCATCAACATATAAACACACAATTAAAATTTGACCTTCTTTGCTAATTTTT
Organism: Torreya grandis; assembly: GCA_037957365.1. NCBI lineage: Eukaryota > Viridiplantae > Streptophyta > Pinopsida > Cupressales > Taxaceae > Torreya > Torreya grandis. Next base: position 1,358,668 of record JARHVA010004502.1, read on the forward strand.
GTGTACAAAGTAGGCTCACTATCGCTTCTGTTGAATCCTTTGCTTATCATATAAGAATCTATCCTGCTATACCATGCTCTTGGTGCTTGCTTAAGACCATAAAGAGCTTTCTTCAATCTGTAAACTTTTTCTTCATGTCCTTGAACTTCATAACCTGTGGGCTGTTTCACATATACTTCTTCATCTAGAAATCCATTCAAAAAAGCTAATTTTACATCCATTTGATATACATACCAATTATTTTGAGCAGCTATGGATAATACCATTCTTACAGTATACAATCTAGCAACTGGTGCAAATGTTTCATTATAGTCCACTCCATGTTCTTGTGCAAAACCTTTTGCAACTAACCTTGCTTTGTGCTTTTCAACATTTCCATCTGCATCAAATTTAGTCTTATAAACCCATTTAACTCCAATACAATCCTTACCTTCAGGTAGAGTAGTTAGATCCCATGTTTGATTTCTTTCAATAGCATTCAATTCTTCATCCATTGCTTTTAGCCAATGTTCCTCATTCACTGCTTCTTCATAAGACATAGGGTCATGAGTGAAAAGAGCAAAATTTGAAACCAAATCTAATTTTTCTTCTTCTTGATTGTAAATCTCATTTAAACTTCTCATCTTCTTACCTTTAAATCTTGCTCTTAAAGTAGCAAGAGTTGGATTTGATTCATCACTTACTTGTGAATTTGGAGTAGGGTGACATGCATGACTAGATTCACCTTGTTCAAACCTCTTGGGGGTTCTTGCTGGAGTGTTTGTACCTGTTTGTGTAGAGGATTGTCCACCTTGCAAATTTTGTTCTTCAGAAACTTCTTCATCCTGTGGAATTGGTGCCCCAACAATGATGGTGCTACCATCCCATGCTTCTGCTTCCTTAAATTCAACATCCCTGCTAATAATCACTTGCTTTGAAACTGGGTTATATAACTTATATGCCTTTGATTCTTCAGAATAGCCAATAAAAATGCATTTCTCACCTCTGTCATCAAGTTTCTTTCTCAATTTAGATGGTATAAGAGAATATGCTACACAACCAAAAATTCTGAAATGATATACACTATATTTCTTACCATTCCATGCTTCTTGTGGAATTCGATCTCTGACACTCTTTGTTGGGCTTCTGTTCAGAATATACACTGCACAAGCTACTGCTTCTGCCCAATATTCATTTGACAAGTGTTTAGCTTTTAACATGCTTCTTGCCATTTCCATGATTGTTCCGTTCTTTCTTTCTGCTACACCATTCTGCTGTGGTGTGTACCTTGTAGTCAACTGTCTTTTGATTCCATGATATCTGCAAAAATCTTGAAATTGATTAGACATATATTCACCACCTCTATCAGATCTGAGTACCTTGATATATCGGCCACTCTACTTTTCAACCATTGCCTTGAATTCTTTAAACTTTTCAAATGCTTCAGATTTGTTTTTGAGAAAGTAGATCCAAGTCTTTCTGCTAAAGTCATCAATGAATGTTAGAAAATAAGTACTACCTCCAAATGATGGAGTTTGCATTGGTCCACATAAATCACTATGGACTAACTCCAATATTACCTTAGCTCTATATGAGCCTCCTACTGGAAAACTCTCTCTATGCTGTTTTGCCAGAATACAACTGTCACATGAACTTCCTGGCTGTTCTATTGGTGGTAAACCCTTCACCATATTTTTCTTCTGTAACAAATTTAAAGCTCCAAAATGTAAGTGTCCGTACCTTAAGTGCCATAACCATGATTGATCTAGCTGTATGGATTTGTAGTGAGCTTCTTCTTCTCCTTGGATGCACTGAATATGAAGAGGGAACATGCGATTCTTGGTCATCTCCACTTTTCCTATCAACCTGTCACTTGGAACCTTGTCCAATATTGTGCAGACATTATCCATAAAAGATACTCTGTAACCTTTCTGCACTAACTGACCAACACTCAAAAGATTATGTTTTAATTTAGGTACAAAATAAACATCAGGTATAAATCTTCTTTCACCATTCTTGGCCAAAACATTTATGACACCTTTACCCATGACATCGACTGTGATATCATTTCCTAGTTTCACTTCTGATCTTACAGAATCATCAAGACTAGCAAAAAATTCTTTATTTCCTGTCATATGATTACTGCATCCACTGTCTAAAAACCAAATATCTTTAGCTTTTTCTTGAGTAACATTACAAGTAAGAAACATGCTTCCGGAATTAGAACTAGATTCATCTGTATAATTAGCATTCTGATTGTACACATATCCTGGTTTATTTCTGCAGTCACTAGCATAATGACCATATTTCTTGCAATAATAACATTGAACATGAGATTTATCAAACCTTTGAGAACCTTGCTGTGAGTGGTTGTGACCACGTCCTCTGTTGTTGTAGTTTCCTCTACTACTGTAGTTTTTATTGTTCTCATCTTCCTCTGAATTGTTCTTTCCATATCTGCCTCTGCCTCTTCCTCTGAAGCTTGACCTGGCTCTTCCTCTTCCTCTGCCAACTGATACCTGTGACTTGAATGCATTCTCAAGCGAAGAGTTATTCCTATTCATTCTGGATTCATGTGTTAACAAAGAACCCATTAATTCATCTACAGATAATTGTTCCAAATCTTTAGTTTCTTCAATAGCTACTACTATAGCATCGAACTTACTGGGTAAACATCTGAGTACTTTCTCTATAATCTTCTGATCTGTTATCGTTTCTCCATTAGATCTAATCTGATTCACTATATTCAAAACTTGACCCATAAACTGATCTATTGATTCTGATTCATTCATTTGCAAATTTTCAAAAGTTCTTCTTAGAGATTGCAATTTAGCAATTTTTACCTTCGTATTACCTCTATAAGTGGTCTCCAAGATTTTCCATGCCTCTCTGGATCACGTTGCTGCTGCAACTCTGGAAAATATCGATTCATCCAATCCCTGTTGGATTATAAATAAGGCTTTTGCATCTTTCTTTCTGTTCTCTTTAAGGTGGTCCTTTTGTGCTTGATTTAACGCCAGATGGGCTGCCTCATCCTGCGGTTCTACAAAACCACTTTCTACCAAATCCCATACATCTTGTGAGCAAAATAAAGTTTGCATCTTAATTGCCCAAAAATCATAATTCTTACCATCAAAAATGGGAATTTGAGGCTGTGAAATACTGTTAGATGCAGCCATTTCTTAAGCTTGAATGACTTTCTGGTCACTGTTTCTGACACACAGTCACCGCCGTCGGTTACACTGCCGAGGTCGGTCGCTGAAATCGCCGACGTCGGTTCTTTCTGCCGTCGTCGGTCACTTGTTGGTCTGGGGTCGGCCGATGTCGGTCTATAACTGCCGATGTCGGTCTCTGCGCTGCCTGCTGGCAATACCTGTGCTTTTCCTTCACCCGACTGCTTCGCTCCCCTTGCTGGCTGCTTTTCTAACCAGGGTTTTCTCTTTCTAACCTGCGCTCTTCTGCCACAACCTGTGCTCTGATACCAATTTGAAGGAAAATATGAATAGAAAATAAACAAGAAAACAAGAACTATTAACTCAGAACTCAGAAAGCTACAGCAATCTTGAGAAAAACAATTCTATTCATCTTCTAATTTCCCTTGATTACAATGTGCGCCCATAGGGTCTTTAAATAGAATTAAATACTAAACAATAACTGAAAATAGACTCATCTATTATTAGCTTCAACTACTTAACTAACTGCTTGTTCAAACAAACTCATATCTAACTGATTGTTAACTAACTCAATCCTAACTGTCAGTTTACTAACTGATGCTTAACACCCAGTTTACTAACTGTTTGTTTAACTGCTTGCTTGCATGACAAAGGAGGGAGGTGGGAGAAATTATCTCCAATTAACTTGACTTTCTAACAAGAGATGTCTTGCCAAGCTGACAAACATTTCAAACCATCTTCTCCCAAACCATCACCACTGGTACGAAAGACACCGATGTCATAAATGAGGTCAAACGCTGTAAACAATTTAAGAAGGAATAAGGAGTTCTGATCTGTAGAGGCCACAATTCTGTCCCCCAAAACAGATGGCAACGCATCCAAGCCAAAGCCAACATATATGATTGAAAAAGATAAGTTTGAGTTAGCTTCTAGCCACTGCAGATTTTTTGCAAACAATTGCCACTGAGGATATTCGCTCCCATCAATGATCAAGATAAGTGGAGTGTATGGCTGAAGGGAGGATGAATAGAAGGGGAGTCTGTCAGTGTCAAAGAGAAGCCCTTCCTTATCTAACACCTTTGATATTACGGCTTCCAAAATCAAATCCCTTTGTCCGTCTGAACTCTGCAATGTTTATACATATAGCTTACAATATTAAATGTGTAGATATGGAATCAATAACAGGAGGTAAAAATAATATAAGCCATTTTAAGCTGACCAAAAAGTCATCAATTTTAAGTGGAGAAAAGAACAGGAGGTAAAAATAATATAAGCCATTTTAAGCTCTTACCTCGTGGGAGTAGTTTGTTACCACCGCGAAATGCCAGTTTTCTTTTTCTCTTTGCATTTCCATCCACCGCTGGATCATCAGTTCACTTCCTCCAATGTCTACACGCAACAAGCTCGGAATTTTCCCCACACTATCCATCCATTCCCCACCCAGCTTCTTACAATTTGAAAGGTTTACACTTATCAATGATGCCAGACTAGAGAAATCGTCAGACAGTTTCTCTAAATTAGAACAATTTGATAAATCTATTTTTTCCAGGCAACCAAGCTGACCAAAACAATCAGGAAGTTTGGACAAACTGTAGCAACTCCCCAATTCCAATTTTTTTAATCCTCCAAGGCAATTGAAGTCGCTGCACAATTCCTTCAACTTATGACTTCCTGATAAATCTAGTCTTTCCAAACTTCTAAGCTTACCAAAACCTTCAGATAGGCATGACAAGTTCGTACATCCGGACATTGTCAACACTTTCAGTTTTGCCAGGCACTGCAAATCATTACACAATTCTTCTAAGCTTGCACATCCGCTTAAATCTAAATCTTCTAGACAGTTGAGTTTACCGAACTGGTTGGGAATCATCTTTAAACTGCTACATCCAGACAATGTAATGTTTTTACATCTTGCAAGCCAATAAACTTCTTCTGGTAGCTCTTTCAAACGTGAACACCCCCTGAATGACATGTAGGAGGTCCGCAGAGAAGTCAACTCTCCGAGGCTGTTAGGAAAACCAGTCAGTTTCTTACATTTTCTTAAATTTATATAAGTTAAGGATGGCAGATATCCCAGTCTTTCTGGAAGATGGAGCAGCCCCGAGCAATCGTTCAAGTTTAGATATTCTAATGACGAAAGTTTTTCAAAATTATTAGGAAGCTCTTGCAAACTCCAGCATCCCTCCAACCTAAGAGTAATAAGACCATTCAGTTGCCCAAAGCCTGAAGGTAACTGCTTTAGCTTTCTACAATCAATTAAATTCAACTCCCGCAAAGATTGAAGCTCCCCAACCACATCCGGTAATTCCTCTAACATATGACAGCCATACAGTTCTAGCTTCTCTAGATTATAGAATTTAGCTAAACATGGAATCTTTGTAATGTTCAAATATGATAAAGCCAACTGACTGAGTTTAGGAGGATTCCCGATTTCTGGGAATCCAACCGTATCGCGACTGTTAAAGTGGTTTGATTTAACCACTTTTAGGTTTGACAGACTCTGCAGCCACAATTAGATATGTTAATTTAATTTAAAAAGAAAAAAGAAAAACTTCTAGTCAAAACATGAAGAAATATTATTAACGCGACTTCCAAGGAAAATTATAGAGAGAAAAAAAAAGACATTGCAATTGAAAAGAAGCACCAAATAAAAAATATATAAAAATGTTATTGGCAAAAAGATAAGTCTTTTAAAGGGAGGATCAGGATTACTTGCCTTGCACTGACTGAAAATCATGTTGTCCTTTGAACGATACTCCATGTAAGATAAAGAAGTAAGCTTTGATACATCGATGGGCATATTTGGCACTCTTCCAACTTGAAGAAACCTCAGCTTATTAAAGTGTTTAGTGCACTTTCCTTTCACAATTGTCATATCTCCCATCGCAAATATTCTTAGAGACCCACTCATTGTGTCCAGGTCTTCTGCAGATAATTTATGAAATGGACTCTCATTCCATTTAGATTGCAGCCAAATTCCTTTTATTTGAGAAAGAGGCTGTTGAATGTCAAACACAATGTTTAAAAAAAAAAATTATAAGAACGTCATGAAATTTACAAAATTTAAATCTTCAAGTTTTTGTAATTTTGGGTCTTCATACCTTCTTATTCTGCAAGGCCATAGAGAATTCATCTGCAGTTGTAAGTCGGTTGTCTTTTGACTGGTTACGCCCAACTTGGAGAAGAAGATCGTGAATATTTATCTTGCTTACTTTTGCTTCTTCAATGTTTACATCTTCTTTTCTTTTGATTAGAGCCCCCTCTTCTAGGCATGCCATCGCTTCTTTTCCCACAATGAATGCAACTTCCTCCCACTTCCAATCATAAAAGAACGAACATATGTCCAGAAATGCTTCCTGAGAACTTGTTTCAAGCTCGTTATAAGCAAACAAAACCCTCTTCTCATCAAAACTATACTCCTTTTCGCCGCTGAAAGGCTCTCCATGCTGTAGCCAAACAAATACTCTTTCATAAGCTTCCACATCATTTTTTCGTTGACGGAGATAGCCTCCCACCACTTCCAAAAGAAGAGGACAGCATCTGCATTTCTGTGCTAACTCCTTGACCTGAGGTCTTTCTTCCAATATGGAGCTTACTTCCCTTTCTCTATCTATTTTTCTGCATAACACTTCAATGGCTGCTTCAATAGAAAGCGACTCCATGGCATAAATTTGACATGTTTTAATTCTGCAATCTTCCATTACTTCGGACACATCAGTTTTCCTAGCTGTTAAAACCAACCGGAGTTTCTTCGGGCTTGTTACTTCCATGGGCAGAAGCTCTCGTAGAGGCTCTATGAACAATACGTTGTCAATATATAAAAAGATGGATTCTTTTTCCATGATGTCTTTCAGCCTCTGCCGTCCACTCTGAAAGTCTGTTACATCTTGTTTGACACCAGTCAAATGCTGCAAAATCAGGGACTGCAGCTGTTTTATATCGGGATGTGTTTCCAGGTTTTCGATAAGAGTGACTTTAGAATGTGCCCAACCATGGAGTTTGTCTTTCAAGGAGGCGTAAACTGCATCTGCCAATGTGGTTTTGCCGGATCCACCAATTCCATGTATAACCACTGCTACTGCAGGCTTGTCCTGATCCAATTCAAGGAGATTAACCACATCTTCAGCTTGCTGCTCTATGCCAACTGCTAGATATTAAAACAGATGATGAGTTAAAAAATATCATAAATTTGCTACTGGAGCGAAGTGTTCATTAGGAACCGATTTGATGTAATTTTACCTGCATAGTTAACACAGGGAACATATGGTGGGTTGCAAATAAGGTTGTTCTCTGAAATATATAGGGCTTGAACGCTCGTTTGTAGAGTAAGGGTAGTATACATCCCTTCCACTTCTGAGCGAAGTTCGGCAAGGGATTGTTTATCCTTTGAGGCCTTAGTGAACCTATAAATGACATTTAACAAACATGAATGGTATTAGTTGAAAGGAAGGGCTCTGTAGGATTTTTTTTAATTTTCTCCGTAGTTCACCAAGAAATCACTGTAAGAGTTTGGTGGAATATAAATAACCTTTGAAACGAAATCAGACAATATTCTTCTTTTGTATTAAAGATCAGCAAAAGAAGACACGATTTTCTTAATTTTTAATAAAGATGAGTAAAAGAAGACAACATTGATGCAAACGGGTGCTATAATTACTAAGGTAGCTTCTTTGGCTTAGAAATTTAAAATAAAATAAAATAATGTAACATGTTAAATATTCGATCTTTCTTTAAAGCTAAAATTCAATTTGTTGTATGATATTGGTTCTGATCGAATTTGTTGGAATATTTGGTGGGAATAAAATTAAAGGATTTTTAATAGTATAATTATATATATCAGTCAAGTTTATGATAGAATAGTGACATATTTAAAAGAAATTTGTAAAGTTTGGGTTCAAATTTTCAAAGCAAATTGTTTATGGGAATTCAGTTTCTTAATGAGACTTGGTCTCCTTAGAATATTTCCCTTTTTTTACCTATTTCAACAGTCCTTAACATTATCAACCCATTAAATATGTTCATCTTTCTCTTGATTTGGTTAAAATTAATATTGATAAAGTTTCAAAAGACATTCCTATAAACGTTGGTATGGGTGGTGTCTATCGTGATCATCATGAAAAGGTTAAGTTTTGGTTTATTTTTAGACTTAATGTTGCTTCTAATGACTATGCCGAGGCTATGGACATTTGTCAAGCTCTTCTAACAGTTAAGTCAAAGACCTTACTGATATTATTTCAGAATCTGATTCTAAAATTTTCATTGATCAGTTGGACAAAAACATTTCTCCTCATTTCCAGCAGTGATAGTTGAATGAATGTAAGAAATGTTAGAAACTGAAGATTGATTGGAGATAATTTCTCCATCCACAACTTAACTACTTGTTCCACCTACCTCCTTCTCATGCATGCACAACAGTTAACTGATAGTTAGAGATCAGTTAGTTCAAGCAGTTAACAGTCAGTTTTTTTCAGCAGTTAGAAGATTAGTTAAAGATTATTTAAACAATCAGTTTAGTTTCAGTTATTTTTGCTTTCAAATCTATTTATAGACGCCTTGGGCACAACATTGTAAGGCAAGAAAAAAGAAGATCAATAAATTTTTTTTTTCAAAAGATTGCAGTAGCATTCTGAGTTATCTGTTTGAGTTCTTGTTTTCTATGCTCTATTTTATTCTATCAAATTGGTATTAGAGCCTTATTGTGGCAGAAGCGAAGGAAGAGCCAAAGAAGAAGCGCAGTCAGGTGAAAGAGCGCAGCTGAAGCGTGAGGACCTAGATCGCAGCAGAAGTCTCAAAAAATCATGCAGGTTAGAAAGTGTCGAGCTGAAGCACCCAGTTAGCAATTTGCAAGTTTGTAGGTGCAACAGTCAACAGGAAGTTGATGCAGCCAAAAAAGACAAATAATAAAACCGCGTAGCTATCTAGAAAAGAAGCGTCGATTTGTTGTAGTGTAGGGTGTAGTCTTGAAGTGGGTGCTGATGTGTCCACAAGTTATTTTATTTCAGACTAAGCCATTTGAAAATGTATAGTGGACTGAAGTCAAAGATATAGCGTATAGTGGACTGTGGTAGGCTGTGAGGCAAAGTTAAGGGTGAGTTGGGTTAGGGAGAAGCGCTACCAAAGAATTGGCAGCCAAGCCCAAGTCAAGATCTCAAACAAGCTATGGAACCAGAGGACGAGGTTACCCACAACTTTTTTTTGCTCACAAGATGTTTGGGATTTGGTAGAGAGTGGTTTTGTAGAACCAGAGGACGAGGTTGCCCATCAAGCGTTAACTCAAGCACAAAAGGAAGAGCTTAAAGAGAATAGGAAAAAAGATGCAAATGCTTTATTTCTAATCCAACAGGCATTGGATGAATCTATTTTTTTCAGAGTTGTAGCAGCAACGAGATCCAGATCGGCATGAAAAATCTTGGAGACTACCTATAAAGGTAATACAAAGGTAAAAATTGCTAAATTGTAGTCTCTTAGGAGAAGTTTTGAAAATTTGCAAATGAATGATTTATATTCAATAGACCAATTTATGGGTCAAGTTTTGAATATAGTGAATCAAATTAGATCTAATGGAGAAACAATCATGGATAAGAAGATCATAGAAAAAATACTCAAGGGTTTACCCAGTCAATTTGATGCAATAGTTGTAGTTGTTGAGGAAACCAAGGATTTGGAATAGTTATCTATAGATGAATTAATGGGTTCTTTGTTAACACATGAATCCAAAATGAATAGGAATAACAATACTTCTCCTAAAAATGCTTTCAAGTCATAGGTATCATTTGGCAAAGGAAGAAGAAGGTCAAACTTCAGAGGAAGAGGCAGAGGTAGAATTGGAAGGAACAATCCAGATCAAGGTGAAAATAGTAATCAAAACTATAGCAATAGAGGATGTGGCAACAATCACTTCCATCAAAGTTTATAGAAGTTTGATAAATCTAATATTCAATGTTATTACTACATAAATATGGACATTATGCAAGTGACTGCAGAAGGAAACAAAGATATGTGGACAAGTAGATTGCTAATTACACAGGCGAATCTAGTTTTAATCCAGGTGAATCTAGTTCTAATCCTAGAAGCTTATTTCTCACTTGTCATGTTACTCAAGAAAAAGCTAGAGATATTTGGTTCTTAAATAGTGGATGCAGTAATCATATGACATGGAATAAATTTTTTTTTGCTAGTCTTGATGATTATGTAAAATCAGAAGTGAAATTAGGAAATGATATCAAAGTGGATGTAATGGGTAAAGGAGTAATAAATGTTTTGGCAAAAAATGGTGAAAGAAGGTTTATACCTGATGTTTATTTTGTACCTAGACTAAAGCATAATCTTATGAGTGTTGGACAGTTACTACAGAAAGGTTAGAGTGTATCCTTTATGGATAATGTTTGCACAATACTAGACAAGTTTCCAAGTGACAGGTTGATAGGAAAAGTGGAGATGACCAAGAATTAGATGTTCCCTCTTTGAATTTAGTGCATCCAAGGAGAAGAGGAAGCCCACTTCAAAACAATGCATCTAGACCAATCATGGCTATGGCACTTAAGGTATGGACATTTACATTTTGGAGGTTTGAATTTGTTACAGAAGAAAAATATGGTGAAGGGATTACCACCAATAGAAGAGCTAGGAAGTTCATCTGACAGTTGTATTCTAGCAAAACAGCATAGAGAGAGCTTTCCAGTAGGAGCCTCATATAGAGCAAATGTAATATTGGAGCTAGTCCATAGTGATTTATGGGGACCAATGCAAATTCCATCACTTGGAGGTAGTACTTATTTTCTAACCTACATTGATGACTTTAGCAAAAAGACGTGGATATATTTTCTTTAAAATAAGTCTGAAGCCTTTGGAAAGTTTAAAAAATTCAAGGCTATGGTTGAAAAGTAGAGTGGCCGTTACATCAAGGTACTTAGATTAGATAGAGGAGGTGAATATATGTCTAATGAATTTCAATATTTTTGCAGATATCATGGCATTAAAAGGTAATTGACTATAAGGTACACACCACAACAGAATGGTGTAGCAGAAAGAAAGAATAGAACAATCATGGAGATGGCTAGAAGCATGTTGAAGGCCAAACACTTGTAAAATGAATATTGGCCAGAAGCAGTAGCATGTGTAGTATATATTTTGAATAGAAACCCAACAAAGAGTGACAGAGATCGAATTCCACAAGAAGCGTGGAGTGGTAAGAAGTATTGTGTACATCATTTTAGAATTTTTGGTTGTATAGCATATTCTCTTATACCATCTAAATTGAGAAGAAAACTTGATGATAGAGGTTAGAAATGCATTTTTATTATCTATAGTGAAGAATCAAAGGCTTATAAGCTGTATAACCCTATTTCAAAGCAAGTGATTATTAGCAGATATGTTGAATTTAAGGAAGAAGAAGCATGGGATGGTAGCACCATCACAATTAGAGCACCAATTCCACAGAATGAAGAAGAATCTGAAGAACAAAATTTGCAAGGAGATCAATCCTCTCCATAAGTAGGAACAAGCACTCCAATAAGAACACCTAGGAGGTTTGAACAAGGTGAATCATCTGGTCATGCATGTCATCCTACTCTAAATTCACAAGTAAGTGATGAATCAAATCCAACTCTTGCTACTTTAAGATCAAGATTTAAAGGTAATAAAATGAGAAACTTGAATGAGATTTATAATCAAAAAGAAGAGAAATTACATTTGTGTTCAAATTTTGCTCTTTTCACTCATGATCCTATGTATTATGAAGAAGTAGTTAATGAGGAACATTGGATAAAAGCAATGGATGAAGAGATGAATGCCATTGAAAGAAATCAAACATGGGATCTAACTAATCTACCTGAAGGTAAGGATTGTATAGGAGTCAATTGGGTTTATAAGACTAAATTTGATGCAGACAGAAATGTTGAAAAACACAAGGCAAGGTTAGTAGCAAAAGGTTTTGTACAAGAACATGCAGTTGATTATAATGAAACATTTGTTTTAGTTGCTAGATTGGATACTGTTAGAATGGTTTTATCAATAGCTACTCAAAATAATTGGTATGTATATCAAATGGATGTCAAATCAGCTTTCTTGAATGGTTTCCTAGATGAAAAAGTGTATGTGAAAAAACCACCAGGTTATGAAGTGCAAGGACATGAAAAAAAAGTCTACGGATTGAAGAAGGCCCTTTATGGTCTCAAACAAGCACCAAGAGCATGGTATAGCAGGATTGATTCATACATGACAAATAATGGATTCAACAGAAGCAATAGTGAGCCTACACTGTACACAAAAATCAATAAAGGTCAGATTTTGATTGTGTGTTTGTATGTTGATGATTTGATTTTCACTAGAAATTTGTCTGTAGACACATTTAAATCAACAATGAAGAAATAATTTGAAATGACAGATTTGGGATTAATGATATATTTTTTGGGCATAGAAGTTGTACAATCAGAAAAAAGAATGTTTATTTGTCAAACTAAATATGCAAAGAATGTGTTAAGGAGATTTAAGATGGTGAATTGTCAACCAACACCTACACCAGCTGCTACAAGGACTAAACTTAGCAAATAAAACCAAGGGTCTAATGTTGATTCTACAACATTCAAAGAAAGATAGAGACATTCTCATTCAAGATTTTAAGGGTGTTCAATAGAATCATACTAGAAGGGAAGGAAATCAGGTTGCTAATTTTTTTGGCCAAAACAACATCTAATTGGCATAGCATCAAGTTTGACACTAGTGTTAATCAAGAAAGGCATGCCTAGGATATGAACAGAGTATTTAGCGAATTCATGAATACTAACTTAATCACTTTTATAGATTCTTGATCTCCATTATTTTTCATTTCTTTTTTCACTTTTTGTAAGGAAACTAATGCTTATACCTTGTTTATGGATTTAAGAGGATCTTCCTTTTATACTAATTGTCTTTCTTCACTCCATCTAAATCTTTATATCTTTTAAAATTTGGTTTGCTAGAAATCTTTTTAAAATTAGCAAACCCTCTTTGTAATTTGGTGTTTTTTTAATATATATTTTTTTTACCTTTTATTTATTTATTTATTTTTTAAATATTAAATATTCCATTATTAATAGATGTAATTAGTTGAATAGTTTTTTAGGTGATTTCAAATACTTTGCATGACATTTAAATGGATGAAATATGTTGAATTCACTATTGATAAGACACTGCTTAGTCCTTGGATTTTAAATGGAACTAAAAAAAAAATAGTGTGTAAATCTTATAAGACCTGTTAGAAAACTAAAGATTTACTGGAGATAATTTCTCCATCCACAACTTAACTGATTGTTACACCTCCCTCCTCATGCATGCACAACAGTTAACTGATAGTTAGGAATCAGTGAGTTTAAGCAGTTAACAATCAGTTCTTTCAAGCAGTTAGAGGCAGTTAAACAATGAGTTTATTTTAAGTTTAAATTGATAATAAAATCTATTTAAAGACCCTAAGGGTGCAAAATTGTAATATCAGATCAAGAAGATCAAGATTTTCAAGAAGATCAAGATTTTCAAGAAAATCAATAAAGTTCTTCTTATTTGGCATTGCTGTATCAATCCAGTGGTTTGAGTTATTGTTTTTTTTGTTATTTGCTCTGTTTTATGTTATCAAATTGGTATCAGAGCTCAGGTTAAAAAGAAGAAGAGCCAGGTTGATCCAGACAAGAAGAGAGTGCACAGCAGTGAATGAAGTGCTCAGGCAAGGCACAGTCAAAAAAAAAGAGAAGAAACAAGATCGCAATGCACATCAAGAAAGGAGGATGCATCAGTTTGTAGCAAAAAAAACAAAGGCAGGTCATAGGTTTGATAGCATAGTAAATAGCAAAAACTAGTCATAGTCCAACACACAGGAGTGAGCAAGCAGGAAGAGGCACATAGAAAGAAAGTGCTAAAGTCAAAGACAAGCGCCCAACTGCACATGTAGAATTGGTAGCCGTATAAGGTGTTGTTAAAGAATTATTTTTTTTGGAATTTAAAAACAAGATAGACTTTAAGTAGCTGATAAGATAAAAGAAGGAAGCATTCCAAATTAGAGGCGCAATGTCAGATCATGAAAAAGCACCAGCAGATAAAGTCAAAAAAAGAAGAAGGAAAATTTAGTTGCTTTAGCAATTGTCATGGCAACGAACCATAGTATTTCTCAGCCTCAAATTCCTATTTTTAATGGTAAGAATTATGATTTTTAGGCAATTAAGATGAAAACATTGTTTTGCTCACAAGAAGTTTGTGATTTGGTAGAGTGGTTTTGTAGAACCGCAGGATGAGGCAGCCCATCTGGCATTAACTCGAGCACAAAAGGAAGAGCTTAAAGAAAATAGGAAAAAAGATGCAAAAGCATTATTTATAATCCAACAGGCACTGGATGAATCGATTTTTTTCAGAGTTACAGTAGCAACGAGATCTAGAGAGGCATGAAAAATCTTGGAGACTACCTATAAAGGTAATACAAAGGTAAAAATTGCTAAATTACAATCTCTGAGGTGAAGTTTTGAAAATTTAAAAATGAATGAATCAGAATCTATAGACCAGTTTATGGGTCAAGTGTTGAATATAGTGAATCAAATTAGATCTAATGGAGAAACAATCATGGATCAGAAGATCATAGAAAAAATACTCAAGAGTTTACCTAGTAAATTTGATGCAATAGTTGTAGCTATTGAAGAAACCAAGGATTTGGAACAGTTATCTGTAGATGAATTAATGGGTTCTTTGTTAACACATGAATCCAAAATGAATAAGAATAACACTTCTCTTGATAATGCTTTCAAGTCACAGGTATCATTTGACAAAGGAAGAGGAGGGTCAAACTTTAGAGGAAGAGGCAGAGACAGAACTGGAAGGAACAATCCAGATCAAGGTGAACACAGTAATCAAAACTATAGAAGTAGAGGATGTGGCAACAATCACTTCTAGCAAAGTTCACATAGGTTTGATAAATCTAATATTCAATGTTATTACTGCAAAAAATGTGGTCATTATGCAAGTGACAGCAAAAGTAAACAAGGATATGTGTACAAGCAGAATGCTAATTACACAAGTGAATCTAATTCTAATCCAGGTGAATCTAGTTCTAATCCTGGAAGCTTATTTATCACTTGTCATGTTACTCAAGAAAAAGCTAGAGATATTTGGTTCTTAGATAGTGGATGTAGTAATCATATGATAGAGAATAAAGAATTTTTTGCTAGTCTTGATGATTCTGTAAAATCAGAAGTGAAATTAAGAAATGATATCTTAGTGGATGTAATGGGTAAAGGTGTAATAAATATTTTGGCAAATAATGGTGAAAGAAAGTTTATACCTGATGTTTATTTTGTACCTGGACTAAATCATAATCTTATGAGTGTTGGATAGTTAGTACAGAAAGGTTATAAAATATCCTTTATGGATAATGTTTACACAATATTGGACAAGTTTCCAAGTGATAGGTTGATAGGAAAAGTGGAGATGACCAAGAATCAGATGTTTTCTCTTCGAATTCAGTGCATCCAAGGAGAAGAGGAAGCCCACTTCAAAACCATGCATCTAGATCAATATGGTTATGGAACTTAAGGTATGGACATTTACATTTTAGAGGTTTAAATTTTTTATAGAAGAAAAATATGGTGAAGGGATTACCACCAATAGAACAGCCAAGAAGTTCATGTGACAGTTGTATTCTGGCAAAACAGCATAGAGAAAGCTTTCAAGTAGGAGGCTCATATAAAGCAAAGGTAATATTGGAGTTAGTCCATAGTGATTTATGTAGACCAATGCAAACTCCATCATTTAGAGGTAGTACTTATTTTCTAACGTTCATTGATGACTTTAGCAGAAAAACATGGATTTATTTTCTCAAAAATAAGTCTAACGCCTTTGGAAAGTTTAAAAAATTCAAGGCAATGGTTGAAAAGTAGAGTGGCCTTTATATCAAGGTACTTAAATCAGATAGAGGAGGTGAATATATGTCTAATCAATTTCAAGATTTTTGCAAATATCATGGCATCAAAAGGCAATTGACTACAAGGTACACACCACAACAGAATGGTGTAGTAGAAAGAAAGAATAGAACAATCATGGAGATGGCTAGAAGCATGTTGAAGGCCAAATACTTGTCAAATAAATATTGGGCAGAAGCAGTAGCATGTGCAGTATATATTCTGAATAGAAGCCTAACAAAAAGTGTTAGAGATCGAATTCCATAAGAAGTGTGGAGTGGTAAGAAACATAGTGTACATCATTTCATAATTTTTGGTTGTGTTGTATATTCTCTTATACCATCTAAATTGAGAATAAAACTTCATGATAGAGGTGAGAAATGCATTTTTATTAGCTATAGTGAAGAATCAAAGGCGTATAAGTTTATAACCCTATTTCAAAGCAAGTGATTATTAGCAGAGATATTGAATTTAAGGAAGAAAAAGCATGGGATGGTAGCACCATCACAATTGGAGCACCAATTCCACAGAATGAATAAGAATTTGAAGAACAAAATTTGCAAAGAGATCAATCCTCTCCACAAGCAAGAACAAGCACTCCAATAAGGACACCTCAGAGGTATGAATAAGGTGAATCATCTGGACATGCATGTCACCCTACTCTAAATTCACAAGTAAGTGATGAATCAGATCCAACTCTTGCCACTTTAAGATCAAGATTGAAAGGTAAGAAAATGAGAAATTTGAATGAGATTTATAATCAAGAAGAAGAGAAATTAGATTTGGTTTCAAATTTTGCTCTTTTCACTCATTATCCTATGTATTATGAAGAAGCAGTTAATGAGGAACATTGGATAAAAGCAATGGATGAAGAAATGAATGCCATTGAAAGAAATCAAACATGGGATCTAACTAATCTACCTGAAGGTAAGGATTGTATAGGAGTCAAATGGGTTTATAAGACTAAATTTGATGCAGATGGAAATATTGAAAAGCACAAGGCAAGGTTAGTAGCAAAAGGTTTTGCACAAGAACAAGGAATTGATTAAAATGAAACATTTGCTCCAGTTGCTAGACTAGATACTGTTAGAATGGTTTTATCAATAGCTACTCAAAATGGTTGGTATGTATATCAAATGGATGTCAAATCAACTTTTTCGAATGGTTTCTTAGATGAAGAAGTGTATGCGAAATAGCCCATAGGTTATGAAGTACAAAGACATGAAGAACAAGTCTACAGATTGAAGAAGGCCCTTTATGGTCTCAAGCAAGCACCAAGAGCATGGTATAGCAGGATTGATTCTTATATGACAAACAATGGATTCAGTAGAAGCAATAGTGAGCCTACTTTGTACACAAAAATCAATAAAGAAGGTCAGACTTTGATTGTGTGTTTGTATGTTGATGATTTCATTTTCACTGGAAATTTGTCTGTAGACACTTTTAAATCAGCAATGAAGAAAGAATTTGAAATGACAGATTTGGGATTAATGAAGTATTTTTTGGGCATAGAAGTCATACAATTCGAGAAAGGAATTTTTATCTATCAAACTAAATATGCAAATGATGTGTTAAGGAGATTTAAGATGCTAAATTGTAAACCAACGCCTACACCAGTTGCTACAGGGACCAAACTTAGCAAAGAAGACCAAGGGTCTAATGTTAATTCTACAACATTCAAAAGACTAGTTGGCAGTTTGATGTATCTTATAGCTACAAGACCAGACATCATGTATGGGGTCAGTTTAATCTCAAGATTCATAGAGTCACCAAAAGACTCACATTGGCAAGTTGGAAATAGGATATTGAGATATGTGGTAGGAACTACTGAATATGGAATTTTATATTCCATAACTAATGATTTTAGTTTGATTGGTTTTACTGATAGTGATTTTGCAGGTAGCATTGATGATAGGAAGAGTACTTCTGGACATGCCTTTCTTTTAGGCACAGGTGTGGTCACATGGGCATCCAAAAAGCAACCTATAGTGACACTTTCATCAGCTAAAGCAGAGTATGTAGCAGCCACATCAGTAGCATATCAAGCAACTTGGATGAGAAGAATATTAAAAGATTTATTACAAGCACAGAAGGAGTCAACACCAATCATCTGTGATAACAAATCAGCAATCGCATTATCAAAAAATCATGTTTTTCATAAGAAGAGCAAGCACATTGATACAAGATTTCACTTTATCAGAGAGTTAGTGAACAATGGAGAAATCTATCTAAAATTATGAAGATCTGAAGATCAATTGGCAGATATATTCACAAAGGCATTAGCAAAGGAGACCTTTGATTATTTAAGACAAAATTTAGGCATTGTAAATACTGAAGTTGTTATTGGTAGAAATTAAAGGGGAGTGTTAGAAAACTAAAGATTTATTGGAGATAATTTCTCCATCCACAACTTAACTGATTGTTGCACCTCCCTCTTTCTCATGCGTGCACAACAGTTAACTGATAGTTAGGAATCAGTTAGTTTAAGCAGTTAACAATCAATTCTTTCAAGCAGTTAGAGGCACTTAAACAATGAATTTATTTTTAGTTTAAATTTAAAAAAAATCTATTTAAAGACCCTAAGGGCACATCATTGTAATAGCAGATCAAGAAGATCAAGATTTTCGAAAAAATCAATAAAGTTCTTGTTTTTTGGCATTGTTGTAGCAATCCAGTGGTTTGAGTTATTGTTTTTTCTGTTATTTGCTCTGTTTTATGTTATCAAGACCTACACAGCTGAAACGTCAATGGGGATAAAGAGGATGCAAATTCTAACAAACACAAAATTTCCCAATTAAAAAAACAAATGTTTAGAGGTGAATTCATCCCTTACCTTTTAAATGACTTGCTTTTCTTTTGTGAACAACATAAGATGGCTCCCTTCACTATCAAACCAATAGATTCCTTAATTTGGTTCTGCATGTTAACTTTTGTGCGAGGAAATCTTTTGAGATCCAAGATCACTTTAGCTAGTGTATTCATAGATTTGAGAAGCTTGAAGCACTCCGTCCGGTTGTTCTCAATAATGTCCAACCTCTGTAGAACGGTAGCTACCAGTAAGAAACTGAGGCCCACCCAATGAACATTGCCAACTGCATTTAACACTGCTACAGCTGTGGAGTGGTTATCTCCAGAGTATTCTGATATCTGCTCGACGCAAAATACACAAAATTGAAAACAAAAAACATTGCAATAAACCATCCATGGAAATAAATACCTTACACATTTTAACTAGTTAAAATAATGCCTTTGAAAGACACTGGAGTGGTACATAGAAGGCAGAGCAAAACAATTACCGATGCTTAAATATATATATATATATGTATTTTTACAGTATTTCCCTCCATAAAATTACTTCGGACCCTTAATACCGTATTTTAAAGAACAAAGCAGCACGGCCTAAGTGTGTCCTTAAAATATGCACCTGCGTGGCAATTATTTTGACATTTTTTGAGACGCCTTCTGAAAATATCGCTGTATCCGAGGCAGAGGGGAGCCCATCTACCACCGATGCCAACTTGTCCTGAGTGGATCTTCTTTTGCCCTGCAACCAACATCTCTATTTCAATAACCAAATGATTAAGATTCTCAAAAGACAATCATTAAAAGTTCATGACCATGATACCTGCTTAGTGTTATAACGAGCCAAAAGATTGTCAATAGTGTCCACTAATTGTTGAAGATCGAAGTCTGGCGCGTCCTCCTTTGTATTCAGAATTTGATCGATGAGATCAGAAATAGCAACAGAGGGAGCAGCAGTTGATTGTGCAGAAGCCATATTAACTATAAAAATGAATAAACGAGTTTCCAGAGAAATGCAATAGATTTTCAGAGCAATTGAACACACACACACAAAGAGAATGGGAAGGGAAGGGATGCAGATACTACTTTTTATAATCAACAGAGTGAAGGGAAGGATGCACGGAGCTCTTTTCAATCGAGTTTTTTCTTGGTATCTTCCAAGCAGGGTCATGGAAAAAATGAATGGTACCTGACGCGGAAACGAGGAGCCCACCCTTCACGTGTAGCATACGCATGTGAGATGGCATTCTTCAAAGTGGTGGGCCTCCTCACTCCTCACTTGAAATTATGTTCTGTCACACACTTTGTCGAGAAAAGCATCTTTCAACAACGCATTTGGACATTAAATTGATATAATCGTTAGACTTTAATAGCATCTTTGTTTTTTTAATCCTATGTAAATAAAGCATCTTTTTTTTATTTTAACTTTTATCATCATGCAGATTGGTCTTTGAAAAGCACTTGAGTAATACAATACAGAATTATTCAGTAGTGTTCGTTTCAATTAACTATAACATTTATTATTTAATCCCCCGTCCCTATTACTGTCATCGTTTTTAAAATAGATGATGGATATACTTATGTTTTTAATGTCAAATTGATTTAGTGTTAAATGATTAAGTATGAGCACACCTTAATGTATTTAGGTGAATTTTTATTTTAGTAGATGGAAGTCGTCTTTTATAAAATAAATAATGGATATATGTATGTTTTTAATATGGATCAAGCACATGTTTTATATAATGGATTATAATCTATGTTTTATTATGTAGTCATTTTTCAAAGTAGTGTGAATCTAATCATATTCTATTTTGTTAAAAAAAATTGGGATAGTGCATTGGGAATGAATAAATTTATTCTATCCGAATATTAAATGTGACAGGTGACCCTACTTAGAATAATTTTTTTTATGACAATTAGTTATTCACATCACCCTTCAAAATGTTTGAATGACAGTTATTTAATTAACGATGCCCTTCAAATGTAAGTACAGTTTTTGACGGTTTGCTTAAAAATATCAACTCATATTTATTACATTTATTTTTAAAAAATATATATTTTACTGAAATTAAATAGATAAATATATATGACCATCAAATTTAATATTTAAAATATCCATCCTACAAAACATTAGAGTTTGATATTATTAGTCACTACCGCAATATGCATGTATGTATTGAGACAATCTGCATTTCAAATAATTTTAAATTTTTGAATTAATCAAAACACTTATCATGGGTTTGTTATCCGTATTGATATTTTTATTTTATTTTTGTTGTTTATTAATGTTTTATTTATTTTTCTTACAATTTTAAATAAAATAAGCAAGATGATGGTTGTACCATCCTTGATACCTCTCCCCTACCACATAGTCTAGGTTGGGGAGACAATCTAATAGTCCCATGTCATCTCCAACTCCTTTTGTGACACTAGTAGCTCCTGTCATATAATGTATTATTTTAATTTCCTTTTATCTCTTGAACTACTGATGTCAGCTATGATGTAATGTGATTTTAATATCTTTGGTTTGCCATGTTCTCCTAGTGTGTTTTGATTTTGGGGTGTGCTACCATACCACACATTTTTTTTTATCATATTCATATATATATATATATATATATATATATATATATATATATATATATATATATATATATATATATGATGCACGTTTCAATAAAACAATAATGTAATAATATCTATTTTTAAACTCATGTATAATAAATTTTTATTTATTTCATTTCTTTATTAACATTTTTTTTTGAATAAAGTTTATTTTTATACATTTTTAAAATCATAATAATATCTATTTTTAAACACATGTATCATCCATAATAGTAGCGTTTGTTATTCAAGTGTGTCTAATTTTGAATAAGGGTTATATAGCAACTAGTTCCTACCTTTCATATGTGAATTGTATTTAAGGATTGCAATGCTTATTGTTTTAGAGACTTGAAATTAGGGTATCATAACATATGAAAGAGTAAATATAAGAACAACAATGTCAATCAATGGAAACCAAGTTGGAATAAACCTCATGAAGCAAGTTATTTTTTTTAAAATTATCTAATAGCCTTAATTTTTCTTGTATTGGGTACTACTATTGTTGAGATGTGTGCCCACGTTCAGTGGTCTATAAGGTTGCGGGGGTGACTTTATGGTTGAAAGAGACATGTAGGCATGATTTTGTGCCTTTTTCTTAAATTCTCAATTTTCAACATTTTTGATTTGACTAAAACATTTTCGACTTGACTCAAAGTTTTCAATGATACTAAAATATTGGGAAAATTTAATAATGAAAATTTTGGGAATGACTTGTTAAAAATGGTTTTAATTATAGAAATAAAATAAATTTGAAATAAATATTTAATGCTTTCACAATTTTTAATATGATAACAATTTTTATTTTTGAAATAATTTTGTAAGTTTTGTTTTTGGTCCACTTTCTTCATTTTTAAGAATGTGATGTAAAAAAAAATAGTCGTTTACTTCTATGTGGAGCATTTTGAAGAGAGGGTTCCCAATTCCTTTTAGCATAACCATCTATAGTGGAATAGGTATGTTGACGACACTAGTATAAGTTGGAAACATGGTAGAAACAAACTAGAGGTCTTCTATTCATACCTTGACATTTTTTTTTATTATATCAAATTCACTAATGAAATTTATGTAGAAGTTAGCTTACCCTTTTTGAATATACTCCTTTCCCACTAGTTAGATTATTTTATAGCACATATGGTGTATAGAAAAGGTATCGACCTGGAACTCTATTTGAATGCCTTGTCATATCATCATCCTTGGTAAAAAAAAGATTTTTTATTTTATTAGCCACTAAATCTTGTAAAAATATTTGATGATGAGCATTTGCAGATATAAATTAAGCATTTAAAAAATATTTTAAAGAAGATTTTCTACAGGTGTAAATAGATTGTGAGAGCTTTCAAATAAGCAAGAGATAGTCAGAATAGGCAAGGGAGGGGGGAGTATTTAAGAATAGTTATATTGGATTTCTCACCATATATTGAAGGGACATATTTTAATATTTTTAAAACCTTGAGATGCCAAAATATAAAAACCACCTTTATTCCTATAAAAAAATTGCAAAAATATTTAAAGATGATGAAATACCCCTTGGAACTGAGTTTAAGGAGCAGTGTTTATTTGAAATACATTAGTTAGGGAAAATAAGTAGATCCATCTAAACGAGGATCAAGGAGTATAAATCAACATTGATAAAACACTCTTACAAAACAAAATACTATATTTATATCAAATATTCCAAGGTGATTGGTATGGAAAATCATTATCACAAGTGTCTGTTGTGAGAAGCTATTAAAATTGGAAAGTATATGTACAATTTAAAACACATTTGAATAGGGAGGATGGCCTAGACTTAACTATACTTAGAAATTAATTATGTTGATATGCATTCTACAATGGTATAAATGGAAAGAAATGGAGTGAGACATTTACAATTATATTTGAACTTAATTCTTATGTCTATTTCACTATCATAATAAAATTTTAACCTTATTTGATGTTTATTTGACCATCACTTGATTTTTTTATTTTTTCTTGTATAGATAAAAGTTTAAGGAGTTGGATTTGATTGTGCAATCACATCAAAATACACAAAATGTCAAACTACCATTAAGATCTAGAAAATTATGATAAAAATGTAAACACAAATGAATATTCATAGCAACACTTAAATCCTAGACCTAATTGCTCCAAAACAAGAGTAAATAATAAAAGACAAAAGGATTTGAGATTTTCTTACTAGAAACTTAGATTTAAAACATTATGATAGCTTGATTCATTGACTTGGATAATGGACTAATTAATTATGTGGTTGTTGATTGGCATAAAGATTTCAGGAATTCAATACTTAGCTTCAATGGATGATTGGAGGTCTTTAAATAGACGAGAGAGGGAGGATTAAAAAGATATTAAAATTTTCATGGAAGCATATAGAATAGAGGCTTCTAGAGAAGAAGGGCCAAGTTAGAGAAGATTCTAGAATTGAAAAATTCTAGAATCCATTTAGGGGATAAATGAGATTAGTAGGGAATTAGGATAGGTAATTAGATAGGTTATTAGAGATTGGGGATGTAGGAGAGCTTAGGAATAGGCTAGTGTAGGTGGGTAGGTGGGTCATGAGAATTAAAAATTCTCAAATAATGGATAAGTGGGATTAGAATAGGATTAATAGATAATTAAAAGAATTAATAGATTGGTGAGATAAGGATAAGGTTAGTGGATGAATAATATTGAATGGGGATGGGTTTAAATTATTTAATTAGGACTATGGTTATGTAATTTATCAGATAAATAGTGAGATTAATAAAAGGGTTAGGGTAAGCAGATTTAGGTGCATACATTTTGCCCCTCTTTGAAAGGGAATTATGAGTGAACCAAATTGGAAGGAGTAATGGTCTTTCAAATAAAAACCATTTCATAGATGAATGTTAGTAGATAATTTTAGTGACTATGATGCCCTCTCGAGGGGACATGTGGGGAAGAATGAAATAAATGGTCACTCGAAAGAGGAAATGAGGGGTGGAATGTGATGGATATCCAAGGGGATGGGATGTTATATGTGAGATAAATGATGAAAAAATGAATTTAACTTAAGCAATGACCTACATATTGATGATGCCCCTAGCAAAGACATATACATAAGGAGTAAGAATGACTATGTTCTGGTTGTCAACACATCCTAAGTGGGAATCAACCATAACATCATGATGATGATGATGATGATGATGATGATGATGATGATGATGATGATGATGATGATGATGATAAGATAAAAGGTTAGGATAAGATAATGATTTGATAATATTAATGATGAGCATAGCTTAAATTTGAATTTGAGTGATATGATGAAAGAGATGAGAGAGAAGAAAATGATATGATTGAGTGACCAAAAGATGAAGGGGAAGAATGGATTAATGTGATGCATCAAATAATGAGCCATAATGGGATTAATAATGATGATGCCCCTAGCAAAGATACATGCAAAGGAGCAAGAGATGATGGAGTTGATCTATTAACTAATCAGTGATAATAGATGAATGATGAAAGAAAAGATGGAAGTTATGGCTTGTTAGGCCCAATTGATAGGTGTGAGTGATTGAAGAAAAAGGTAGGGAGATGATTGTGGGGATGGTGATCAATTAATAGACTAGTTGATAAATGAGTGATATTATAGCTTAATGATTTGATGAAATATGCAAGGTTAATGAAGGACAAGATAGAGGCAATGATTAATGATGGGAAGAGAGGAGAGAGTGGTTGAGTTGAGCTTAGACATATCACGTGACTAAGCGCTATCTACATAGTCTAAAAATACCTTAGGCTAATATAGTTTAGAGTAGAGGATAGAGGATGATAATGATGAATTATGATATTAGGGCGATGATGATTTTTGGACATGTTAGTTGTTAGATAGATGTTAAGTGTGATGATTGTATTGAAAGTTGAGTTGAAATATTAGATGTGGATGACTAGATAAATGATAAATGATTGGGTAGATGATATAGATGTGATGATAAAAAGACTTAGAGGAATGATTAGATATTAAATGAGATAATATATTAATGAATTTAAGATATAGACATGATGATAATATGACTAGGAGGAATGATTTGAGTTTGATGATTGGTTGGAATACAAATAAATAGGATAATTGATTGGATATAGGTTGTTAGATGTTATGATAAGTGATAGAGGATAAGAGAAATGATGAGTGTGTTAGATAATCAAGCCATCATTGTTGAAGTAAGGCTCATCATAGTCTAAGTAATATGATAGATATGGAACTTGGGAGGATGCCCCAAAATATATTTATGATCAAGAGTACATTATGCCAAGGTGCATAAAAAGGGGCAAATAGTGAACTCTACATCATTAAGGGCACCTAAAATAATCATTAGATCTTTTTATGTCATCATATCATCCTCATTCATTGCCCAATAGATAAAAATATGTAGGATGCAAACAATAAAAACATAATTAAATCAAATATATACATCAAGAAGGAACTAGATATCAAACTATCCAAGTATCCATTGGAGGCTATGCCAAGAAGATTGTAGAACATTTCTCAAGACATATTCATTGTCCTTACAAAAGGTCAAGATGACATGGAAGGATGGAGATAATAGGACATATGATATGATGGCAGAGGATATGAGCAATGGAACAAGGGATAAGATAGACAAAGATGGGATTGACAAGGGATGGATTTTTCCCACAAGTGTTGAGGTATAATGTGGACAACTATTTTACCATGATGTTGAAAACTAGTTTTCATCATTGTACTTACCCAAAGTACCAAAATATTGGTTTGCACCATTGGATGAATTATTATTTTTTATTTTATTTTTATTATTTATTTTATTTTATTTGACTTTTTTTTTTTTTGGATTGTTTTAGATGGAATCTTGATTAATTAAATATGAGTAAAAGATGCAAGAATTTTGACACATACTAGATCTTTAGCCAACAACTAATCTAGAGAGATGTGATAATAGGATCATATTATCACCACTACATGTATTAATGTCTTTGTGACCTTCATTGATTCTTGATTGTGACCCCTCTAAATATCTAGGCCAAGTATCTTCATCACTCCTATGAGAGACAATACTTCCCTAGAAGGTGATAGGAGATATGGATTGGATTGGATCTCGATGTTGATGGGGGTGTATTGGACTTAAATATATGGTAAGATTATGATAGGAAGGTGTGATATGTGTTGGGAATTTTGACTAGTTTTTTCACACATTATTTGAGATGTTAGACATTTTATATTTGATTGGTTGTTTATGACAAAAGACTAAAGGAGATCCAAGATGTTTTGACTTTGTAATTCATCTTTGATCTAATTATTTTAAGGATTTTTGGTATGGGTATATGTACAAAGTTGGGGGACAAAAAAAATGACACAATGAAAAATAAAAAGTATTATTTGTAAAGGGTGTATGTCCTTTTAAAAATAAAATAATACAAAATTAGGAAAGGGTTAGTCTCAACCCTAAAGGGTATACACCCTTTAAAATTCAAAGGGTATCCACCCTTTACAAAGGTCACACACCCTTTAAAAAGGGAATACTCTCTTTAGACTGCAAAGGGCGTACATCCTTTGAAAAGGGCGTACGTCCTTTTGAAAGGCATGCATTTTTTTTTTTTTTGCAATTAGAGCCTTCTGAAAGGCATTTTTTTGGGCAATTAGAGGTATTTTTTTGCAAAGAGATATTTAGTAAAATAAATGTTAAGTTTATATTTAATTTTATATTCTTATACTTTAAATTTATTTTACTAAATATAAAAAATTAGGGCCACTCAACATCTTCTAAAATTGATTACAGAGTTGTAGGAGTTACCATTTAGAAGTTAGTTTTTCAAATTCTATTCCAGTCAATACTTAGTTTTCAAAATATCAGGGTCAGAAGATAGAATGGGAAATGAGGTTACAAATCATGTTATGTATGTAATGGATCTATGTGATTAAGGTTTACATGTTTGTTTTACCTACTTAAGTATTCCTTATCTACTTATTCCACTTGAGTATGTTCTATCTAATTAAATAAATGATCCATATCTTGATCTACAGGAGTATTCCATACCTAAATACACAATCCATATCTTGATATTTACTATTTCCTACTGGTGTTAAATTAAGTGATCCACTTACACAACCTGGTCTACTTTAAGGTCCTCTAAAAACTTGCTTGCAATTAGGTCTCTTCCTAACCATAAATTATCTCTTCGTCTATCACAAAAGGTATTATGAGTATTGGGATTGAAATACTAATGAAATTATTATTTAGTATTATCTTTTGACTTCTTAGCCTTTGTATTCAGATAAAAAGACTCTTTCAAGGACTTAAAATAGGGTACTTAATCCCAAGATATTAATCTAACTTCAATCAAACCCCTTTTTTAATTCCTAAAGCACTCAATTGTACATCCTCACTTCTTTGAACAATATTATGAGGGTTTCACCAATTATTTGACTCAAGCTTCTTAGCGCATGAATAACTTTAACTCAAAAATTAGATGATAACAACTCTACCCTTTATAGGCCTATCAGGACAAATTATACCTCTTAAGGACTTGATATAAAGAGTTCAATAAATACCTTATTTTTTAGACTCATTCAATTCAAAAACTCAATGAAAATATCAAGACAATAATACAAGACTCATAGGTGTCTTTACACAAGCTCAAAATACCAATTAGATCACCAAAGTTCCCAAAAAGTTGACTAAGTCCTAAGAACTAATACAATATTATGTATAGGTGTGTTTGGTCTTGAACATGTGTTATTAATCTAAGCTCATCAAAGGATTCTTATAAATATTTATTAAGATGTTTGGAGACTATATCTAAGGATAAGAAACCAATTTCCTTTATTACTTTCTTAAGAATTATAATTCAATGTAAACTCTAATCTTTAGGTTCAGATGGCCTAATCTACTTACTTGGAAGGATATTGACTTAGCTTAACTGTCAAATACTTTGAATAAATTTACTTGTAATTTCTATATAGTGTTTACATAATAACATTGGACCTTCATAAGGGGTTTATACTCAATCAACAAAGTTGGATATGTACTATAATTAGAGTTTGCTATCTTTACCTTGGAGTCTTCTTAACAACCTTGTTATCAACTTATAAAATGAAATTTAATTAATAGATCTATCAATATGCATAAATGAATATCCTACAACATGAAACCAATAGCATATATATAGTAATGATACAGTCATTAATACATTACATATACCACATACATGGTACTATATGTAGGTATTCAGTCACTCATACATGAAATCTTCCTGTGGTCATGATATGGTCACTCATATTGGACATGAATACAACTAATAACCCTAGTGAATTTTATTTCCATGTAAACCATTAACCCCTAACCCTAAATACTAAACCTTAAACTCTAAATAATGGAAACTAAACACTAAACCCCAAACCCTAATCCATAAACCCTTAACCATGAACACTAAATAATATACCTAAACCCTAGACCTAAAGTCCTAAACCCTAAACCCTTAACCCTAATACATTAGCCTTAAACCAAAAATAATAATCTATAAACCCTAAACTATTGACCCTAAACATATAAACTTAAAACATTAATCCTTATGCTTTATACCTTAGACCCTAAACCATAAAACCTAAATTTAAGTCCTTAACACTAAACCCCAAACCACAAACCTAAAATCTTAAGCCCTAAAACCTAAATATAAGCTCTTAACCCTAAACCCCAAGCCTAAAACCATAAACCAAAAGTCATAAGCCTTAAACATTAACTCATAAACTAAAATTTTTAAATCCAATTCAAAAATATAAAATCAAAAACCTTAAACACTAAACCTAAATCACTAAACCCTTAACCTTAAACCTAAAACCCCAAACCCCAAACCATAAACACTAAACCTAAGTCCTAAACCCTAAGTCGCAATCCTGAAACACTAAATCCCAAACCCTAAATACTAAACACTAAGTTTTAAACCCCAAACCCTCAACCAAACTTCCAAGACAAAAACCTTGAACCTTACACCCTAAACCCTAAACCTTAAGTGTGAAACCATAAACCCAATACCCTAACCAAAAACACCATGCTCTAAATCCTAAAAGTTAAACTCTTGGTCCATTAAGCCACAAACCATAAATACCAAACCTTTAAGCATAAAATATAAATAATAAGACCAAAATTCTAATCCCTAATCCATAACACTAAAACTTGAACCCTAAATGCTAATATCTATACACTAAACCCTAAGCTATGATTCTTGAACCATCAACCATAAACCTTAAACCCTAAATTTATAAATCCTAAACCTCTAGCCATAAACAATAATATTGAGTTATTACCTATATATAGAAAGGATATGGGGCATTGGCTAAGCCATATCTTTAAAGGATAAGGGTCATTCTAACCTATATATATATATATATATATATATATATATATATATATATAAATGAGTTACTAAGGACATTCATGTAAAAGGCTTGAATATGGATTCAAGATGAATCCCTAAACACCATAAACCTTGAATGTTGAACCCTAAACCTAAACCCTAAACACCATAAACCTTGAACACTTAACACTAATACATTATCCCTAAAGCCAAAATAACAATACCTAAACCCCAAAATCTAGACCATAAACATATAACCTTAAAACCTTAAACCTTAGACTTTATAGCCTAGACCCTAATCCCTAAAACCTAAAATTTAAGCCCTTAACCCTAAATCCCAAACCATAAGCCTAAAATCTTAAATATTAAAAAATAAACCATAAAAACTTAACCCTATAACCTTAATATTAAACACTAAACCTTAAACACAAAATTCAAAATCATGAACCTTAAAACCTAAACACCGAACCCCAAACTCTAAACCCAAAACCTTGACCCCTAAAATTTTAACACTAAACCATAATCCTAAAACCCTAATCATTTAAACCTAAACCTTGAAAGTTGAACCCTAAACCATAAACCAAAAACCATACAACCTCAAATCCAAAACCATAGACCCTAAATCCTAAAAATGGATAAACCTAAACCTTAAAACCTAAATGTTAGAACCCAAATAATCAATCCCAAAAACTTTACTATAAACTTTGAACTCTAAACCCTTACCCTAAAACCCTAAAAATTGAAACCTAAATGACAAACACTAAACATACATTATGGAAACCACACCATAGAGGAATGATGCAAGCATTAGTAGTTCAACTCAACCCCCTCTACACAAGCACAAAGATTCCAATCCAAGGAGAAAACATGCCATAAAAAAGTCATTAGCACAAATGATAATAATCTATACTCCTAACCCACATCACTCTTTGAGTATAACTCACAAACATGAGAAGATCCAAAATGTTTCAGCGCTTTCACTCAATGGTTTGAAAATAATTTTGTCCAGAAGAAGGATTTCACCTCATATGAAGCAATTGCAAAGATGTAATTTTTGACCTTTCATCATTTTTCATCATCCCTCATCGTTAAAAATGATTTTTTACCATAAAAGTGTAAAGAGGATATTATCTTATTTCCACCATGTAAATGATTCAACAATCTCCCTAGATTAATTCGTCATGACCCTATCTAATATACTAGACATGAATGGGAATAATCACCCTAGTACACTCCAATCAAAATAAAAGGAATTGAAACACCATTCAAGATTCATCTGAAAAGATATTGTTCACTCTAAAATAAATTTATCTTGACTACTGGATTAGAACACACTCTACTAGATGAGGGATTGACTAGGGATGATGAAGGAGTGATTAGGTATGATGAGGGATAATGATGGAATGGTTAGGGACAATGAGGGATGAGGATAGATGAGGAGGGGGTGATTAGGGATGAGTAAAGATTGTGAGGGTTGATGAGGGAGTGATTAGGGATGATGAGGGACAATGAAATATGATAAAGGATTGACTAAGGATGATAATAAATGATGATGGTTAATGAGGGAGTTATCAAGGATGATGAGGGATGATGAGAGTATGACTAGTGATGATGAGGGATGATGATAGAGTGATTAGGTATGATTAGGGTTGATGAGGGAGTGATTATCAATAATGAAGGATGATGATAGCCAATGAGGAAGTGATTAAGGATAATGAGAACTAGTGAGGGAATGAATAGGGATGATAAGTGAATACAAAGGTCGATGAGGGAGTGATTATGTATGATAAGGGTCAATGAGGGAGTGTCTTTTGTGAATTTAGAGTGCTAGAATATGAATTTATTCTATGTGACTTTGGAATAATGCATGAGATTAGAATTTAAGAATGCATGGATTGACTATCTATCTAACATTTGTTTTAAAGTGAATGGTATATTTTTAGAATGAATTTTAATGGTGTTTCTATTTATTATATTTTAAATGGAGTCTATTAGGGTGATTAACTACATTCATGTCTAGTATAAGTTATCGTATCATAGCTACAGGTAGATGTCGTGTGAGTGAATGCATATATATATGTAATAGGTATGTGAAAGATGTCATGTATGAGTGACTGTATCATGACTATAGGTATGCTATAATTTACCTTATACAGGGTGATCATTTATGCATATTGATAGGCCCATTAGTTAAAAAAGCCATAAATTATTTAAGAATCCACCTTTAAGCTCAGGTATTCAATCGAGTAGGGCATACTTAATTAGGTAAAATATGGGGAATAATAAATTCTATAGATATATTACATACGTAACATTATTTTTAACCTTATTTCTCATTCTATTTTATGATCCTAAAATTTTGAAAACTAAGTATTGACTGGAATGGAATTTGAAAAACTAACTTCTAAATGGTAACTCCTACAACTCTATAATAAATTTCACAAGATGCTAAGTGGCCCTAATTTGTTATATTTAGTAAAATAAATTTAAAGTATAACAATATAAAATGTAATATAAATAAATTTTATATTACAGTTTATATTCTTATACATAACATTTATTTTATTAAATGTCTCATTGCAAAATAATACCTCTAATTTCCCCTAAAAATGCCTTTTAGAAGGATCTAATTGGAAAAACAAAAAATTCATGCCTTTCAAAAGGTTGTATGCCCTTTGCAAAGGACATACACCCTTTCAAATTTTTAATTTTTTTTTGCATTTTCCCTCCAATTTTGCCTTGGTTACAAGATTAGAGAGATTTGAACCTACCTTGAAACTGGTCATAGAGCAACCCACTTAGTTTTTAGGAAATTTATGAGTTTTTTCATCTTTGTTGACACGTCTAATCAATCGGTTTTTATTATTTTTAATGTGTGTGTGTGTGTGTGTGTGTGTGTGTGTGTGTGTGTGTGTGTGTGTGTGTGTGTGTGTGTGTGTGTGCGTGCGTGTGCGTGTTTGTGTTTGTAGAGGAGAAAGTGTAGTTTTAGAATATATAATTTTTTCTAATGCTAGAATATTATTTATAATTATTGATTAATTTACACATAACATACCTCATTATGGACTATATACATATCGTCACAAATTCCCTTATAAATTTTTAAAAATTAATCAGAAGTTTATAAAACTTATATCTTAACAATCTACACATTGTCAACTATGCTTTAAAAAAAAAAATCATGAAGTTAAGGTCAAAAAGTTGTGTTCATACACTTGTAGTTTCAATTTTCCATCTATCTTGAATTGTAAAATTATTTAAAACTTATATATATAAAATTAAATATTAATAAAAAATATTCTCAACAATCTTCAACATTTCACCAATCCATATATGAAGTTTTATACAAAACTTTTATCATGTACTCAAAAAAAGTGTGTTCATACACATGCAATCTCATTATCTTTTAACAAAAAAGACCAAACTATTGTTATAAATTCATCTATTTTATACAAATTTATTATATGGGTATTGAATATATATATATATATATAGAAACTACATTCAAAATTTCACAATTCATGTTCTTATGTCATTGTCAAATTCCATTTCAAAGTGTCTCTAATATTCTCTCCAAGTTCAACTATTATTATTTTTAGAAAAAAAGTGTCACTTTATAACCCGCCTTTTGTCTCCCATTATCCTACATCTACCCTCGTACTAATAGTGCTTTTGACATTAATTTGATTTGTTGATTGGATTATTTCTTGACTTCCCCATAGTGCTTGACTTTGGGCATCACTAGAGGAGATTGATTTTTGACTTGATAGATGATGAGTATTTTGGCTTTGACAGTCCCTTAGTGACTAATTTATAACTTCAATAGGGGAAGACACTTTTAGATTAAGTTGATGATTTAAATTTTCTTGATTTTGACTTATGGGATCAAATATGATTTGATTATTATGGGTGACTATTTGAATATGTTCTTAGACCTTTGTGTATGTGGCACTTATTATGTTACTTGAGTGAAGGTCCAATGATGTATGTTCCTTTTCATCCCTATGGAGGGAAGTGATTAAATGATCGTTTACAAGAAGAAAAGGATCTATGATAGAAGAAGGTGATAGAGATAATATAATGAGGTTAATTAGTGGTGATGGGGTAGTATTGTCCTCATTGGAGTTCTTAGAGACTTAATTTTGACATCAGAGAAAATCTCCTCGGGATCAACAAAAGGATCACTAAGACTAACTGTAAGACATGTGTCTAAGGTAGGATCGGACTCACTTCAACAATCTTTAGCATAGAAAGCTTGCGCGAACTCTGTTATGACTTCATCATCCTGATTGGGATCAAAATATATGACTTGTGATTGGTTGACATTTGGATTAGAGATATCCTCAAAAAGATAGGCATAGTTATCATTTTTTGAAATATCAATGAGGGATGATGTTTCAATCAAGGGAGTTGATTCAAAAATTGGTGTAGAACATGATCCTAATGTAAATAGCACTTGTATTGACTATGATGTTGATCCTGACTTGTATGCACATGACTTGATTCTTCTAATATAATATGTATTTTCCAAAAATGACTTCTTAATATGGGGTATTTAAAATGATGGGTAAGAGGAAGATGATGGATAAACAATGGATTCACTAAGGATAGGCCCATGAAATAAGGACTCATGAGGGAAGGGAGGGCTAGGCTCATGGCGAATAGACTCATCTTTGATGGAGGATTTTTTAGAGATGGGGGGACCATATAAGGTGGATGTAATGTCTTAAACTTGGCTTGGAGAGGGAAAGGCTTGATCATAATCAGTAAATGAATCTTGGAATACCTCTTTTTGTTCACCCATGGATGTAGACTTTTTTGATTCATTATCAATTTATATATCATCATGGTTGATGATGTCTTGGACATAATTTTGTAAACTATGAAATTGATTAATAGTATGCCCTCAAGGTTGATGTTATACACAATATTGGTTAACTTTATATCAAGAGGGCTTACTCTTAGTAGGCATATTTTTTATAAGATGGTTTCTAAATATATAGGAAGAGGAGTATAAGGCCACTCTTCATTTTGTGTTTTGGATGTGGAGACATTTGACTTTGGATCATATGGGTGTTAACCTAACTGGGTGAGTGAATTATTAGTAGATGAGGCATTCAGGCATAGTCATATAAAATGAAAAAATTGGTGACTAAAGAATAACTAATGACACCCAACCCATAGGTCCCTCTTTCTTGATCTCATGACCCTCATATGCTTGTTTTCACTGATTCCTAGTCCTCCATAGCCTTCCAAAATTGAGCCTAGTTGATCTAGTATCCTCTTTTCATGATCAATTCATCCTCCCAATTCCCATTTTCCCAAGACAATATCACCCAAATAGGATAGGAGCAATGGTGCCACTATTATCCACTTTCAGTGTTGTTGTCCAAGCTCATTTTTGGCCCTAATGATCAATTGCTTTTAGTTCCCCATGTTTTTCCTTGTCGGCCTAACACAAGCTCATTTAACCCATTACCAATAGATCCCTATAAAATCCCATTCAAATATAATTTGGAGGGGGTTGAAAAATATTATCAAGCAAGCAAGAATACAAGTGACACTGCTCAAGCAATCTTCCCTATTCTCTGCATACAACCATCTAGTAAAGTCTTAAGCACATATAGATCTCTGCATTAGTCCTTAGTCATCTCAAGCACACCAAATTTAGCATTTATTTGCATTCTCATATCACAATTTCACCAAGCACTTTCAAAGGGAAAAATATATATGGCTTGATCCCTCTTCAAAGTATTGGTATGTAGGCAGTGTACCCACACATAAGGTGTAAGTTACATCTAGTGCATCTTACACACACTAATCCATCCATGCCCTCTTACTCAAAATTGGTCAAAGCATAATGGAAGATAGGTTTTAAATAAATAATATGGTCTACATCAAGATTTGTTTATTTCTAACCTCTAAAATTTGGTACACAAGCTCACACAGACCTATCAAACAAACCTAGAAAGCTCAAAATCTCAAGACAACAACATCAAATAAGGACTACAATACTAGTGCCACTCCTTCCAATTTTGGTGCTCTTGTCCAATAAAAAAATTAAATCCAAAATCCTATTTTTGATAGTGTCCTAGGCCTGCACATTAAATATCAAGCCCTATCTCAGTCAGATTAGCACAGTTTAAGCTAAGTCTTATTTTCTCTTTTTTATTACTTTTTATAGAAAAGGTCTAATTAAAAATAAATTTCACAAATTAATATCTTATTTATTTTATATTATTTACTAATTTATCAATATATACCCTCTAACTAAATTAGGAATAAAACCCCAATATTCTAAAAATAGGTTAAATCATTTGGTGAATCTGACTTACTTCATTTGCACATAAAAACACTAGAAACCCTAGGGTAAAATTCCTACTAATTTTTACAATAAATTTATGAATTTTTACTTGAATGTTTAAATCATAAATTCATTTAAAATTTTAAAATTTATTAGTAAATTTTAAAAACATTTTTCTTTCAAACCCTAGTTGACCATACTAGGTCTCGATAATTTTCCAATCATTTTATGAATTTTTACTAGAAAAGTTAAATCCAAAAATCCATTCA
The DNA here is from genome assembly GCA_037957365.1 of Torreya grandis. Lineage (NCBI taxonomy): Eukaryota > Viridiplantae > Streptophyta > Pinopsida > Cupressales > Taxaceae > Torreya > Torreya grandis. Next base: position 1,395,059 of record JARHVA010004502.1, read on the forward strand.
AATCTCAAAAATCATTAGTAATTATCAAAAAAAAAAAATTCTTCAAAACCCTAGTTGCATCTACTAGGTCCTTTTAAATCACTATTTTTTCAATAAATTTCTAATTTTTTACTTGCATATCTAACTCAAAAATTCACTTTCAATTTCAAATTTTCATAGTAATTTGTCAAAATATTTATCTTTAAAACCCTAGTTGCCTAAACTAGGTCCCTTTGATTCTTGAGGTATCACATACATCTAAACTGAAATTGCACATTCAAAAAAAAATGGATCTCACTTATTTACAAATATTTTTTGCATTTCTTGCACAAAATAAGGAAACTATCATTGGTCCTACTATGTACGTGAATGATGAAGTTTACCATATGTTAACCGAAAGCTTCATTATTTTCATTTCATGCTTAATTTTCATAATTAGAGATGATATTACAAAATTTATTGTTCAAATTGCATAAGATTCCAATATTTCTTTTGCATACTCTTTTTCTCTCATGCATAATAATGTCCAACTCTATTTTACTCAGAATGTTATAAATCTTATGTCACAAGTAAAAGCTCTTTATGAATTCATACACAATTTCATGCTCTATGCCCTTTTCTCTTTATCTTTCATATGGAAGAAATTTCAAGTTTATCTTGCTACACATATTAGACATATCATAACACATGTCAAAGTTCTTTATGCATCAATGCATAGTTCTATACTCTTTATCCCTTTTTTGTTATCTATCATGTGGAATGTTCTCTATAATAATATTTATATACAATTTATAACTCCACTTACATGCATTTTAGCCCATATACATAGTTTATACCTAGATGTATAAGCCTCCTTAGCTACTCTTGTTTCAATATCATATTTTATGCAAAGGAAAGAAATCCCTTCTCCTCCTCTCCCTCAAGAGGGTGATAGCTACTTTCCCTCTAACCAAGTCCATGCTATCACCCATCAAAAATGTGAGGCATCCTATACTATTATTCTTAATGCATACATTCAACCTATAGCTTCTTCAAACCATCTTCAACATATGTTCTTACATGTTCAATAAAAAACAACTAGGGTTTGCACTTGTGAGATTCTAAGGGATCAAATCACCAGTATGAGCATGTTAATTTTAGATTTACAAATGTATAATCATCTATTGCACGAAAAGATTAGAACATTGGAAAATCAAATCATAATGCAAACACCTCAAAGGTACCCTAGTGTCAATCATGTCTATGTACCTTCACCTAATCAATTAGTTGCAATAAATGTCACATATCAAAACAAGAAATCACAAAAAATTAACCATACAACTAATGATTCAAAAAAAATTCAAAGATAAAATAAGAGTTCAAGTGAGGTACTAAGGGAAATGATAAAATCTAAGTTGATCAAACTACCTCCTCTACACCTAGTGAGAAGATCCAGATATTATTGTGCATATCATACAATGTATGGAAATCACACAAATTCATGTTTGTAATTTAAAAAACATATACAATAGATAATTTATAATGAGGACCCTATACAAGGTAAATTAGTCAAGAAATCCATAGTGACACAAGAACACATTCACAATGGGTCAAATTTTGAAACAGTATAAAAGTGGCTATTAAATCATAATTTGGAACAACAAAAGGATCAAAAATCAAAATCAGAATAACATACTATACCACAATCACATATTAAGCATGAAAAATATAAAACTCTAACTCTAAAAAATAAAACTCAACTTTCAAAGTAGTATGGGTTTGGTCAAAAATATCTACAACAGTTTGATTATCAAGGTCAAGGGTTGGGCAAGTAGGCTCAAGACATCACTACTCCTATTCTAGCAATTGATAACATTTGTCACAAAGGTTTGGGATGTATTTAACATCCTAAGTAAAATCATTCATACACATAATTTTTCAAAGGAAAAGATCTAGATGCAACAAAAGTCAACACTAGCATTCCATTGGTTCAAAATCAAGATGATAATGATGAGTGGAACAATACAGGCTATTATGATTTCCAAGATATAGACAATCAATTTGAATATATAGAATAATATTCATAACCATTCCCTCATGCTTAAAAATCATGCATGATTACATTGTTTGATATAGGACACCATGACAGGGAGTCTCTCACAATACTCATCGGTTAGTATCATCTTTTCTCAGCCTTACTTGTACATAGTTTCTTTTTGATTTCTTGTACATAGATTAGTTTCAATTTATTGTACATAATATACTTATGATTGATTTTAAATATCTCAAAAAAATTCAAAAATCCCAAAAATAATAAAAATTTTCAAAATACAAAGACATGCAAATAACTCAAAATACCAAAAACATTTTGATTGTATGCATCATCCATGTTTTACATTTTTACTACTATGTTAGGACTTACATTTGTTTTTTAATTCTATCGTATGTTGATTTATCTACATTACCATGCTTCACTTGATCTTCTTTGAGTGTGTGCAGTGACATCCAACTACTTGATTGTTTCACTCTACCCATTGAGGGGGCATCTTACTTATACATTCGAGACACACATTGATATATACACCCACTGAGGGCATCTTCTACATGACTACACCATCCATGTTATGTCATTCCTACACCACATGCTCTAGTTATCATGTTGATGTACATTACTTACTAGTTTACACAGATTACTATTTCAACATTCACTAGTATATAACACTTGTGTATTTCTTAGCATATACCTAGTCTTATACTAACATGTCTTGCATACTTTCACTCTTGCTTTGATTAGTTAGATGTGATTGTACCTTTTTAATTTGTGCATGTTTTATCTTCTTGATTAGCATAGCTTGATGTGATTTCATTACTAGCTCCTAATTGTCTCTTGTATGTGCCTTAGGACATTTGCCAATGTTCTTTGCTTCTATATATGTGTGTGCCTTAGGAAATTTGCCAATGTCTTTTACCTATACTATTCTATGTGATTATGTATTTCAATCCAATTTTTTGTCATTTCAATTATATGTGTATGTGGCATTTGAACATGCCTTATCTTCTTGCTTTCTAGTTTGAGTGACATGTGCCCATGTCCCTTGTTTCTTTGGCCCCTTGGCCACTCTTGTACACTTTTTTCTTCTTGCATTATGTGTTTGTTGCTTGTTTGGATTTATTTTTTTTAAATTCCATTATCTAAATCATGAATTATCTTTATTCATTAATGCCATGATGGACATCATGCTCCATTCTTCCTTCCCAATTAATAACTAACAATATTTTAAATTCTAGTTCAGTACATTGTAAATGCTATTACATGTTTATATCTATCTAGGCATACCCCTATTGATCTAACAATCTCTCAATTCAAACCATGTTATATCTTGAGATATCTTATTGATTATCATTACTATATCATGTGTATTTTATAGCTTAACACACTTGCAGGGCTTCTTCTTCTTAGGGCAATCATTATAGGGTACCTATTCCTACCCTCAAAAGAGAAGGCAATAAACAGGGGTTTTATTATAGAGATTAGAGCTCCTATTAGTCAAAAAATTTAGTTTCAAAATAACCATACATTAAATCAATCATAACAGACCAGGTAGATAGTCAAAAAACTAGAAAAGTCATCAGCTTTGGCCTAAGATAATAGTGCTAAGACTGAACTATAGTGTTAGTCGTACTACTATACATTTATATCACTCCTATCCAAACAATAGAAAAACTAGATTTTCCAAAAATAGACAGAAAGGTAATTTTAGTTATAGTTTTATCAGCTATAGTTTAGACTAAAATCAACAGGTTCAGTATAATTTTTTTAGAGAATTTAGATATAAGGGGCATCATGCATGGCATGATGGCTCTTGATTCTAGTTTTAGATAGGAAAGTTGGTACAACTTCCAGATTAGAATCCATGTTTTAGACACCAGTGATTACGGGAAATATGTGAGGCACATTTGTTTTCTTTCTTTCTAAGTTTGTATTGTCCAAATATTCTTAGTAGTTACGTGCCTTACTCCATCTACAAGTGGTTGGCATCCTTTTTGGTTTGGATTTCATACAAGCCTAACTTCTAAGTTCTCAAGTTCCTGTGTGGCTTCCACATAATCTAGATTCTCAATTTTTGAGTGGCTTTCATACAAGCCTAATCTCTATCTTTTGAAATGGCCAAGAGTGGCCTAATTTTCAACATACATTTAGCTATCCATGACAATATTTTTAGATAATAATAGATTCATGGGATTTAATATCCATCTCATATGACACACATTCCATACTGGTATCAAGTTACAACTTCAGTTCATGGGGCAAAAATGGAGCCAAAGGACTAGATAGCCTTTGTATTCTTGAGCCACCTATTTAGAGGGATTGGACACATAGTCCAAACATAGATTAACATGCACATGTTCATATAGCTTCACTTAGTGGGTGATGATGGAGCTAAAGGGCTAGCCTTTATAATTTTTGAGCCATTTTTTGGGGAATTGAGCACTCAGCTTCATTCATGATATAACTTTTGGTAAAACATCATCCAACACATTCAACATTACTTATAATCACAATAGGTTTACATTAGTTTATGTACCTGGTGAGGTGTATTCATTCATTTTTCCTCCTCTCTCTCTCTTACCTAGATTTTTACATTCTTGTTTTATATTGCATATAATAATAATTAATCTACTCTTTGTTTTCCTTTTGTAGATTCACACTTTCACAATGTGCTCTCTATGCACTATCCAGCATTAGTCAGTATTATACAAGCTTCATGAACTTCACCCTTATAGGTAAGTTCAGGTACACTTTCTATTTTTCCTTTATCCTTGTATTTCACTTTACTAAATCACTAGAATAAAGGGGGGAAATGTAGTCATATAAAATGCAAAAATTGGTGATTTGAGCATGACTAATGACACCCAACCCATAGGTCCCTCTTGCTTTCTCTCATGACCCTCATAGGCTTATTTTCACTGATTCCCAATCATATGTAGCTATCTAGACTTGATCCTAGCTGATCTATGACCCTCATTTCATGACCAATCCATCCCCTCAAGTCCTATCTACCTAGGATAATAGTGACCAACTAGGATAGGAGCATCGGTGCCACTATTTTTTGCATTCGATGTTATTGTCCAAGCTCATTTCTATCCCCAATGGTCAATTTTTTCCAATTCCCCATACTTATCTTTGTCAGCCTAATGTGAGCTCATTCAACCCATGGCCAATAGATCCCTATAAAAGCCCATTCAAATATCATTTGGAGGGGGTTGGAAAATATTATTAAGCAAGCAAGAATATAAGTGACACCACTCAGGTAATCTTCCCTATTCTTTACATACAACCATCTAGTATAGTCTTAAGCACCTCTAGAACTCTGCACCAATCCCTAGTCATCTCAAGCACACCTAGTTTAGTATTTCCTTGCATTCTCATATCATAATCACACCAATCACTTTCAAAGGGAGAAATACATATGGCTTGATCCCTCTTTAGGGTATTGGTATGTAGTCAGCAGGCCCACACATGGGGTGTAAGGTATGTCCAGTACATCTTACACACATTAACCCCCCCTCTTGCTCAAAATTGGTCAAAGCATAATGGAAGATAGGGTTTGAGGAAATAATTTTCTCTATAGTGAGCTCCATTAACTTTTATCCTCCAAATTTTGGTACATGGGCTCACACAAACCTTTCAAACAAAACCCAAAAAACTTAGACTCTCAAGATAACAGAACCCGACAAGGACTATAGCACTGGTGGCACTCTTATCCACTTTCAACACTCCTATCTAATCAAAAAATGAAAGTTAGAATCATGTTTGTGATAGTGTCCCAAGCCTAGACATTGAATATCAAACCATATCTTATGTAGATCAACATAGTTTAAGCTAAGTCTTATTTTCTCCCTTTTATTACTATTTTTTGAAAAGATCTAATTATAAATAAATTTCACAAATTAGTAGCTTATTTATTACATATTATTTACTAATTTATCAATCCAAACCCATTAACTAAATTAGGAATAAAACCCCAATATTCCTAAAATAGGTTAAATCACTAGGACAGGATTCCCTTTGCTAGAGTAGGAAGGAGTATATGAATGGTTATGACTAATAAATAGAGGATTTGAATGGGATTGGGTGTCATGAAGGTTATGATTTTTCTGGCGTGGATGGGTGAAGACTATAGGTACTATTAGGTGGATAAGATCAAAGTCTGTAGGATATGGAGTGATCATCTTAAGGAGGCAAGAGAGGAACATATCCCTATTGGTGATGAGGCATTTTTAAATTAGGGTATTAACCAAATATTTTTTAGATGCTATGGATAAGGATAGAAGAAAGGTACAAATTATATGGTTCTCTAGCCCCAAATGGATAGTGTGGGGGATTGAATGGAAATATTAAGGGATGAAGATGGGATTTGTAGAATAAATTTGGATAAAGATTTTCTTTAGTTTGGTCTCAAGTTTGAATCGATAATTGATGTGATCCAATATTGTGATGGGATAAGATCAAGTAGACCAAATTAGGATGTGAGCTAGAATTTGATGACGTTGATTGGATTTCACTGGGGCATTTAACTAGGATTAATTGGATTAAGGCTAGCTCAAGACTAAGATGATTGACTCAAATATGATGAGATGATTTGATTGATAAGTGAAAAGGAATGTGATTATGTGCATGATTTAAACTTGATTAGACACAATCAAGTCAATTATGAGGACCCAAATGAAAAGAGTTATTTGTCAAAGTGGATAAGGACTAATGTATGACTATAAACTTGATGAAATAACTAGTATAGACAAGGGGATGAGTTAGGTTGGACTATGATTAGGACTAGGTCATATAATCAAGGACTATAGTGATGGCCAAGGTGATTAGGCTAGACAAAGTCAAGATAAATGATGATACTAAGGATGGTTGATACTAAGGCTATGTGACTATTATGAAGTTAGATTAAGATAAGATGTGGTAGATGGATGACAAGAATTTTTTAGGATATATAAGTGATGGGGGTAGGACTAGAGACATATGGATGAGACTAGGATAAGATGTGACTATGATGATATAGATGATGATATATAAAACTATATGCAAGATAAAATTAGTTAAAAGGATGTACATAAACTTACAAATAAAATATGTACAAGAGGATGATATGATGATGATGAGATAAGGGTATATAAGATGATCATATAAGAAAAGACCTAAATAAGTGTGTATAGGTTTGGTTAAAAGGTTGAATTGGTTCACAAATAATACTGGTCTAACACAATACTCACCAAATCAAGAAAACTACAAGCATGCCACTTATAAAATGATTTTGGGTGTGTAACTTGATGAATACACCATCTAATAGATTCATAGGTGAGGTTGTAGGCTGATGACTCATTATGAAATATCTCAAACCCTCTCAACCTCATGTGCACATGATGGTCACTTGGGAGCTCATACTAATTCTAACAATAAGTCACCTATTAGAGCCAAAAGGTCCTAAGCTAGGCTATATAGGCTCTTTAGGGTTGTCCCTAATATACATAAGGTACAATGGGGCCCAAGTCCATGTAAGGTGTTATCTAATGCCCAGTTCATAAAATCAATTCTTCCCCTTCACATATGACTTGTATGGGGTCAACTGATTAGCCTAAAAATAATTTTTCTTAATATTTATACTCTACCAAAACACATAGTATGAATTAGTGCATGGTGGTGAAATCTACAGTTATTATCCCATAAGACTATGGAAAGTGTGGGGGTGTCAATTCCACATCATGTTACCCATAAAAAAATAAAATAGGAGGATTTGTTAGTGGTTTTTTATCCTAAAAAAATCATTGTAAGGATGTAAGGAGGAGAGAATACACCACTGTAGCCCTCAAGTGACATTCAAGTATACCAAAAAGAGATTAATTAACTGAGTAATTAGATTTTTCATATATATAAGATCAAATATATACAAGATATATACTAAATAATTTAGACAACATGATTTACACAAATTGATTAAAACAATTAAAAGTTTTAGATAAAAAAAATTATTTTTAAGATTCAAAAATGTCTTTGATAGGTGGCCTACAAGAAAATTATTAGTAGTTTAAATGGCACTCATGAAAGGGCAACTTGTAAGGCAAATATGTTAGATGAAATAGAATTCAATAAATTACCTCCCATGAAGTGGTCCTACACAAAAAAGGGTTAGTAGTTTGAAGGCTAGAAAAATCATAATTATACCTTCAAAAATACAAATACATAGTTAGTTACTACAATATCATTTCTAGAGAGCATAATATCATAGATGCAAGACAAAAATGTGACTATGGGTTTCACAATTTTGCATATGGTTAGTTGATCGCTAGCTGACTGGCTGTATAGTTTGGTCAAAACCATGAATGTTAAGGAAAAATCATGTCTGGAAATGCAATATCATAGTTTACAACATGCAATTTTACTAGAGGTTAAAAAATAATGAGGGTTAATGTCTGGCTAAAATAAAACTATGAATGGCTTGGCAAAACTGTGATTGCAAGAACAAAATCACAATTTGTAATTTGTGATTTTATGATGGTTAGGAAAACCTTTAGGGGTCCCAACTGGGGGTTAGAAAAAAATGCAATATTTTCTACAATACAATGAATTTTAAATAAAAAATTTAATTCATAATAAGTAATATTACAAGGGTTATAAAACCATGTCTTAGACCAAAAGTGATAAGATCCCTAAGCAAATGATTTTAAAATGGTAAAAGACAAAATGACACAAGAGACCATAAAATATTTACAATGATTATTTGAGATACAAGATGACTATACAAGATGAAAAAAATCATTAGTCAACTCTATAAAATCATGGCTTTGGGGTCAATAACACGACTAAGGATTTGTAGTTTTGAAGTAAGTTTTTGAAAGGGATTTTTGTATGGATATAGACAGTAGTTCTCCTCCCACCTATAAATAAATAACTTGTCAAAAAACCTAGTTAGTGATTTTTTTTTTAATGGTTTTAACATGTAGGATAAAATCACTTATTTTGAGGTAATGTCACAACTCTACTATAATACCACGACTGTAAAGTTGATGTTTTGTCTAGGGTAGGAAAATGGGGAGTTTATGGTGTCTGATGTGATCTAGGTAGCAGGAACCATTAGTATGATCCTACAAACCATTACAAAAAGTGAATAAGGCTAATATTTGACCATAAAACTATACTAAGACAAAACTATAAATCATAGCTTTCATGGAAAAATCATAATTTATGAATCATGATTTTGCATAATGTTGAAAAACCTATTAGGACAATAAACCATTAATGGTTAGGTTAAGCAATTAAATGCAAAATTACTATTCAAAGGGACAAAACTATGACTTCTAAGTCAAAAGCATAATTCATGAACCATGATATTAATGAAGGTCTTAAATTATCAAAATAGAAAATGGTTATTCGGTCAAGTCTAGACAAAATCATGATTTATGAGGCAAAATATCCACTACAAGTTCACAACTTTGCAAGGCAAAACTACAGGTCACCTATAAATGTAAATTTGGTCAAAATATGAATCTTGTTCTTGTCTAATCAACCCTACGTGCTAGCAAAAACAACACTAACAATAAAAATAGTTGAATTGGGTGAGGACCCCTCCCATTATGGTCACCATTGTAAAGATGAAATTTTAAGTAATTGGATTTGATTGTGCAATCATATCAAAATACCAAAAATGTCAAATTTCCATTAAGATCTTGAGCCACTAGGATAAAAATTCAAACACAAATGAATATTCATAACAACACTTAAATCCTAAACTTAATTACTTCAAACCAAGATTAAACAATAAAAAACAAAAAGATTTGAGATTTGCTTACAATAGACCCATAATTAGAGAATTATGATACCCTAATTCAATGACTTGGATAATGGTCTAATTTATTATGTGGTTGCTAATTGGCATGGATATTTTAGGGATTTATTACTTAGATTAAACAAAGGATTGGAGGATTAAAAAGGAATTAAAAATTCCTTCGAAGCCTCTAGAATAGAGGCTTCTAGAGAAGAAGGGCCAAGTTAGAGAGGATTCTAGAATTAGAGAATTATATAATCCATTCATGGGATAAATGAGATTAGTAGGGGATTAGGATAGGTGATTAGGGACTATGGATGTAAGAGAACCTAGGAATAGGCTAGTGTAGGTGGGTACATAGGTCATAGGAATTTAAAATTTCCAAATAATGGATAAGTGAGATTAGGATAGGATTAAGAGATGATTAAAAATATTAATAGATTAGTGGGATAAGGATAAGGTTAGTGGATGAATAATATTTAAGGGGGATGAGATAAAATTATTTAATTAGGACTATGGTTATGGAATTTATTAGATAAATAATAGGATTAATAAAAGGGTTAGGGTGAACATGTTTAGGTGCATGTATTTATTATAGAAGTCAATTGAAAAATCATAATCTTTTGGTTAAATGGTAAATTTTGGAGCCTTTTATTTAGAATTTTTTTAACTCAAAATAGTGGTGTAGATATATTAACACCATTTATCACAAGTCAAAAGAAAAGTTGAAGAGAAGGTAATAGAATTATTAATCAATTGATATATGAAAAATCTATGATGATAACCTGGAGATTAATATCTACCTCCAGTACCAACTTGTCATGAATAGAATCTTCTTTTGCACTACAACAAACATCCCTTATTCAATAACCAGATGATTAATATTCCTAAAACACAATATTTAAAAGTGGATGGCCATGATACTTTCTTAGTATTATATGGGCTAAAAGATTGTCAATTGTGTCCACTAATTATTGAAGATCGAAGTTTGGTGTGTCTTATTTTTTTTTAGAATTTGATCGATGAGTTTTAAAATACCAATAGAGGGTGTAGCAGTTGATTGTGGGAAATCCATATTAAATAATTATAAAAGTGAATATATGAGTTTCAATAGGATTTCAATAGATTTTATGAATAATTACACATACACACAAAGATGATGGAAAGGGAAGGAATGGAAATACAAGTTTTTATAATTAGCAGAGAGTGAAGGGAAGGATGTAGAGATCTCTTTTTAATCAAGTTTTTTCTTGGTATCTTCCAAGCAGTTTGATGGAAAAAATGAATGGTAACGTGCAAATAGGGAGCCCACTCTTTACATGTAGAGTACGCATGTGAGATACGAATCTTTTGTATGAGAGAGATGGTTAATTGACATTACATTTATTATTTATTTTACTTTCCAAAATTTCCACCATTAGATTCTAAATGGTGGGCCTCCTCACTTTACATTGTCCCTCTAGTAAATTGTGTTTGTTACAGAGGTAAGAACATTTGTTATAGGAGGGCGCCTCTACTCTAGACCACATTTTGTGGGTCATCACTTATGAATTACTTTAGTCCATCCATAGACTAAATTTGATGCGTTGCTTGTCATTATTTTTATTATGATAGTTATTTATTCAACTTCACTATTTAATTAATTGTTTGGATGACTAATATTTATTCAATGAAACCCTTAAAATGTAAGTAGTTTTTATGGTCTGTGTAAAATTTCATTTTATATTTAATATATATATATATATATATATATTTTAAATTATTGGTATTTTATAAAAAGGGGGAAAATATAAATATGGCTATCAAATTTAATATTTAAAATTTCTATCTTAAATTTTGAAAGTACAGCATGCATGTATTCATTGAGAGCATACAAACATACATTGAGAAAATCCCCATTTCAAGTACTTTAAAAATATTTGAATTATTCTATCAAATTTTAAAGAGTGAAATATTATTAGTTCTGGATGGATACTCTTAGAACCATTTAGCTTTATCTTGGAATTTTTGTTGAATCTGTTGGCCAATTAGATTCCATTGATTAGTATGCAAAAATAAAATACAAGCCTTCTAGAAAGTCAAATAGTGCATTTTTATAACAAGGTAAATAAGATAATAATATTTGGTGTAAACTGATTGGCTAAAATTTTTATGTTATTACCTATTTCACATGGATCAAGGATGGATATTAACCACATAGTAGATAGAGGATGGGTTTGTACAAGGCATGTGATTTATGTTATTACCTATTTTACTTAGATTGAAGTTGGGCATTAACCATACGATAGACAGAGGATGAGTTTGTACAAGTTGATCTTATCTTTACCTTTTTCTATATTTCCTTCTATAAGTGATCCCACTAAATCATTGCATGACCCTTCCATTTCATACATGTAAACTTTATCATCTTGTCTTCTCTCATAGTTCTCTATTCAAAAAACTTCTCCATGTTATTCATTCAATTTATTAACTCCTCTAGTTTTAAAATTCCTCTATAATCTAAAACATCAATCTTGATTCATTCATTCATTCCTTCTATATGTTTAACCATATTTTTTTAATTGATGACGTGTGTTCTTGTTGCTCCTCCTCTTGTAAAATTTCTTCTTCATGATCTGTGTCATCCTTGACATTATCTTATACTCTCATTTATCTTTGATTCACAATGATCTTGATTAATTATTCTACTTACTTTTGTAGCTTTTGCATTGTCCAGTTTATCTGAGTAATTCTTCCCCATCTTCTCACTATCTCTTACACCTTCAAGATTTGAACTTGCTCTAATATCAAATAATGAACCCAAATACTATGAAGACAATAAAATTTCAATAGGTAAAGCTTCTAAAATAATAAATTATATTGATTCATATTTAATAATCCAAATAGTTACAAACCATACATAAATAAGCCTCAACTCATAATTGGATTTGACATGCAAATTTTGAAACTCTAAAAATAAATAGAACTTGGCCTACTATTTTTAGTGACTATTATTTTTAGTAACTTTTACATGTAAGTACACACACCTCTGAAAATATCTAAAAATAAACTAAACACTAAAATTATCCTATTGGATGATTTTCAACTAAACTTCAAGTTTGGTTACAAAAATATACAATTTATAAATTTATTAAAAAAATCAAAAATAATATTAAACTCTAATTTATGACCCTTACATGGTCATATATGGCTTCCAAAAAATATTTAAAACATCCCATGATTAAAATCATGGACTATGGTTGCATTAAAATTTCAAGACAGTCATTTTGACATGAAGATGGGCTCAAATGGAGCTACAAGTAAAAATTTATAGCCTCCAAAAGTTTGGTCTCTTTTTCTGCATCAACTGGTATGATCTATCATTCAATGTTGCATTTGTTCATGCAACATATACTACCTAGTTTTAAGATTTAACATTGAATGTCAGATTGCTTCATCAAAAACATGGTAGTGAGTTATAAAGATCTATCTATAAAAGTTTTCTATGGTTTTTTAGGTTTGGTGAAGTATGAAGGGAGAAGCTGATAGGTTGGGGTTGGAAGATTTCATCATTTTTGGTAGGTTGAAAATCCTCTATGGAGAGTTTAGAGGTAAGGTTTTGAACTTCATATGATATCATTTATTTTGTTTAACATATTTCATTTTGCATTATAGGGAGCTTTTATTCTATTTGTTTCGAAATCTTTATTTTGATCTTTTTTACTCTATGTTTGCTTGATTTGGGCCTCAAGATTTGAAATCTAGGGTTTTGTATCACTTTTATTAGGGTTAAACAACACTTTCTTTTTAGTTTTGTTATGGGCAATGATTTCATCATGTGGGGATTTGATGGGGTAACAATATGTGGTTTTTGATGGTGTTATGAATGGCTTTATTTTAGCACTTTATGATCCATGTATGATGAAATTGATGGCCTTTACATTTGACTCAAGTTTTTTGATCCATCAATTTTATGTGAAACGTTTTAGTGTTATGGAAAGGATTGAAGTAGATTTTTAGTATAATTGCACATACACACAAAGAGAATGGGAAGGGAAGGAATGCATATACTACTTTTTATAATCACTAGAAAGTGAAGTGAAGGATGCATAGAGTTATTTTTAATCAAGTTTTTTATTGGTATCTTCTAAGCAGGCTCATGGAAAAAATTAATTGTAATGCGTAAATGGGGAGCCCACTCTTTATGTGTAGAGTATCCATGTGAGATACTAATCTTTTGTATGAAAGAGATGGAAAATTGGTATTCCACTTATTATTTCTTTTGCTTTCAATTAATTATTCAGATGACTCTTATTTATTCAATGATGCCCTCAAAATGTAAGTAATTTTTTACAGTTTCTATAAAAATTTAATTTATATTTAATACATAAAAAAAATTAATTGTATTTTATAAAAAGGAAAAAATCATAAATATGGCCATCAAATTTAATACCTAAAAGTTTTATCCTAAAATTTAAAATCATAGATTGCACACATGCATTGAGACAATCCCCATTTCAATTAATTTAAAAATATTGATTAATCCATTAAAATTTAAAGAGTAAAATGTTATTAGTTCTAGAGGGACACTCTTGGAACCATTTGGCTTTATTTTGGAATTATTTTTGAATTTGTTGGTCAATTAGATTTCATTGATTAGCACACAAAAAGAAAATATAAGCCTTTTACAAAGTGAAATAACATATTTTTTTTAATAGAGTAGATAAAATAATAATATTTGGTGCATGTTGATTGATTGAATTTTTTTATGTTATTATTTGTTTCACTTGGATTGATGCTGGACATTAACTACATGACAGATAGAGGATGAATTTTTACAAGGCACGTATGATCTATCATTAAATGTTACATTTGTTCATGTAGTGTGGGTTGCCTAATTTGAATATTTAGCATTAAATGTCAAATTGCTTCATAAAAAACATGGTAGCGAGTTATAAAGATCTAGCTATAGAAGTTTGCTATGGTTTCTTGGGTTTAGTGAAGCAAGAAGGGTTGGAAAGAAACTGATGGGTTAGGGTAGGAAGATTTCATTAATTTTGGTAGGTTTCAAATCCTTTATGGAGAGTTTAGAGGTAAGGCTTTGAACTTTGTATGGTTCCTTTTATTTTGTATACTATATTTCATTTTAAATTGTAGGGCACTTTAATTCTATCTATTCTAAAACATATAGTTATGTATCACTTTAGTTAAGGTTAGGTAAAACTTTATGATTTAGTTAGGGTTAAAAAACACTTTATTTTTATTAGGTTTTGATTTGGGCAATGATTTCATCATGTGGTTATTTGGTGGGGTGATAATATGTGAATTTTGATGATGTTATGAATGACTTTACTTCAGCACTTTATGATCCCTACATAATGAAATTGATAGCCTTTACATTTGACTCAAGATTTTTGATCTATCAATTTTATGTGCAATGTCTGGGTGTTGTAGCTTGGTTTTAGGTAAAAAGGTTACTAAAATTAGATCATGGTAACATGTGCATCATGTCTACAAGCATGCATTATTCTTGAAGTTTTGCTTTTGTGTTCCCAAAATAAAATATAAGCCTTTTACAAAGTGAAATAACATGTTTTTAAACAAAGTAGATAAAATAATAATATTTGGTGCATGTTGATTGGCTGAATTTTTTATGTTATTATCCATTTAACTCGGATTAAGGTTAGGCATTAACTACATGATAGATAGAGAATAGATTTGTACAAGGCAGTTCTGATCTATCATTCAATGTTACATTTTTTCGTATAGTGTGAACTGCTTGATTTGAAGAATTAGCATTAAATGCTAGATTGATTCATCAAAAACGTGGCATTGGGTTATAAATATCTAGATATAATTTTTTTTATGGTTTGTTGGGTTTGGTGAACCAAGAAGGGTTGGAGAGAAGCTGATAGGTTGGTGTAGGAAGATTTCACTATTTTTCGTAGGTTTCAAATCCTCTATGGAGATTTTAGATGTAAGGTTTTGAACTTCGTACCCTTTTATTTTGTATACCAAATTTCATTTTGAAAAGTAGGGAACTTTAATTCTATCTATTCTGAAATCTTTTTGTTGATATTTTTTAACTCTGTATTTGTTTGATTTGGGCCTTGATATTTGAAATTTATGGTTTTGTATCACTTGAGTTAGTGTTAAAAAACACTTTATGCTTTAGTTAGGGTTAAACAACACTTTATTTTTATTAGGTTTTGTTCTAGGAAATGATTTCATTATGTGGGGATTTGATGGGGTAATAATATGTGGTTATTGATGATGTTATGAATGAATTTACTTCAAAACTTTATGATCCCCACATAATGAAACTGATAGCCTTTACATTTGAATCAATATTTTTTATCTATCAGTTTTATGTTCAATTTCAAGGTGTTGTGGTTTGTTTGTGGGGAAAAGGGTTACTAAAACCAGAACATGGTAACATGTGCATCATGTCCACAAGCATGCATTATTCTTGGAATTTTTCTTTTGTGTTCCAACTTAACTACTTCCTGTACATTCTAGACAAACACTATAAATAAATCAACTTCAAAAAGGTACCAAACCATCATAAGTACAAGTTTGATAAAACAAATCTCCATTCCTAGGTAATACTAAGCAAGGTTTTTAAGAATGATTTAAAGCATTAAATATTTATCATATTACTTGTGGAAATCCTCCTCAAAGACTAATAGACTATTAACTAGTGTATTGAGTTTAATGAATTATATACCCATTTTACAAATTAAATTACAAAAAAATTGAATAAGTTAAAGCACCTCATTAGAGTGCATTCTGTAAAAATAGTTTATTCCTATCATTAGATTATTTTAGGTCGAATCAAATACCTTATGAACCACTCTATTTACAATAATCTACTAAGAAAATTTTTTAGGTTATACTGAATGAATATCTATTCTTAAATTACATGAGATTCATATCACACTTCAAAGAGTTGCAAGACTAAGATTCAATTTTTTGTAATGGAAAATATTTGATCTACTTTATCACTAGATAAATTATGTTTGATATTGTAAGGTAGATAAATTACAATGATGATGGTCTGGGTTCAATCCCCATTAGGTATGCTCTTGTGTTAATGTAGTCCACTCTTGGACCAGTCAGAGTGGACTTTATAGAGTTGGTTAATATAGTTCTATGAGAAGTAGGATGTAAATCAAAGGAATTTTACTTTGATCTAAAATTAGTGGGAAGTGACCCTTAAATATTTAGTTGTGCCCTTGAATCAAAACACCTAAAGTAGAACAATGTAGTATATATAAAATATCATTCCAAAATAGGAACTCTAGATGCACATGTGTCTCTATAAATCCACTTTCAGATAAAGCAAATTAGGATAACATGTTATTAACCTATGATATCATTATTTTAAGTCATTGACTACCTCACCAAAAAAAACTTGTAGATACTCCAATTATTTGATATTTCTTAATAAGATGGCTTGAAAGATGATATCATGAGAGCATGTAGTATCAAGGGAAGAGGAACATATAAAACATTCAAACTACACCACACCCATGGTGTAAATAAAATATTACAAGTACAATAAAACTTGAATATTTAATGTGGTGTAGTTTGCATGTAAGATATCCTATTATTGACTAGAACTACGAAAATTACCCCAAGTCTAATTCATGTATCTACCAATAGGAAATGTAAAACCAAAGAATGTTGGATCATTTAGGCTAGGTCATTATTGGTTCACAATATAAATGCTTTAGGTGTAAGCATTAAGTGATTGGTTGTAATAACTAACAGAGTTACTAGAGGAGATGTTGTATAAGAGAGTTGATGCTAATTAATATGATGTTTGGAAGCTACCATTTTTCCCATGGTTTTTTCCATTACTTATTTGTAAATGTTTTCCATTTAATCTCTTGAGTAATGTTTTCCCTTTTATCTCTTATTTTTTTAGCTTGCTTTTTTGCCTTAACTACTTATACTATAGGAGATTTTATTCCTAACATCTACTATCATAGCTTATTTATCCTAATCATGGTATTAGATATTTGATTCCTAACACTCATTTACATCTTTAAGGGGGGGAAATTTTGATTATGTTGGGGCAAGATGATGGGAGGTTGAATTTTCATTTTCAAGATATGAATTTGCATTTGGAGCATCTACAAGTTGTTATTTATTTTCATCACATTCATTTGTTGAACCATTTGTGTAATAATTTTAGTTGTATCAATAGTTTAATATTGATTATTAGTAGGTAGTGGAACCTTAGTATTGGTTGGAAGAGAATTCTTTGGATTAGTGATAGATGTATTCCCTATATTAGTGGTAGGAGGAGTTCCTAGAGTGGGGTTTCCAAGGTTAGTATTGATGGTGAAGTAAGGAAATTTGGATAAAATACCATTCTTGTTAGGGGTATAAATGGTATTATCATAGAGGTTATTGAAGATATGGGAATCATCTAGATCATCATTTTGAGAAATTTGGACCGTGTTAAATTCATGCATGGGTATTAGTTTTCTATTTTTTGAATTTTTGAATTTTTGAATTTTTTTATTTTATGAGTTTTTATAATGTTATGTGAATCTAACCAATGATTCCATCATAGGTATGCTCACATGTAGGTATTTTGTCAAATATTATTAATTTTACCCATTGTGATCAAGTATTAACATGTGTATCTATGCCATAATATGAAAAATGATCTCGTGTTATAACATATCCATCATGATCATCATCAACCATATGGTCTTATGTATGTTGCATAACTTTGTGTATCATATTAAAATTTAGAGTCTGATCCATAGTGGGATAATGTGTCACTATGGAATATGTGAAAGAGTCTATAGCACTATTTGAGGACATGATAGAGTATATAATGTCTATTATGAGTCCAAAATAAATCTATGATTTGATAGACATTGTAGTAGTAATCTTCAAAGAAAATACACTATCTTCCTCTGAGCTATTTGAGTATGATGAAACTTATTAGGTTGTTAAAATAATTGTGGAATTGGTGGGGTGGAGTACGAATAATATCTTGTTTAAGAGTATATGCATATGTAATACCTAAAAATGTGACCACACTTATAGTATATATATAATTTACTGAGGAAGGTATTCATATGGAATATTTAGAACTATGGCCATGATACTGGTATGTAATACTTTACATATTTGGGTATTATATATGTTATTAAATGTATGGTTCATATCCAATGGTGTCCTAAAACATGCTAAATTCCCTTTTACTTAGTTTTACTAATAATAAAGTAAAAAACTATAATAGGGCCCACCTAGAGTAGTAATATAATCCTCTTAAGAAGGCTATTTTTCCTTCCATTAAGTCCCTTAAATCGAGGGTTAGTTATATCAAAATATTTTTATGGAGGGAGAGATATAATATGTTCTCAAGTAATATCTGATAAGGAAAGTCAATTAATCATGAAAACTATCTTCTTTGTTGGGTTGATAAGGTGATTATATTAGGAGGTTTTAGTATGTCATAATACATAAGGGGTTTTTCATCTACAAGACATGTATGCAAATATACATTACATATAAAAATTTCAAGTAGATGTGTAATTTAGATTTAATTAATTCTATTTTACATATAGATGGTCTATTTAATATTAAGTTTTAGCATAAATGATATGGCATCATAGGACATAGTAGGTATGATATCATATCCCACAGTATCATAAGGTTATTTATATATGCTTTATTTATTTATAATAATAAAACCCTAATTGGATAAAAATATTATAATATCTAGATTTATTAAAATGTATAATATATTAAAAAATATGAGTGTAACTATAATAATATAGTAACATTATATTTATGGAAAACATAAAAGGAATGAATTAATCAACATGTTTGATGTCTGATTAGGGTTATCTCTATATACAATCATCAATAGTGATCATAAAATGGCCTATGAGTGGTTTGGATTTATAAATAGCGTGTTTGTGCAAGCTTGGACAAATATATGTTTCTTAAACACCTATGCATTGTAACACTATCTACTATGGTGGGGAACTATCTTGTGTGCCTATTTTAATTTTTGACAATTTTGATTGTTGTTGGATGATAAAAGGATTAGGATTTATTTGCTTATATGGTTAAATATTTGGTTGATTTCATTGAAAACTAAATTTGAAACATGCAAGATCAAATTTTTTATTTTTGGAAAATAG